>CM062095.1:5040530-5542269 GCA_031163375.1 Conogethes punctiferalis | reverse complement strand
AGGTACCAGCACCACCAAAAATAGCAAAGAAAATCAGTACATAGTATAAAACAAGGACGCTTCTCGTCTCTATCCCTATGGACTAGCGTATGGAGAACGGATGTGGGTATATCACCAAAAGTCAGTCACTGATCCACATCGATGCTGAATTACTGTGACTCAAGTTTGAGGCAGCGCTAAAGCCGCGGACACATTAACTTATTCGATTGTCCTCACGTCAATCAATTAAGCAATACATGATCCCTTATAAAATATGGTATTTTAGTATAATCTACACTATATTATAAAGAGGAAAGATTTGTACCTATTTTTGTATGTTTGTAATGAATAGGCTCCCGAAACTACTGGACCGATTTGAATAATTCTTTCACTGTCGGAGAGCTACACTATCCCCGGTGAACATAGGGTATATTATATTTATAAAAACGTTAGGGATCCGTGCTAAAAGTTTAATAATGTAACCGAAGGTGTGAAAAAATTACCAAAAAGCTATCTTTCAAACTGACGTGTATTGAAAACGTTACCATAGCAACCTAAACTACCCGAAGCGAAGCGAGGTCGGTTTGGCTAGTGTACCAAATAAACGGTTTCCATTCTATTCTAAATCTGTTTTCCAGGAACTGATCGAGCATCTGGAGGAGCAGAACGTGGAAGCGTTCACCGAAGCGGTCAAGACTTACGACAGCATATCGCGACTCGACCAGTGGTACACGACCATACTCGTGCGCATCAAGAAACAGATCAACGACAACCCGGACCTGCGTTGAGCAGCGACGTTGGCAGCCGACGCCGCGTGAGTTTGTCCCGCTAGTATTTTGGTTTATCGGCTGATTTATCTGTATACACTGCTGCGTTCTCTGTCAATCTGTGCTGGAATGCTCTTTTCGTTTATCGGTTCTAGAGTCAAGTTATACTAGCGTTAAGTCGAAGCGCATCGTAACTGAACAGTAACTTGCCCGTTGTCACAGCGACTTGGGGTTCTCTTTCGCCTAATATATATAACTTGCGGGATTTAACGCGCATACCTTTTTGAACCCGACGTTTCCGAACCCGTGTTACAACGACCGTGGTCACGGGGAGTACTGGTGCAGCGATGCTACTCCGTCTGCGTGGCAGAATATTTTTCTACCCGCACATTTTTGTTCATTTCATCCCTATCAGCCGTCATGGTCCCAATTAACTTCATTCTCTATGTCGTAACTTCATACTATTCTATTCTAAATTATAAATGTTCGCCACTTCGATCGGTCCCGGGCCTCTCACATCCAGCACTTGCCAGCCGTCCTGCGCAAATCGTTACTCCACCTGGCCTGAGGGCGTCCTACACTACGTTTGCCGAGACGCGGTCTCCACTCCAGATCTTGTTTACCCCAGCGGTTATCGGTTCTGCGGCTGATGTGGCCAGCCCACTGCCACTTCAGCTTACTGATCCGGTGAGCTATGTCGGTAACTTTGGTTCTCTGCCGAATCATCTCATTTCGGATCCGATCTCGCAGAGACACGCCGAACATAGCCCTTTCCATAGCTCGCTTAGCGACCTTCTACTTGTGGACTAGCCGTACCGTGAGTGTCCACGTTTCGGCTCCGTATGTCATAATCCACAAATTACGTCACATCAATTTCATGACTTTTATTTCAGTATTTGATGCTTCGATGCGCTTCGACTCCGCACTAGTATAAATTGACCCTTAAAGCTTGTCTATAAATTATGTCACACGTGAAAACCGACATGAATGGCTTTTGATGGGCGGGCGGTACTAACGAACTGACGTCGCCATCTAGGACAAAAATGTCAAAAAACAATGTCAGAAGTGACTTTTTGTGTACTATGAAAAATGTCACTTTTGACATTAATTTTTGACTTTTTGTTTCACAGCAACGCCATCATGTCAATATCATCCACGTGACCCGACATCTTTTTCGGATTGATTATTTATCAGTTTTCGACTAGAGTCCATATAAATAAAGTTCAATTACAATTAGCGAAATTTAAATCTGCAGTGGATTAATTATTATTATTTAACATATTGTTACTAAATTATTCTAAAAGAAACGCGTAGCAATTTGTGGCTTTGTTTAAACACTATTTTTTGCCGAAAATCTTCAAGGTTTAATCGTAAACATGATGATTTCTTATAAAATAAATCTGTATAAGGAGTTCTGGGTGATGGAATGAAAAATGGTGGGTTTGGTGGACTTTGATGTAAAAAAAACTGTATGTTTGATTCACAGATTACCCCCAATAGATACCGCCTCTTCGGCATTTTGCTTTGAATTTCGCGAGTCAACTTCTGGTGGTATGAAGGGTGTGGCGGGGGACGTAACTCATTTCTCAAGTGACGTACATTCATGCAGAAATGCACTGATGTCTTGCCTCGCGTCCGATATCCTTAATGCGGTATCTATTGGGGGTAATCTGCGGTATAATTAAAACTTTGTGGCAGATGAGTATTATCAATAAGAAAAGATATTTGTAATCTTTCTCGAGAGCTTGACCATCTCTAAAACTTTATTATTCTATAATAACTTTCATGTATAAGAGAATACTTTTGGTGATTATCTATTGTAATTTCTACGACCGTAATATAAATCAAAATACTGAAGATGTACTTTTCGTTGCTAAATTAAAATAAAATTGAAAAGTATATGCATTATTCTATTCTTTAATTGAACACAGCTGAAAAGAGGACAAAAGTCCGATGAAAATTATAATAACCTATAAATACGAATAACTTGTTGACAGTGATCCGACATGTCTTATGACGTCATAGCAGCTGTAATTATTAAAATTCCATACCTAAATGTTTGTCTTGAAAAAGAGTGATATTGAAGGTCTGAAATATTGAATTATTGGCTTTATAAGAGAACGCAAAATGTTTTTAAATACTATGTTTGGGTAATGTTCCAAAGTGGCTTGTGACGTCATATCAGATATATCCAAATTCCATCGTTCATCTTGAAGGAAATTGATATTAATTAACATACGAAATTGAAAACGGAAGTCATACATGGTTAAGGGTTAAGTTGCAGTTATGAATACAAGTTAAGATCCTATATGGTGACTAAATAAACAGATTGATACCATTAACCAGACTTGGTATTTGATATTGCTCAAATCCCGCTTGCTGAGACAAACTGGCGTTCGGCGCATTACATTTCCTTTTTATCGTACCTCTGTAGTTCATTATGCCTATTTCATTGTAACTGTTAGGCAAATACGGTTGTTCGTTACACTGTTAATGTATTGTATGCGTCAAGTGCCCTAGTTTACGAATAAAAGCATATCGAAGTGACTGCGTTTTGGTTTTTTAGGTATTTTTTTTTTCGAGGTTGATACGGTTTGAAACTTAAAGATCGTGTCAGATATTCACAGAAAAACGCAGATTTTAAAGGGTTAAGAAGATAAAGGATGATAGAGAAATAATAAAGAAATTCGGACAAAATAAAAGCATATGCTTACGTCATAGGCAAATGCGTAAATTATGACCTAAACATATGCAAGCATAAACTTAAATTTTAATGGTTGGCAAACATTTTCGAAACATGCCCATAAGTTTTTTTTTACAAATAAATTTGTTGATCATCATCGTGATGGTCAGCTTGCGAACGTCCACTGCTGGACATAGGCCTCCCCCGATGACATTTGTCATTTGGGGGGATTTGCCTTAGACAACATGCTTGACAGTCGGGTTGGTGTCCGCAGTAAGTTAATAAATTATTCAGTTTTCCATTATTGACGTTGTATATCTGCATATTCATTATCTATACCGACCTCGAAATAAAAAAAAGTCTCAAACTGATAATATCCACTTTTCGAATTCTCTTCAGAATGAAATCTACATAAACGATCTCGCATGTCATTTGAACATTTTCTCCTTTTGTTAACAAAACAATTGTTCTGAACGACGTCTACATCTCGAGATAAGAGTTATGTATTATTTTCATACTAAGGCTGGTTTTAGTCTTACGCTGACAGCACGCACGCTGACCGAAATATAAAAATGACGAGTTGATAACTCGCACGGTGGTCAGCACTGACCGCAGAGTTCATATATGTCTGGCATCAGCGACGACGGTGTACGGAGGGAACGCTTGGACAGCGCTGACCGCAAACCCAAGCTGAACCAGGCAGCGCAGAAGCAACTTTAGACTGGTTTTAGTCTACTCCGACCGCACGCGCGACGCTGATAGCCGATATATATGTATGAACTCTGCGGTCAGTACTGACTACCTTGCATACTGATAGCTACATGGCTTTCATATATATCGACCATCAGCGGTGCGCGTGCGGTCTGCGTAAGACTGAACCCAATCTTAACACAAAAATTAATATTAAATTCAATATACATACTATAACAGTGTTTCAAACAATCGCTCTAGATTCAAGATTAGGTGATAAACTAGTTGTTAAGTTGGTGAATTAATCGAAATGTTTTTTAAATCGACGCGTAGGATAACACAGCAAATCGTTCCATATATTGTAAGTACACTCAGCCGAGTCCAAAGGTACTCTGCTCTACAATTTGTATTCAATGTTATTCTAATGAATAGCTGTTAGTGCGGCTACGTTTCTATTGTATGTGACAATGTTGTTTTGATAAGAGCTTTTCTACTTGTGGCGGCACAGAGTTGCGATTTGCGTTATGTTGGGGCAGCGTAATTGAATAGAAAGCGTTTTTACGGTACTTACGTTTAGATACAAGCAAAAATACTTCAGATCAGTTCTTAATTAATTAACTAAATGTGTATTCATTTTAAGACAGAGAAATGGTAATAGAGTTATGTCATAATTCGAGAAAGATTATTTTAAAAGGGTGTCTTATAAAAAGGACATTGTCCTAGACATTATTGGATTCTTTGAGCCATTGTAACTCAAATGATATTAATTATAAAACGTAACACGCTTTATATCAAGCACTTGAAAATTTTAATTGAGATAAAAGTATTAGTAGTTGATTAAAATGATAAGGCATTGGATGTGACTGAAATTCGTATACTTACGGGCAAGTGTGTATCATTCGTTTGTATAAAAATGTCGCCGGTTGCAACTCTGTGGCGGCATGCAATGGACAACTTGCATAGGTTACTTTACTTACTAGTTCCGACGCATTTACGTGTAGTTTTATTAATTGTTCGCGTATATGTAAAGGTAGGACTCGTGCGTTGCGGCCGGTCGCAGCCGCGTGCGACCGCGGTCGTGCGACGATAGGCCGATCGATAGTCGATAGTATCGAAATAAAATTGTATGGGAACCTTCGAAAGGTTTTTTAAGGATTGCGTGTGATGCTTCTGGAGTTGCAATCGTCCATAGGCGGCGGTAACCGCTTAAGATCAGGCGGGCCGTAAACTTGTTTGCTACCTTAGCGGTATAAAAAATACTATCCATAGTTTAACTATTATACGACAATCCGGCAACAACGTCAGCGTATGAAATTATCACATGGCTTCACCGGTCTGCGACAGACGCAACGGTCGCGCCCAATATTTTCAAACACTGACTTTGTCGTACGACCCTGATCGCACGCGGTTGCGACCGGTCGCAACGCACGTAAGTCTATCATAATAGTGTGTGTTGCACCACACGTAGAAAAGCGTACATTGTATATAACGAAATGCCCCTGTTCGCAACAGAACGAAACTGTATCGTTTTAGCAATGTCGACCAGCGGGGCTGTTCACAATGCCCGTTTCCGTTCGGATTCGGAAACTTTGAATCAACGTCATTCGAATTTGACATTTGTTGTTAGTAGGTACAATTTACTTAGCCTAGTGGCTTATGTCAAATTTTGAATCCGAACGGAAATAGGCTTTCTCAATAGTCCCAGGGCCTATTCTCATTTAGAGTTATTGTATTTAAAACATTTATTTTGTTGTTGTAAATATTAACTGTTTCGTTATTATCAATAAATTTTATATTTTAATTTCATTTATTTTCGTTTTCTTTACTTATACCTGTTTATTCGAAGTTGAGTTTGAGATTTTGTCTGTTTTTCGGCTTCCGAATTCTTCGCGACTAAAGTTTCCTACACACTTGCGTTTCTTCGCATGTGTGTTTGTGCTCTTAGAATAATTGTATGGGTAATAAATGACGGGATCTCGGCAATTAATGTATGGGAATTAAATATTCATGTATGTAAGATAATTCGCCTTAATAGGCTTACTTTTTGGTAATTCAGTATTCGTAGAGTATGCCACATCTCGTTTTGTGTCGATTGTGCCAAGGCGTAATTTTCTTCTATTTTAGTGCAAACATTGCAGTACTGATATTTGATAGGAATTTTCATTATTTCATTACGTTTTCCAAGGACGCCTTTCACTAAAATTAGTTTTCTTTTTCTTTCTAGAAATTTCTATTTATGACATAGATGTATTAACGGCTGCGATTCAACTGAGGCGGAGCGGACACACAATACGGTCATGCGAAGTCTTCAGGGAAGGCTCACGTGCGGGCCTCGATCCTTCTGATCTTTGCCCGGGCGGAGCGGAGACGAGTTGTGCCTCAATTCACCAATAAGATAGCTTGAAATCCAAGCGATGTGAATTTTGGGCTATGTGATTGGTCAATCGTGGCAAATGAATAATGTCTTAGGTATTATTATACAAGAGATTGTCTGAGATTGACATAAAGATACGAATAAAACTATCATTTTAGAGTGGTTTTAGTGGACTGGGTATATAAAATTATCTTAATAAATGATACAATTTACTTAGCAAGGATTTAAAAGGCCTACAATTATGCCAACAATTCGCGAAAGGAAATTTGTAGCTGTCTTATGTTAGAGGTGTGGCATACTACAGATTCAATATAGTTAATAAATTTTCGCATAACCGTAACCATAGAAGCGGCAGTTAAGTATCACATTGTATTGGCACACGGATATTCGTTTAATGTAAAATAAAGTGTTAATATAACTGTTGTTTTATTGCTTACCCAGAATATTCTAGACTAGAACACAACTAATTTTGAAAATCCTAGATGATATAACAATGGTTGTTATATCTTCTACATGAGTCGATAAAGGTTTTTCTTGTAATTGGGTACCTTGGGATTATGGAACCCGATTATGGAAACTTCAATAACCTACAACGCATGTTTGCCCTCACAAAAGGGGGTTGAATAAACCAGGGCCGTCTCTACCAGGGGGTGCCCCCCCCCCCCCACGAGGGCGCAGTTTGTATACGGCACCCCGGCGCCAAATAATCTTAAGACGGCCCTGGAATCTACCCTAAACTAGAGCGATAGGGCCTTTAGGCACCGTCACGCCGTTTTTGGGGAGAGTGTGCGTTGTGTGGGACTCACTCCTTTCAAAATGGGACGGCGTTTCCCCCAAAGCCCTCCGTGTCGCCAGTGGGCAGCAACTTGCAGGCATACGGCCGCGTAGGGAAATAACGCCTAACCTACAGTGGCCTTGGGCGTCGACTTCAAAAGACTTCAATACCATAACGAAAACTCTTTATTACGCCTGAATATTATTCAAAGGATATTTCTTTTTCTTCTCCTTCTTATGCTTCCCGTATACATGAGCAACGCTTTCATGCTTCTTGGCCATTTCTTCTATAAGCAAAAGATCCCCAAAATCCTCCAAGCGTTCTTGATTTTCTTCCTTGTTCGGTAACAAAGGAACGCTGTCCAAAAACGGGAAATCCTTCGGCTTAGGCATGCCGAAGTCTGCAGATTCTGTAGCCAACTTGGCGTGCTTCGGACCACTTTTAAGATTGTATTTGGTATCATAGTTTTCGTCCGAGTCTTCGACTGATTGATGGAAGAGAGTGTCCCGAAGCTCTTTGAGCAGGACGGCCATTTGGTCCCCCAATTCGATTTTCCCCTGAACTTTGATTGTGTACGCCAAAGCTGATGGTAGAACTGAAATTAATAATAGGGTTATCATTTATGCAATCACTAGCTGTGCCGGCGGCGACGCACGCGTGTATATCGGGTTTCAAAAATAACGGACTTCCATAAAATGGTACCTAAATTTTAAGTTAGACCTCTAGCAATACATTACTTATTTACATATACATTACTTTAAGTTAAGTTATTCTTTCAATAACTTAACTTAAAGTTTATCTTTGAAAGAAACCCAGAAGATATTTTTGGTGCCATATTACCTCTGTGCCATATTAAATATTTAGGTACGCATAATGTATTCGACCTAGTTCTAAATCTATGTTTACATAACTACCATGTATAAGTAGGTAACTATTTTTTTGTGAGTCTTCATGAGCCATACCAATCTCTTTCAATGACAGTCGGGATCGCTATGACAGAATAAAATAATGTTTTATACAGACTTACGAAATGAATAAATGACGATGAGCATCATATTGTGAAAACACTGATTTCATGTGCATAAATTCACCAGTTGCACTTCAAACAACATGAATTTTAAAAGTGCACGAAACAACGTCCTAAATAATTTAACTATAAAAAGAATTTTATTGCATAAAACCAATGATATTCAAAGTGTCGGACTGACTTAAGATTTCTGAGAAGGTCCGGCTTTTCAGTAGGTATCTACTTACTAGATATGTACTTACTACAAGTTGTTGTTTGTGATCCGCATAAAGAAAGGAAGTTTTAAATCATATTAAGTCTTTTGGTAGGGCATGGAACAATTCGGCTCAATAGGAGCAGAGCAATTAAGGGAAGTGTTGGGAAAACAGGAAAAAAAATTTTCTCTATGTTTGAACGCGCATGACGCGAAAAGTACTGCATGAAATTGGATGCGTTTTTCACCAATGTATTGCTAGAGGTCTAACTTAAAATGTAGGCACCATTAAGGAAGTATTTTTGAAACACGATATCCACGCGTGCGACGCTGCTGGCACAGCTAGTCTATAATAAACTTTGAAAAACACTGACCTGTCAATAAAAACAATAATGAGTATGACCACTTAATGTTGCAGATTACGTAAATACCAATAAATTTTACGTTCATAAAGTAAGATTTAGGTATAAACTATCGCCAAACCAATCTTGATAATGCCATAAAATATACTCACTACAATTTCAAATACCTATATGTAGGTAGGTATTTACCTACATATGTATTTTAATACGTCCCATACACACTTCTTAGACCGAAATAGGTACCATACCTATCTATATCTATTCGTCTTACCATTACCATACCAATTAATTTATCTCATTAGGAATAATTTCATAATTTTACTTTTGCCTTCGGTGCCCATGCCAAGGCGCGGGCCGCTCAGAGCCCCGTGGCGGGGTACCACTACGTACAAGACCCTTGTACGTAGTGTTAGCTTCAAATGGTGTAGCTATAGAAGTCTTTGTGGCGAACAGCTCAGCTCAGTGTAAGTTGCCTAAGTAGGTTAGTTACACTGTATTACTGTCACCGGAAAATAGCAAGAATCGTAAGTTGATCGATTTCCTAGGTAGTTGATTAACTTTCGGAATATAACAAACGGTAGTTGAAATGTATTTTATTTAACGCAATGGATTTCAGTTAACTGATCAATTTACGGGAGCCTAACAGTCTCATAATTTACGATTTTGACACAAGTAAATTCGTCCTCAAATGGGCCAATCGTTGCTCAATGTACTATTTAACGGTGCACTATTACCCGTAAATTAATACACTGTTCCCTGGTTGGTTGCCATGATAACGCCACGTGAGCCATGAACCAATCAACATTCACCTCACCTTCGTCGGATGATTTTACGGCAAGACCCCGTAAAATGATCAATTTACTAAAATACATACGTTGAATAATACCTTTCAACTGCTGTTTATTATTTTCCGGAAGTTAATCAACTGCCTAGGAAATTGATCAACTTACGATTCTTGCTATTGTCCGGTGACATTACTATACCTTCCATACGAGGCCCTTGAAAATTCTACAAAGAGAGCCCTACACTGGTAGAGCTGTATACTGAAACATAGGTACCTAAGTACAGGCGTTTACTGAGCTTCTCTCTACTCTGGGCCCTCGGTACTTTGTCAGTTTGCCATCCTATCGTTACGCCACTGACTTTTGTAATTACATAGGTAAATATTGCCCGGTGCAGGTATAATGTATGTACATAGGTACAATAGCCTGTTGCCAGGTTCACAACCTTCAGTGCGGCGGACATTCCCGACTGCTTTCAATACTGCTGGGGGCATCGACTTGGAAATACCTAGACAGCTAGACAACACGATTTAAGTCTTCACTTGAAAGTTACACAGCACAAAACCTGCAAAAATAATATTGAATACCGTATAGTCGTACGTACAAGGTTGTCATTTAGATAGATAATAAAACTTAGTTAGTCTCAATAATTATTCTTCTAAACGCTTACCTATTTATGTATAATAAAATAAATAACTCAAGATATGCCACGCTGGGCCATACATCGCCATCTAGCCCCAAACTAAGCCGAAGCTTGTACTATGGGTACTAGACAACTGATAAACTTACTTAGATACTTTTTTTTTCGTAAACAAATTTATTTAAACACCCAGACCAATCCAAACATATATGTTTATGAACACAAATGTTTGTACTGTGCGGGAATCGAACCCACGACCCTCGGCTCACAAGGCAGAGGTCACCACTACCAAATGAGCCGAGCAAAATTATCGGAGATCTTTGTGATCCAAGTTTGTGTACGGGTAAATACATCGTCAAGATATAAGAATAAATCATGCTTAGTTGAAGGTAAGCACAGGTCAGAACCAGAACAGGACTGTCACCTGTTTTCCTTACTTCTACCGGGCTGTATTCGCTCTCATACTGCTATGGGATGATAGTACGAGCCGATACCTGTACCTGTGAGATTACATCGACGAGTCCACTTAAATCTTTAAACTACCAAATGCCTAAGAATATCAGTACCTATTTCTCAAAGTAGACGTTATAAATACCTACTGAACCAGATCCCTTAAGCTCTTTGCAACGGACCACAGCACCTATATCGCAACCATCAGTGACGCAGTTAAAGTACAGTCAGCAAAACACTCGTCCATACAATACATTACAACCGTCATACAAATCGAACGACTTCCCGTCTGCGTTAAATTCTTTTCAGTTGACTTATTTAATAATTCAGTAGTGGCAAGGGTCATTCATTCGTATGTAAACTGGAATATAAATGTGGTTGAAATAACGCTGCGAGCCATTGGTATCTAATGGATCAGTGCTTTATTGGAGCGTTCGGGAGGTTCACGGTTTTAGAAGAAATTTGAAAAAAAAATAACGAAAGTGCTTTTTTAAAACAAATAACGGAAAATGCATCAGGAAAGCGAAGTGGGCAGCCCACTTCTCAAAATCGAGAAAAATCAATTCGAATCGTCGATAAGTGAACTCAAAAAGAAAACTTTTGTGTCTGCCGCTGATATTGAGAGTTATGGTGAGTTGAGAATTTCAAGATACCTAGATAGTTCATTACCACTACTGCTGTATATAATTTTGGGCACAGCTGCTAATCTCGAAGGAGACTAGCCAAGTAAGCTATGCCGGTTGTAGAAGTACCCGCCAGCGCCCTTACGGGGAGGAAATTAAAGTGGCTAGGTCCTCACAACAAGTGAGAAAACGCTAGGTTGACCTCTCTCTTTGGCCCTAAGCCCCTAACACAAATGCAAATAGCCTGTACTTATAGCCAGAACTACACAGACTGATACTGAAACGCGAACAAAGTAACTTCACGTGTATTTCGCCAAGTGTAAGGTTAGGTGAGCAAACCCTTCAAGCTGGAGGAGGACAAGAAGCCCCTTAATTGACGAGAGAGCATCAGAAATTAGGATTGAGATGTAATTTCGTAAAGAGAAGGAAATTCTAGCTATTCCACAGCTCTTATTATCACAACTTACGCTTCATAAATTCAAATCTTTAGGAGAGAGTGGTGTAACAGAGGAATACATAAAGCAGTATCGTCGATCCCTGGACAACCCCGACAGCTTCTGGACGGACGTCGGCAACGAGCTGGAATGGACCAAGCCCTGGGACAGAGTGCTCGATGATTCAAACCCACCCTTCACCAAATGGTTTGTACCATATTCTCAGGGGCGTAGCTACCGCCGTATCTGCCGTATCAATTATACGGGGCCCCCAGACCATGGAGGCCCCCGAAGTGCATAAGCAAAAACTTCCCAAATTTTGTGACAAATCTTTTCCCTTCATGAGGGCCCCCAAACAATTTTTTATACGGGGCCCCGCCAAGCCACGCTACGCTTCTGCGTATTCTCCTTCAGGAATAATTAGACAACACCTGTGGCTACTCTTACGTGTACGTGGTTCAATGAAATAAGAAGCACACAGCTCTGAAAAAAACTATTTCACTCTTTCGTGTGTTTCACTGATAGTGGCTATGAAAAGAGCCGTGGTTACTCTTCCGTGTGTTTTACTGAAGTGGCTCCGAAAAGAGCCGTCACCTAAGGGACAGCGCAGACGACAGACTATCCGTGACGCACTTTTTTGCAATTATATGCAGTAACGCACACGACGCGCAAAAATCTGTCGCGGATATTTCACAGACGCAACGCACACGACGCACATCTTCGATCATTCTGTCGGCAGACCTAGACGCTCTATAAATATGATGTGTCAGACGCAGACTCTATCACACAAAAAGTCTGTCGTCTGCGCTGCCCCTAAGTATGTGATGCACCTTCGATGAGTGCGTAGATAGATATATGCAGCAAATAGATAGATGCAGTCAGTAGCAACTTGAATGTTTTATGGTCTTTTTGAACATAACAGATTATTGACTGTTCTGTTACCGTATACCGAGAAAAGTTCATTTCAGAACTTACCTGGTCTATGTGCTTCTAATTTCTGATGACCATAGTACATAATACTTCCATGCTGATGACAAATAGCTCAGGCACGACGTCTCATTTTCAAAAAATCACAGTGTGATTGCGTGTTGCGTGTGAATTGCGTAATACCTAGTGCTACCTTCAACTTTGAAATGTAGGTACCTATCGCTAAACTTCAATTAGATTGGGCGTTCCCATTTAAACGAGCTCTAGTACGTACATTCAAAACAGGTATTAGATGTGAAATGTCCGCTGACTGAACTGACAAAGGCAAAGTTTAGCGCAATAGTGCAAGATAGACCTAACTTACTAACATTCTTAGGTTTCGCCTTGAAACTAAGGTGACCTGCTTACATAGGCACTTATTTTAGAAATTAGCCCAGCATCCATCATAGTGGCGAACATTGGGAGTGGCCTATGTCCAGCAGTGGACTGATATAGGCTGATGATGATGATGGTGTAGGTAAACATACTCTCTCTACCCCTGTTTTCTTTTGGTCGTTCCACTTATCCCCTATTCTTTTAGGTGGGTGGGCGGAGAAATGTCAGTCTGCCATAATGCCGTGGATCGCCACGTCGCTAGTGGAAAGGGAGACTGCGTAGCGCTGGTCCACGACTCGCCTCTCACCGACACCGTGAGGAAGATCACATACTCGGAACTCAAGGATCAGGTGAGGTTTTGGATTATCCTTTGGGTTTATTAAGAGTTGTTGTGTGACGCTGCGTGTGAACCAAAGGTCGTGGGGAGATTCCCTGACAAACATTAAAGTGGATATAGAAGTTCACATGCAGCGCCGCGCGTAACATTAATGGCGCGCTGTCAAAACGCGCCTTGAACGCCCTTAGTTATCAAAAGTTTCAAAACAAATACTTATACTTAATTAACAGATTTTTTTAGCAAAAAATAAAACTAATTTAATTCGGTGACAATGGAACCAACTAGGAAGTCACAGATATCAAACATATACAGCAAAAAAAAACAGTCGAATTGAAAACCTCCTCCTTTTTTAAGTCGGTTAAAAAGGTGCCTGAAATAGTGTTATATAAATATCTTCTTTTTTATAAAAAGAGCGTTCAGGATGACCTCACTCCACCTGATGGTAAGCGGTCGTGAGGTCCAAATGTTAGGTCGACAGGCACACTAGGGCATACCCACCGTGCCTGTCGCCTTTACCCTGAAGGCCCACTGAGATGCCGTTTCACGCCCCACCTAGAGAACCCAGGATTGTAAGAGGTAGGAAACACATGAGCTGGAAGGCAGGCATTTAATTTTAATGGCACGGGGCAGGAACGAGGAACTGAACCTCTTGGTGCGCGTCATTATCGTCATGGCGTGACTGGCGATCCTGTCTGACGTTTATTTTTATTTTATTTTATTCATACTGGATAAGGGTTGTTTGTACAGGTGTCGCGCATAGCCGGGAAGTTGTCTGCCCTGGGGGTAACGCGGGGCTCCCGAGTGCTCATCTACATGCCTCTTATTCCCGAAGCCATTATCTCCATGTTGGCTACCAACAGAATCGGAGCTATACACTCGGTGGTTTTCGGAGGTTGGTATTTTCAGTTACGTTAATTAGGTAGGACCAATCATTGAGCTCAATGTCTTCGTGGTGAATGATTATAATAATAATAATAATTATTACGCTTGGCATCTAAAAAGAGACCTAAGTACAATAATTTGTACCTATTTCTTTTTATTTTTTAACGATAACACAGGTCAGCAAAAAAGTTTGTAATAACTATTTATACCAATTTACATTTATTTTGGGAGCTGAAACCCTAATTTGTTTTAGTTTTAAATAATTGGGTAAGTGATAGGTAGGTAGGCATCTTTTTAATTATTTTATTGGAATCAGCATAACGATGATTAATTTAACGATGATTGATGGATTAAAATGATTCCATGACATAATGAAAAGTTAGTTTCAATGGATTACTTATTTTACTGATAAGTATGATAATTTTGTAGGTTTCGCTGCCAGAGAGTTGAGGACAAGAATCGAACATGCAGAACCTACTGTGATCATAGCAGCTAGCTGCGGAGTGGAACCAAACAAAATAGTCAGGTAATCAAAGTGTTACTGTGTTATTAAACTTTTTATCTACCTTATACTTTATCACCTACCTTATAAACGCTATGAGAGTAAAAAACTAATTAAAATTACAAATAGCGGTTCGCCATTTTGAGTTTTGTTGTTTCGCGCCAAATTGTTACAGTCATAGACAAGCTGCAGACGATATTTAAATGTAGGCATTATCATAAAAATCTAAGATAAATAAATTTATCTGTAGTGCTAAATTTTTAAATGCATAGAAGATACTCTAGATGCGTTTATTTATTAAAATATAATTTAAATTACTATACTAAGTCTCGACGGAACCTTACGTCCAAAGATCTAACGACAGGACCACCTATGCCATTGTTTATTAATGAGCGTCTGACGAAAGAAAACCGGCAGTTATTTCGTCAAGCCAGGAATCGGACAAAAGAACACGGATTTCAGTACTGCTGGCTACGGAATGGGGCAATTTTTGTCAGAAAAGCGGACGGCAAACCAGCAATGCGCATCTCTCAGCAGTCCGATTTGGATGAAAAGGTTGGACCTTTCCAGAATTTCGGAACCGAGGCAGAGTAGAAACACATACTTTAAGTTATTTTCTAATTTTATTTTAGTATTACTATTGATTTTAAATTCCCTCATTGGATCTCATTACTTTAGTGTTATTCTGTTATTAATTTGTTATCTACAATTTAACTACCCACACAAAACTTCACCCACACACACACATCACTTAAATCTCACACTCGCATATTATACACATACACAAACACACATATACACACACACAAACACAGGTTTAGTTTTATATAATAGGCTGGCTCCGATTGAATGCATTCTATCGTACTCTGGTAATTCCGTCAATTACTTTTACTTTACACATAGAAAAAGGAAAAAAAAAAAACTAAAATGGCACATTTTACAGAAGATATAGACGAAACACTTGCGATAGATTGTCATTCACTCGGAAATATTGATGCCTGTTATGGTTTTCTGACTTCTCCTGAACGGAACTTTAAGTCAATTACTTTCAATATAAGGAGTATACAACAAAACTTTAACGCCTTCATGGTGTCTCTTCATCGCTCTAAAATAGCATTTGACCTGATCGTCTTGACAGAATGCTGGCTGAAAGAGTCCACCCTAATACCCCAAATTTCCGGTTACAACTCATTTAACACACAAAAATATATCAATAAGAGTGGCGGTGTAGTGGCTTACGTGAAGGATTCCTGGAACGTGGTTGTTAAAGAGTCATCATGTGAAGATTGTAACTGTCTCGAATTAAACTTTGGCCCACAAATGCTAGTACTAGCAATGTATCGGTCTCCCTCTTTCACGAATATTAACAACTTCTTGACATCACTAGACAACGTTTTGACCAACGCAAAGGGTAAAAGAAATATAATTCTAGCTGGTGATATAAATCTCGATCTTTGTACGTTACCTCTCAAAGAACAATGTCTAGACTATAGTTCTCTACTTGCCGAACATCAACTCCTTCCAGCCATCACACGACCTACAAGAGGAAACGCTTGTATCGACCACGTATTCATTAAGAATCCACGTCATGCCGTGGGATTAATATGCGCCTCAGATATTACTGACCACTACCTATGCATAGTTGCTCTATCAGTACAGAAAATTAAACCCAACATGAAAAGATCCCGACTCAAAATAAATAATGATGCAGTTGCTGAAAATCTAAGTAATGTA
This sequence comes from Conogethes punctiferalis, assembly GCA_031163375.1. Classification (NCBI taxonomy): domain Eukaryota; kingdom Metazoa; phylum Arthropoda; class Insecta; order Lepidoptera; family Crambidae; genus Conogethes; species Conogethes punctiferalis. The sequence goes on along the minus strand of CM062095.1, from coordinate 5,525,733 downwards.
GACTGGTCGCAAATTACTAATTGTCTCGACGTCAACGAAGCATCAATTAAATTTACTGATTTAATAGATAAAGCAATTAACGATAATACAAAAATCGTTACAACTAGCCGGTCTAAACTGATTCTAAAACCGTGGATCACACCTGGACTAATTAGATGCCAAAGACATAGAGATAGGCTTCATCTTCAAGCTAGACAAAATCCCCTTAACGACGTTATTGTTTTGACATACAAAAGATATAGAAACTTCCTCAATGCGCTTCTTCATAGGCTGAAGACCGACTATGAAAACCAGCTGCTCGTAAATAACAAAAATAACCCTAAAAAATTATGGCGTTCCATTAAAGACATTTGCCACTTAAATAAAACACAAAACCTACCTGTGGACCTGTTATCAATTAAGGACGACAACATCTCCTCTCTTAACCATTGCAATGAATACTTCGTGAACGTGGGGAAAACTCTTGCGCGAAAATCCCTTGAAATGCTTTCCACCACACAAGATATACTTGCAGCCTCGATTGATACTAATCCTTCTCCAGCAAACTCCTTCTTTTTATCCCCTACAGACTATGACGAAGTGAATAAAATGATTTGTGACCTGAACTCAGATAGTTCACCTGGAATCGACAAATGCTCCCCAACCCTAGTTAAGCAAATAAAGAATTTAATAGTTGAGCCTCTGACCCACATTTTTAATCTTAGTCTGTCGTCTGGTATTTTCCCTGAAATTTGGAAAACTGCAATTGTTATACCTATTTACAAAAACGGGCATAAAGGATCTATAAGTAACTATAGACCTATTTCTCTCCTTACAGTTTTTTCTAAGTTACTGGAGAGGGTAGTTAATAACAGGCTTGTTAAGTTTCTTGAAAGTAACAATCTAATCCCTGATAGACAATTTGGATTTAGACGTGGGAAATCTACAGAAGACGCGACTACTTTACTTTCTAATATTGTATCAACTGCTCTGGACCAAAATAAATGTTGTATTGGAGTGTTTATTGATTTGGCTAAGGCTTTTGACACCGTGTCCATACCTATTCTCATCCAGAAACTTAATGGCATCGGTGTCAGAGGTGTTACCTTGGATTGGTTCCATAGTTATCTGTTCGGTCGTAGTCAGTGCGTTCGGGTGGGTTCAGACATAAGTGTAAAACTCCCAGTAGACTTTGGGGTACCACAAGGGAGTATCCTCGGTCCTACACTATTTCTGGCATATATTAGCGGGATACTTAACAATCTAAGTGAAAGTGAGGATATCATATGTTTTGCAGATGACACAGTTATACTTTTTCAAGGTTCCAACTGGAATAAAACCTATCAATCAGCTGAACTGGGCATGCAAAGGATAACCGACTGGCTTACCAAGAACCTACTGTCCTTAAACATATCTAAAACTAAATATATAGCCTTCCACAAAACTCGCGCATCTCAGCCACTCCTTACAGCTTGTCTCAAACTGCATTCATGTACTCAGCCATCTCCAACATGTAGCTGTCAACTAATAGCCCGGACTGATAACGTAAAATATTTGGGAATAACAATCGATGAAAACCTGTCATTCAAACACCATATTGCAAATCTAGCAGCCAGAGTACGAAAAACTATATATGTGATGAAGTCTCTAAGACATTGCGCATCTAAAAATACGTTAATATTAGTTTACAAAGCCTTATGCCAATGTATCCTCATTTATTGCATAAACGTTTGGGGTGGTGCAGCCAAGTCTATCTTCATTGAACTTGAAAGAGCCCAAAGGTCTGTTCTCAAGGTCATGCTTTGTAAACCTTACAGGTACAGAACAGACTACTTATACAGAGACTGCAAGGTTCTTCGAGTTAGGCAACTCTTTATGCTAAGAGGAGTCATATCCATGCATCGAGAGTCCTTGTCTTCTGCCGATCACGAGCACCGCACTGCCCGTAGAGTATATAAAATTCCGGTTCCTACATCTCGCACTACTTTTGCAAAACGTCATCCATTTTTTCTTTTGCCTCGCTTATACAATATAATCAATTACAAACTCAAAATCAATAGTTACACAACTCATCAATTAAAACATGTCCTAGAGTCCTGGTTAATGAATCTAGATTATCTTGATACAGAAAACCTGTTGCCAAACTAAACCTCTGATCCTCACACACATGCACACACACACACACACACACTCATGCACACATACACACACATATTATTCAAACACACCACACACATTATAGTCACTTATCACTCATAGATACTCATCCATCCGTCAAGTTCCTCTTTTTACTTCATGTTTTTTTTTTTGTTTCATTTTTTCATTTTATTTTATTCACAACCATTATTTTGTTTGAAATGATAATTTTTATCCGTTTCGAGTCATGCGTCCCTAGACCTAAATAAACTGTCAACGCAATTTGGCACCTGCGATACAAGCTATGAGCTTAGTGCAGAGGCCGGTAGAAATAAGGTTCTCTTGTAACAATTTGGAAATAAAGATTATTATTATTATTATTATTTTATGTAAACCTTAGTTTTTCTCAGCATCTGATAGAGGTGCTGGAGTACTGAGATCCACGGGCCTAAGCCAAGTGTACCTCAGATGGATTTGTTGATGCATTAAAAGGATCAACTGGGTTATTGGGAGTCGTTTTGTAAAAATTTTCTAACAATCCTGCATGTGTTTAAGATCACAGCTTTCTGCATTAGAAAATAGGTAGATGGGGGAAGAGATAACATTTCTATGGAGTTGTGTATTTGTTTCGGGATAACACCTGTGGTGGAAAGAACCAAGGGCACTATTGCAACATTATTGAGCTTCCACATTCTGGCTATTTCGTCCTTGAGATCGGTGTATTTTGTCAGTTTTTCTGCTATTGTGTTCTGTAAATTATGAGTATTAGGTATGGCTATGTCAATTAGGAGAGCTGTTTTATTGGTTTTGTTTACTAGTGTAATGTCGGGTCTGTTGTAGTGTATGGTCTTATCTGTAAGAATTGCTCTATCAAAATATAGTTTATGAGTTTGATTTTCCAGGACCGATGATGGAGTATATTTGTAGTACGGAGTTGCTGGTGGTGGAATAAGTTGATATTTGATGGCAAGTTTTTGGTGGATTATGTTGGCGACCTGATCGTGTCTATGTTTGTAGTCTGTTTGAACTATGGCTCTACATGCACCTGTTATGTGTTGGATGGTTTCTGGCGAACTACTACATTTTCTACATATATCTACCATTCTGGTCTTTGTAATAAACTTTTGATAGTTGCGTGTCTCCACTACCTGGTCCTGGATCGCCATGATGAAACCCTCCGTTTCCGGGAAAAGCTCGCCACGAGTCAGCCATGCGTTCGATGCTTCCTTATCGACATTGGGTTGGCTTAAGTCGTGGCGGTGTCTTCCGTGTAGGGATTTGGAACTCCATTCTGCTATTTTCGTTTTAGGGTCAGTAGTGCTTTCAGACTTCTGTACATTGAAGTCTTGTAAATTTAATGGTGTTAATCTAGAGTCGTTTTGTACCACTGCTCTATGAACTATGGATGATTCTGCTTTATGGTGGAAGTACTGTCTTAAGGTTGTAATCTGTTTGTTGTGTAAATTGGAAACGTCTATAATTCCTTTACCTCCTTCTTTCCTAGGTAGTGTCACTCGTTGCACACAAGACCTTGGGTGGTGTTTCCGGAATCTAGTCATTGTTGTGTTGATCATACGTTGTAAGGCTTTTAGATCTGATTTGCTCCAATTGATTATACCGAATGAATAAGTGAGAATGGGTATTGCAAAGGTATTAATAGCTTTAACGGTGTTACGCGAGTTTAACTGAGTTTTGAGAATAGAATTGAGTCTATGTTTAAATTGTTGTTTGAGTTTGTTTTTAATGTCAGTGTAATGAATTTGATGTGATTGTGCGTAGCCTAAATATTTGTAGGATGACTTATCATCAAGTGGTTCAATGGTTTCACCAGATTCTAGAGTATATTGATGTCCATGGGTCTGCCTAGCTTTGATAGAGTTAATCTTGCATTTGTCTATTCCAAACTGCATTTTAATGTCATTGGAGAACGTCTCTGTTAAAGTAGCTAGTAGATTAAGATCTTCTTCGTTAGTGGCGTATAATTTTATGTCGTCCATATAAAGTAAATGATTCAGGGATATTGAGTGTGTGTTATACGGTCCGGTCATGTTATTTATATTATATTTGAGTGGGTATCCTACACTAGCATTGCTAAGCATTTTAGATAACGGGTTCAAAGCGAGGCAGAACCAAAGAGGGCTGAGAGCATCGCCTTGGAAAATGCCGCGTTGGATTTTGATCTGATCAGTGTCTATAGTTTCATCGGGGGTAGTGATTCTAAGCTGTGTAGTCCAGTTTTTCATAATATTTTGTAAAAACGCAATAATTGTAGGATGTATGTTATATATATCTAAAACTTTCAATAGCCACGTATGAGGCACAGAATCATAGGCCTTTTGATAGTCAATATACATTTGAAATATATCTGATTTATCTTTATATACCTGCTTAAGTATTACAGAATCAATAGTCAATTGCTCCTTACAGCCCTGGCTCATCTTTTTGCTACCTTTTTGCTGTTCAGTTATAATATCGTGTTTGTCAAGATGGTTATAGAGTAATTCTGAAATACAACTGGTTATTATTTTATATATAGTCTGTAGACATGTTATAGGTCTATATTTTGCTGGGTTTAATAGGTCATTGTTATCCTTAGGTAGCATGTAAGTCCTGCCTGCAGTAACATAAGGGGGTATTGTGTCAGGATGAAGAATAAAATTATTTATATGATTGTAAATGTACGGGTGAATTGTAGTGAATTTTTTGTACCAGTAGTTGTGAATATGATCTGATCCAGGAGCTTTCCAATTATGGAGATTATTGATGATCTTTTGGAATATTTCTACTGGAATCGAATCGTATTCCATTTGCCTAGTTTCAGTATTGTTTGTTACTTCTGCTTGGATCCACTCTGCTTGAGAATCGTGCTCTACAGGGTATTCCCAAATATTGGACCAAAATGTATGTAAAGTATCTAGATCCGGTCTATTACTCGTTCTTTGGATATTGCTGGTACTTTCTTGCGTATTGGTAGACAACATTTTTATATCACGATAGAAATTTTTCTCGTTAGTTATAAATTGAGTATTTTGTTTCTTCCGGATTGTGCATATTTTATATCTATTAAGGCGGCTGGAATATACTAACAGTTTTTGTTTTAATGTATCTAGGAATTCTGTGAGCTCAGAATTTGATCCCTCGTGTGTTGAGTGAAATTTGTGCTGTTCTTTTATTTCTTTAACATATTTCATGATATTTGTGCTCCTATTACCATTAATATATTGCGTTAGTCTTGCTATTTTGCGTCGGAAGTCTTCAATTCTCCTTTCTAGCCTTCTTTGCCAGTTCGGTTTTTTGTCCCGTGGTCGAGATTGCCTTGACTTGTCGGCTGGTGTTAAAGTCAGTTTTGCTCCGTTTGACTTCGCAGCTGTCCAAGCAGCACTATATATGATGGTCTGTAAAGTGTGAAAATCTGTGTCTCTGTTTGTGTTTTCAGGGAGTATAACTTTATCTAGGTATGAAACTATGCTAAATAACTTTTTTGATGGTTTCTGCTTTGGAATGTAGGGCCTATTCGTGGGTTCCGTTTCTAAAAAGTATGTGAGTGTATCTGTGAATAGATTATCTATATCTGTGATTCTTTGTAGGGCAGGTGCTGCGAGGTATTGTGTAGCCGTTGGAGTTCTATCTGCCACCATTTCTAGAGTACACATTGATTCAACGATTGCCTCTGATGCTTGTGTGCATGTGTCAATGTTTTCTAAATTAGCGTTTCCTTCAACTTGCACATGAAATTCGAGCTCCTCTGCTACTTCTTTCTTGATTTCGTTTAATCTGTTTTCGTTTATGTATTTATTGTGCACGATAGTTCTCCTCTGGTCGGCTATTCTTTGCTCACCTAAATGAGCGAGTGACGGAAATTGCGTTATAAATTGTTGGTGTAGTGATTTACGGTAAGCTGTTTTGTTTGTTTCCAAGTGTGTGATACGCAGATATATACGGATTATGGCTTCGTTTTGTTCGTTGGTCCATCGTAATCTAGTTTGTGTTTGTGTCTGTGATTGCAATGTCGTTGATAGTAACGTTGGTGAATTCAGTTCACGTTGGACTTCAAGATAAATGTTGTCTATTACATCTTGTGGGAGTAACTTCTTCCTGATTATTGCTCTTCTCTGGTCACCAAGGTTCTGTTTACTGGCTTTGAAAGAGGGATATTTTTCTGTAAATAATTGAAATAGACTATCGAGGTAGTGTCTGGAATTTGTATCTAAATTTGTAAGCTGTAAGTAAGTGCGCAGAAGAAATATATTCATCTCTGTGGACCATTTTCTGCGCGCACAGACTTTGATTGCGGTGGGTTCAGTCTCATCAGTATATACTGCATCCTGAACAACATCCACTGTCTGTTCACTACATTCAGATGAAGGGGTAGGAATGTAGTCGGATCGGCTAAGGGACGAAAATAATGATAGGTTGTCGGAGGAGTCTGAAATTTTGGAGTTATTTTCGGCTGTCGTATATTTGTCGAGGGGAGCCCGCCTGCTCAGCCCCCCGTCGCCGTCGGATCGTATGCTGGAACACCCAGCGCCGGCTCCAGGTGTGCCCCGGCGACCCCCGGGAAGCGGCCGCAAATTATATCTTCTTTCTGTCATTGTCTCCATAAGGGTTGGTGTGAGGACCGTTAGTTTGGGAAGGGTTTGTGAGCCAAGGTGTTAGTAGCTATTGGTACATGTATCTCCCTAGTTGGGGTACTGTCTAGATGTGCTGACCGATCTTAATTCCTCCTTCCCGTAAGCCCCCCCACCACGACAAGGTGATCCTCCTGGGGGGGTTATTATTATTATTATTATTACTTACTTGAAAGCGTTTCTTAAAGTATTCGTTTACCGGTTAGCCTAGGTAAAATCCTTTACTTTAAAGAAAAAAATTGAAATAATTCTTTTTCTTTAATTGTTTATTTTAATCTATTTTTGCTGTTTCTATAAATCTGCAATGCCTATTAATATTTTTAAATATGCCTATACGTTAACTACGTAGATACTAGATAACCTTATTTTTAATTCCTAGGTACAAGGATATATTAGACGAAGCCCTTTGCCAGAGCACACACCAGCCTAGGAAGTGTATCATATACCAGCGCAGAAGGGTTCTTGAATGTACCCTGGAAGAAGATAGGGACATATCGTGGCAAGAAGCGCTAGAGACGGAGCCAACACCTTGCGTGCCAGTGGAAGCGAATGAGCCTTTGTACATCTTATATACTTCTGGTGAGTGTCAAATCGTGAATTATTGTACATCCAGATTTAGAAAGACCACCCCATCTATGAGTATTATAGAATACGATAAAGGGGATATCAGGAAACGGACAGCAGCGTTTACCTGGTTACAAATAAAACCGTCAATGGTGGTGACTAAGGGCCGCCTGCAAAGTGACTAAGGGCTTCCGCAACCGCCTCAAACTTTGCGATCCATCGCAAATATGTACCGATTTATTACGAATCCGTCAAGACCATCTTGCCATCGTTTTTTGGGCCTTCTTCTAGATATTTGACCGTTCATCTTTAATATACTGACATATAATCACTGTTTCCTCTTTCAATTTATTTAAACTGTGTATTGCGTTAATTGATGAATGTAGGCCTCTCCCCAGATGAAACCCACATCCATCTAATGCTGTCCATATTTGCCTCAACGAGATCTCCTCTCCAAATCACTCATGATACAATTAATTGACATTACAGGCACCACCGATTCACCAAAGGGAGTACAGCGTCCCTGTGGTCACGCGGCTACATTATGCTGGTCAATGCACGCTGTTTATGGACTCAAAAAAGGCGTGTGGTGGGCGGCATCTGACTTGGGATGGGTGGTAGGCCACTCGTACATATGTTACGGGCCTTTGCTGGCTGGGTTAACGTCTATACTCTATGAGGGCAAACCTGATAGGACGCCAGACCCTGGACAGTATTTCCGGTAAGTAATTTTAACTATTTTGATGGTTGGGCTTTTATTTTCTAACTAGCGACCCGCCCCGGCTTCGCACGGGTTCAATACTATTTCTCCCGCTAACTCCCGTTCCCGTGAGAATTTCGGGAATTCCTTTCTTAGTGCACCTCTACGGTACCTAAGCTACGTCCCTTCCAAATTTCAAGTGCCTACGTTTAGCCGTTTAGGCTGTGTGTTGATATGTCAGTCAGTCAGTTTCTCCTTTTATATATTTAAGATATAGGCTATCAATGAGCAATATTTTATAATTATTGTTAACAATACGTACAATCCTGAATAGTTAGACAGCTAGTGTGAATTTGCCCACCATAATATTCAAATCGAACTTCAATGTAAAATAAAAAAGAAACCAGTATATAAATATATGACCAGTGTTGGCATTCGTATTTGATCGACATTAACCATCTCTTTTCTTTTCATCTACTGAATTTATTTCTTTTCTAGAATTATAGAGCAGCACAGAGTAAACGCTCTATTTACCATACCCACGGCGTTCCGTGTGTTAAAACGGGCGGACCCCTCAGCAAAGTACGCTCGAAGATATTGCGGGAACTCCCTAAAGACCGTCTTTTTGGCTGGGGAGCATTGTGACCAAGATACCAGAGTAAGTATTCGTTTTCATGGTCACTGATGCGCGCTGGTTTTATGGTTTCATGTGGATCTGGATTTTGAAAAGGGCCACCCTAGAAAACAACCAAGAGAATATCAGGAAACGGTCAGCAGCGTTTACCTGCGTACAAGTTAAATATACTGTGGCCACTAAACCGCCTGCCCAGCATGGCGACTATGACAAATCCCCCAAATGACATTTACCATGACCCTGACTAATTGGGTCAATGGGGGATGTCAGCAGTGAATGTTTGCAAACTGATGATAATGATGATGATTATTATTCAATCCAGGATGCTCTCAATAACCGCTACTAATTGATGCACAAGCATTACCTACTGTTCATGGAAATTCAATATACTCGTATTTTCCGTCAGAAGTCAAGTAACGCTGACTCTACCGACTTTGTTTATTTAATTCGTAGGGTATTGTCCCTAATTATTTATTGACACATGTAACGTATGCAGATCGAATTCATTACTCGACTCTGAACTCTGGCCTGTGGCAGTCTTTGTTTAGCTGTAAAATAACGTATATAAGTTATCGATTCGAGGTTGTGCTATCAACTATTGTCAGCGTTTTATTGTACTCCATTTACCTTAAAAGTATAAACAAGTAGTAGGTAATAGACCATTGAAACTCTAGGTCTCAATCCAAAAGAATGAAATGGGAAGAATCGGATTAGTGAAACGGGAAGGAATGGGGTCAATCCTATTTCCTGGGTGCCGTAAGTCTCGAGATTCCATCTTCCCAATCTTTGTTAAGGTTTACCCGCCTGGCGACCACTGTACAATCGGCGAAAGACCCGTGTTTTAATACCAGTCGGGTCGATGTAGCCAGAGTAGCTTAATAGTACCTTGGCGGTGGCAACGGACAAGTAATGGTCCGTCCACTGCTGAACGTAGAATTCTTTGACTTCTATGTTTTAGTGAAAAATAATATAATTTTATTTTTTCTTAGCAATGGGCTGAACGTGTCTTTGGAGTGCCTGTACTGAACCACTGGTGGCAAACAGAAACAGGGTCTGCTATTACGGCAGCATGTCTTGGTTATGGCGTAAAAGCTGTACCTCCACATTCAGCGGGATATTCTGTCCCTGGTTATGACAGTTAGTACAAACAACATAATACTTTTTTAATAATAACACAGCATAGTGGCCGCTTCTTGTCAGTTGCCACTTCCATGCTGAATTAATCCCAAATCTCAAGAAGTTCGTTGGTCAAATCTTACCATGGGAAAAAAAGGAGCGGTGATATTACCCTCAGATACCCTGCAACATGTGCAGATTAATGGCTAGACCAGTATATCAATAGACAAATAACCAAGAGAACATGAAATTGAACATCACCATAATATTGTATGAGGCGCATCCCATTTTCAAAAGGCAGTCATATAACTGCACCTATATCTTAGACCTTAATCATTATTTCTTCGGCTTTTTAGTTCGGACACTAAGGGAGGACGGAACGGAATGCCAGACTGGGGAGGTTGGCAGATTAGTGGCCAAACTACCTCTGCCTCCTGGCTTTGCTTCTACTTTATGGCAATCTGATGAACGCTTCAAGAAAACGTATTTTGAATCATACCCTGTAAGTGCAATACCACATAGGTATTTGTTATTTTATATTTGATATTTTTTTTATACTTATCTTAAATTACCTACAGTATTAATTGTTTGTTTACATCAAAATGTTTGACCTTGTCGTCGTGAATTGATCGTGTATGGAAATTAATTAAGTAAATGCATACTTTTAGTAAGCCATGAGAACCAAATTTGGTACAAATATGCGTTGAATTTGATATTAGTCTGCCAACAATTTCAATGTAGGTACTCCATCATGAATTTACTTATTCTGATAGCTTTTCTACTGAATCAATCGGTGATAATTTGTGAGCGTGAGCGAAATCTTAAGCATTGGCGTTTGCGCTGATGGATAACAAAACTTGATTGTTATGATTTTATGTCATGATGTAATGGTCCCATTATTTGATTGTTAACTAATCAGGCCACATAGCGCCATCTACTCCCCAGCAAAGCCGAAGCTTGTACTGTGGGTACTACACAAGTAATAAACTCACTTACCTTTTTTTTTAAATAAAATAAATAAATAAGTACACATTATACATAGCAAACACCCGGACACGCACACAAATGTTTGTACTGTGCACAGTTCGAAACCGCAACCACGTTTTCAAGAAACCTAGTTGGTAGGCATATTGTAATTATTAATTTTCTAGGGATACTATGACACCCAAGACGCAGGGTGGGTGAGTGCTGAGGGGGCAGTGTGGGTGGTAGCGCGAGCTGATGACGTAATCAATGTCGCTGGTCACCGGCTGTCGACTGCGGCACTAGAAGACGTGGTTCTGAAACACGCCAGAGTAGCCGACGCTGTGGTTGTCGGAGCTCCAGACCCTACTAAGGGAGATGTGCCTCTATGCTTGTATGTGATGAGACCGCCGCAAGATGGTAAGTGCTTTACCTATCAATAAATGAACATAGACCTCCCCCATCTTTAGACAACCAGCAAGAAGAGTTCTTTTGTCGGTAAACATTAAGTAGTAACATGTAAACGCTGTAAGAAAAAAGAGTATCTAGCTATTGTTTGATATAATCATGTTTAAATCATTCATTTGTCAATGACAAACGAATGACTGATGGTTACTTTTACTTGCTCATTATCAATTTAAATTAACATTTGTATTATTTCAATACACTTGTTCCTGGTAGATTGTGTTTTTTTCATTATTTAAGATCAAACCATACTCGTATATTTGTACCTATATTTTCATACGCAATGATACCTATAAGCTCTTATTTTTTGTTTACAGACGAAGAAATCGTAGCTGAAAGCACTGTTACACAAGAGCTTATTGCACTCGTGCGCCACCTCATCGGTCCTATAGCAGCATTCAGAAAAGCAGTAGCAGTCCCTGCATTACCTCGCACAAGATCTGGCAAAGCTTTACGCGGAGCTATAGCTAAGCTAGCACGATCCCAATTAGTCAAGCTACCTGCTACTATTGAGGACCCAACCGTGTTTGGCGAAATTAAAACAGCCTTACAAAAATTTGGCTACGCTATAGACGCACCGGACCCAGAATTCTAAAATAAAATAATTCATTAGAATACTTCTTAAACTTTATAATAAGAGCTCATAAGAGCTGATATTTTTGCCTACTCATTGTATGAAAGCTTAACACAATGGAGTTAGTTCCTTTAAACGTACAGCAGTTAATAAAAACTACCTTTTTCTTTAAGTAAGTACATCACTGACTTAGTTACGATTAAGTTTGAACATATGAATAATTGTGGTGAAAGTTCATCAAGTGGCAAGATTAATTATGGAAACATTTTTATTTATAAAATTGTTTAGTTTTAAATTTTAATGTGTGATAGGTAGATCGTTTATAAGGATAATGTATCTATGATGTTAAATGTTTATTAAAATATCCATAGACCTAAGACTTATTGATTTCCTAATACATTTTTTTTGCATGCTTAACAATGCCGTGTAATATACTAAATAACTGATAAAATAAATTCTTATTCAAACTATCGATTAAAAATAAAGTTCTTAGATGTCATCCAGTGGAGTAATTTTATTATAATTGTATTACAATCTGCTGGCCGTGGGAAATTCATTGAATATCTTGAAGGGGTACCTACTAGTAAAGGTTTCAAACTTTCATGCTATTAAATTGAACTTTTGTTTCATTTTGTACAAATTAAATGTCAAGACATTTCTTTCAAAACCGTATTTCTATGAACTAGCTGGTGCAGCAGAGACAATATGAGATCACAGTTCTAACACAAAACTGTTTTCTGAACGAAAGCTGTCAAACTGATTACAGAAACGTCAATGTCAAATTCGGTAACAGTGAGTGACGCATCGTCGAGGAGGGTCGCCCTAATTTTATTTTGCAAAATAACTTAATATTTGCATTTAATTAGTGCAGTCTATTTATAATTAATTTATCGGAAACCCGTTCGTTAATACAGTATTGGTTTATTATATAAATGTGCTGAGTTTTGACCGTGGGAAAGGGTTTTTGTCGACGTGTTTGTAACCGGCTATAACAATCAAGGTAGGTATTTTAATAAATTTCTTATTTTTCCTTCTACAAAATTAACTTAAGCTTTAGAAAATTACAAATTTGCATATGAAAGTGTCGCGCAAGCTGCTTCTCAAGCGATTGTTCTAATATTAATGTAAACAAAAAGGTGAGAGTGGGTTGAAAATGATTGTTTAGAAATTGAATGGGTTTCATGTTCGCGGTATGAATAGACGGAGTATCTTTAAAATGTCAAGATAACTTTAGTCACGACAGTTCTACTTAATGTTTAACATCATATCTGTTCTTATCAGGGATTTCCATCCACGAAAATGGTAGCTATCAATTTATTTTTTCTGAGTATTATGTCCAACGTTTACTTATTGAATAATCGTGCGATTATTGGCTGTGGATATTTTTCAATCATGCTCTGTACTTTCAATTTATACATTTATTCAATGAAATAAAGAAAACTCTGTTTGAAAAATGGTAGAATATCTTTTCCACTTCTCATACTGTTGTTGTAGTTATGTATCTCAAAAACTGCATTAAAAATACTGACTGAAAGGTTTTATTACTCTCCTTTTTATATTATCTGTAAGTAGTGTTGTATTTTTGTCAAATAAGTATGGAATCTGATCTAGAATGTACCTACATATAAAAGTGTGTCTTTTTAGAGGAGTTTCTGACTTAAATCCTCCACTTTTCTTAACCTATGATGTTCATAACCAATTTCACAAAAAGAGGATGTTTCTCAATACAAACATAAATACATACGGTTTATACACTAGATTTCAGATACAAAATAATAAAAACTCATTTATCAAAATGTATGGCTGTTTCAATGTTGCCTTGATAACAATCAATGTACCTATGCATGAGTCATAAATTATGGATAACTAGTATGTAACATTTAGAGAAGTTTACATACAGCTATGATTATGACAATGGGCAGATAGATAATATTATTCATTCCTCATTTGATAATAAAGACAACACAGGCTGCCAATTATTATTAATCAAATTTTGTAATTATTCTATTTATTTATTTAATCTTTATTGCACAGTAAAAAAAATATACAAAAGGCGGACTTAATGCCGCATAGGCATTTTCTATCAGGCTAAGCAGATACAGTTAAAAGGTATTTCATAGGGTTCGAAAGTAGCCTTTGAAATGTTGTGCCATTTTTCCATTAGCGAAAATGCTTTTTGGCATCCCCACCAGTTGGGAGAATCGGCAACTCATATGTACAAGCGGGTTTAACGATAATAGGCGCCCGGATGTCAAGTTGCGGAAAATGACCCATTCACACTAGTATGCATTTATTGTATACTAGCAGTGCCGGCGGCGTCGCACGCGTGTATAACGGGTTTCTAAAATAACGGACTTCCATAAAATGGTGCCTAAATTTTAAGTAAGACCTCTAGCAATTCATTGGTGAAAACCGAATTCAATTCCATGCAGTAGTATTTGCGTGATGTGCGTTCAAACATACAAATAAAAATTTCTACCATTTTCCAACATTTCTCTTTACTGCTCTGTTCCTAGTGCTTGTGACAGACAAAAATTTTACTGATTGCATTTTGGTATCAGTATCGATCACTAATCACCCCCTGATAGTTATTTTGAAAATATGTTTAATGTACAGAATTGACCTCCCTACAGATTAATGTATAGATGAGCGTCACCGGAGCAAGAAGCTACGCCCTGCGATCGCCAACCCGCCTGCCCAGCGTGGCGATTATGGGTATATCCTCCAGATGTTTGCTCTAAGTGGCGAACAACTGGAGAGGCCTATGTCCAGCAGTGGACTGTAATAGGCTGATGATGATGATAGATGATGTGATATCTAAGATTAATAAACATTTCTTATTAAACACACCTCATTAACGTAATATTGCTTAGATGTGGAAAGCAGCAACAGACGCTCCGGCCCCGGTGCTGGCGGAGGCCGACGACTGGGAGACGGACCCCGACTTTGTGAATGACGTCACCGAGCATGAGCAGCGGTGGGGGCCCGGCGGGAGGAATGTTGAAGCTATTGAGTGAGTACCACGTATGAGTCGGTTCAGAAGCGTAGAGTGCCACGGCGGGGCCCCATATAAAAAATTGTTTGGGGGCACTTAGGAAGGGAAAAAGATTTGACACAAATTTTGGGAAGTTTTTATTATTATTTTTTTATAGTTTTTTTGCTTATTTATCGCACATTGGGGGCCCCCTTGGCCTGGGGGCCCCGTATAATTGATACGGCAGATACGGTGGTAGCTACGCCCCTGAGTCGGTTGTACAACGATTTCTGTTCTCCAGAACAGAACAGTAACTGTAGTAGGGCCCTCGGTTGTACAACAATTTCTGTACCAGCCCTACTACAAAAAAACGAAAACAATCGTTCGTTGAACGGATCGCGTATTTTTGCCCCATAAATCCCTCTTATTTGACCCTCCCGTGTTCGTATATACGTCAACGTCGATTTTCAACAATTTAATTGATATATTAGAACACGGGAGGGACAAATGAGAGGGATTTATGAGGCAAAAATACGCGATCCGTTCAACGAACGATCGTTTTCGTTTTTTGTAGTAGGGCCCGGGTGTCAATAAGTTCAATTACACCAAATTTATAAATAAATTCTTGATAGAAGGAGGAAATGTGTGGGCTCTGTTGAACGATGAATCATGACAGTAAATATGAGGTACCTATGCATGGACTTGCCAATTCACACATCATTGATTACGTTATTTTTTAATAAATAAATGATCTTGCTTTTTTACTCATTCACTGTCTCTAAAAAGTAATAACAATTTTTCCTATGCCTTACATTGTTACTCGGCCTGCCAGACGTAAGGGAGCGGCCTATCATCTTTTCGCTCCAAGCCAACCTCACCTGCCCGTGGTGCATCCTGCCGAATAACAAACGAGGCGCTGGCAACCGACTGGTGGCGGTATAACCATCACAATTGAAGGCGTAGCTAAATACTAAAGACCGGTAACGGGCAGCAGCGTCACCGGAGCAAGAAGCTACGCCCTGCGATCGCCAACCCGCCTGCCCAGCGTGGCGATTATGGGTATATCCTCCAGATGTTTGCTCTAGGTGGCGAACAACTGGAGAGGCCTATGTCCAGCAGTGGACTGTAATAGGCTGATGATGATGATGATGAGTCTATGCTGACGCTACAGAAGTATTTACCTTGCTGACCGGCAACATGATTTCTTCCGCAGCATGGCTAAGCTGAGAGAAGAGGTGTTTGAAGCCGACAAGATGGAGAAGCAGCAGCAATACGAGAAGGGCCCAAAGTCCTCGTTTGGGTATGGCGGCAAGTTCGGCGTACAAGAGGACCGCATGGACAAATCGGCCGTCGGCCACGATTACATCGGCAAAACTGAGAAACACGTCTCTCAGAAGGATTATGCACATGGTAAAATAAAATAAAATAAATAAAATTGTTTATTTAGATTTAAGTAAATTCAAGTAGATTCCTTGTATTCCATTATTGAAATAAATCGTTTCGTGTGTTTAAAAAAAAAGAAAAAAAAAAGTAGATTTACTAGTAATACTTTTGCACGTCATATTTTTTTTTCCTACCAGCACTTCGACGTGTAGCCTGCTGAGAAGAAGTGCCGCAACAAACTCAACAGTTAGCCTTTTTTTAAATATTTTTCATAAAAAGAAATATATATTTTAGCCCAGATGTAGCCAAACCTTCTTTCAGCATTATCATCATCAGCCTATCTGCCTATCGCAGTCTACTGCTGGACATAGGCCTCTCCAGTTGTTCGCCATTTTGGTCAAATCAAATAAAGGCCCGTCGCTCTCCCCTAGGGGGTGAGCCTGTTGGGTCTGCTGTTCAGGGCAGACACCGCTGGCGGTGTCATGGTCGTATGGGTTATGTCAGGCCCCTTGACACTGTTGATGATTGCCGGCCTGGCCGTCATCGTAGTCATTTACTCGTAGAAAAAAAAACCCCATAAGCGCACGACGAAGGGCATGCCTAAACGAATTTTTACCGGATTATATAAAAAAGGATGTGAGGGAGCGACCTATCACCTTTTCGCTCTAAGCCATCCTCACCTGCCCGTGGTGCATCCTGCCGAACAACAAACGAGGCTCTGGCAAACTGACTGGTGGCGGTAAAATCATCACGATAGAAGGCGTAGCTAAATATCACGGGCCGATGACGGGCAGCAGCGTCACCGGAGCGTATATCCTGCAGATGTTTGCCCTTGGTGGCGAGCAACTGGAGAGGCCTATGTCCAGCAGTGGACTGCAATAGGCTGATGATGATGATATAAAAAGGTAAAAAGTGTTGGAACTGAATTTAATATGTAACAAAATATCTACTTGGATACTACTAGCGCCATCTAGTATGATTGTATGGTAAACCTAGCCTGCCGTTGTAATATTTAAATGAATAAATGTCAGTTGGGGGGAGAGTCTCTCGCGCAAACTATTCAGCTTAGAAAAAAATTATGTTAGAAACCTTAACATCATTTTAAAACACCTATCTATTGATACCCCACACGTATGTATGGGGAACCTCAAAAATTTTGGATTTTTTTCTGATTTTATTTTAAAATCTTAATGCGGTTTACAGAACACACCAAATTTCAATAATGTAGCTCTTACTAGTTTCGGAATAAACTGGCTGTGACATACGGACAGACAGACATGACGAATCTATAAGGGTCCCGTTTTTGCCATTTTGGCTAAAAAGCATGTTTGTTTTGTGTGTCGTAGGGTTCGGCGGCAAGTTCGGCGTGCAGTCGGACCGTATGGACGCGTCGGCGGTGGGGCACGACTACGTGGGCGCGGTGGGCAAGCACGTCTCGCAGACGGACTACGCGCAGGGCTTCGGCGGCAAGTACGGCGTGCAGACCGACCGCGTCGACAAGGTGAGAGCCTTGCGACTCCTGCACAGTTGACCAACACTGGCTTACGGATTCACAACACCTGTGCATCATTGACATGACTATAGGATATGTCGTCAGCTAGCGATGCTTTCAACATTACTGACATGTCGTCAGCTAACGAAGCTATTGATCTATTGTCAGTTATTGATGCTATTGACGTGACGTCAGCTAACGAACCTATTGATTTATTGTCAGCTATCGATAATATTGACGTGACGTCAGCTAACGAAGCTATTGATACAATGTCAGCTATCGATACTATTGACATGACGTCAGCTGTCGGTACTACTGATATGGACGCGTCGGCGGTGGGGTACGACTACGTGGGCGCGGTGAGCAAGCACGTCTCGCAGACGGACTACGCGCAGGGCTTCGGCGGCAAGTACGGCGTGCAGACCGACCGCGTCGACAAGGTGAGAGCCTTGCGACTCTTGCACAGTGGGGGTGTTTCCAGGGTCAAAATAATTACATTATAATATTTAGTCCGTATTTTAGATTATAAAAATATATTAGACACGTATTTTTCCTTTTTTCATTTAAACAAAAAATAACAAAGATACAAGGCATCAAAATTTAGGAGTCTTTGACGGGGGTCTTTGACGTTACTTAGTGGCGAAAATACTCCCACTATGTGACGTCACGCGTAATTTTAACGGGCTATATCTTTGTCATTTTTGGTCTAATTTACAAATGAAAAAATACGTGTCTTTTATTTTTGAATAATCTAAAAGACGGATTAATTACATTTTTTACGGCCTGTTGACCAAGACTGGCCTACGGATTCACAACACCTGTGCATCATTGACATGACTATAGGATATGTCGTCAGCTAGCGATACTTTTGTCAAGACGTCGGCTTTCGTCATTACTGACATGTCGTCGGCTAACGAAGCTGTTGATATAATGTCAGTTATCGATCCTATTGACGTGACGTCAGCTAACGAACCTATTGATTTATTGTCAGCTATCGATACAATGTCAGCTATCTTCACTATTTACATGTCGTCAGCTCACGAAGCTATTGATACCATGTCAGTTATCGATACTATTTACATGTCGTCAGCTAACGAAGCTATTGGTACAATGTCAGCTGATATAATGTCAGTTATCGATGCTATTAATGTGACGTCAGCTAACGAACCTATTGATTTATTGTCAGCTATCGATACAATGTCAGCTATAGTCACTATTGACATGTCGTCAGCTAACGAAGCTATTGATACCATGTCAATTATCGATACTATTGACATGACGTCAGCTGTCGGTACTATTGATATGAATAAAAAAAAACACCTTTCCAGAGTGCGGCGGGCTGGGAGCACAGAGAGCAGATAGAGAAGCACTCCTCCCAAAAGGACTACGCAGTCGGCTTCGGCGGCAAGTACGGCGTGCAGGCGGACCGGCAGGACTCCTGCGCCGTCGGCTGGGACCACAAGGAGGCCGCGCAGCACCACCACTCGCAGACCGGTACGGTATCAACATCATCATCAACATAATCATCATCATCAACATCATAATCATCAACATCATCATCATAACGCAGTCCACTGCTGGACCGGTACGATAGCATTATCATCAACATCATCATCATCAACATCATCTGGTCGGCTGGGACCACAAGGAGGCCGCGCAGCACCACCACTCGCAGACCGGTACGGTATCAACATCATCATCAACATAATCATCATCATCAACATCATAATCATCAACATCATCATCATAACGCAGTCCACTGCTGGACCGGTACGATAGCATTATCATCAACATCATCATCATCAACATCATCTGGTCGGCTGGGACCACAAGGAGGCCGCGCAGCACCACCACTCGCAGACCGGTACGGTATCAACATCATAACGCAGTCCACTGCTGGACCGGTACGATATCGTTATCATCAACATCTACGGCATCATCATCAACATCATCATCAAATTCAAATTCAAAATACCTTTATTCACATAGACTTAAAATAAGCACTTATGAATCGTCAAGTAAAAAATAATGTACAAATGTAAAAATGTGAATAAAAGCGGTAGCTTCTTTAGCTACCGCCGTGTTCGGAAAGTAGATTTCTACCGAGAAGAAACGGCAAGAAACTCGGTAGTTACTCTTTTTAAACGTAGTCCACTGCTGGACCGGTATGATATCGTTATCATCAACACCATCATCATCAACATCATCTGGTCGGCTGGGACCACAAGGAGGCCGCGCAGCAGCACCACTCGCAGACCGGTACGATATCATCATCATCAACATCATCATCATAACGCAGTCCACTGCTGGACCGGTACGATATCATCAACATCATAATCATCATCATCAACAACATCATCCTAACGCAGTCCACAGCTGGTCATAGACCTCTCCAGTTCCAAATACTCGCAATTCCGATGTTCAAGCGGGTAGGATGTCATCATCATCATATCGCAGTGCATCGCTGGACATAGACTTCTCCAGTTCCAAATACTCGCAATGGGCATGGTGCCGAAAGAAAGTAATTAGTTCGTATTTTAGATTGTTAAAAAATAAAAGACACGTATTTTTTCATTTGTAATTTAGACCAAAAATGACAAAGATATAGATAGCCGATTAAAATTACGCGTGACGTCAGATTTTGGGACGTTTTTCGCAAATGAGTGACGTCAAAGACCCCCACTCCTACATTTTGATGCCTTGTATTTTTGTTTAAATGAAAAAAGACATTTTTATTACAGTTTAAATTAGACACCATTTTACGGAAGTCCATTATTTTTGAAATCCGATATCCACGCGTGCGACGCCGCTGGCACAGCTAATTCGATAATAGTAATATAGATTGTCTGTTCCAGACCATTCGGTGGGCTTCGGCGGTAAGTACGGCGTACAGACGGACAGACAGGACGCCTCGGCTGTCGGCTGGGACCACCAAGAGAAGACGCCCGCTCATGCCAGTCAAGTGGACCATAAGAAGGTTTGTCGTGGCATCAGATTTTTTTTTTTTATAGTGGCTCGATATATTGGTTTCCCTACGCCTGATGGAAAGCTAAAGAGAAGCCCGAGTCAGTTACCTGTCAGTTACCCCCGCCATGCCAGCCCAACCCTAACCCCCCATGAGCTCCGGAAACCCTAGGTACTCACCGGCAGAAACACGACCCAGAGGTCAAATGACTGCGGTATTCTATAGGGTAGAGGTCCTTCCCCGGACGGGCGGCTCAATACGAGCGAAGATTCGCTATGCCCTACCTCTCTTAAATTTTTTACTAATGTTCATGGTTTAATGATATATGTTACTGTAAAATAGGCTTGTTTCCGTAAAAAAATTAATTAGTCCGTCTTCGAGATTATTCAAAAATAAAAGATCCCTTTTTTTATTTGTAAATTGGACCAAAAATTACAAAGATATAGCCCGTTGAAGTTACGCTTGACGTCACAACCTGGGGGCATTTCGTCGCACGGAGTGACGTCCAGACTCCCACTCCTAAACTTTGATGCATTGTATCTTTGTTATTTTTTGTTTATACGAAAAAAGAAAAAATAGTGTCCAGTATATTTTTTATAATCTAAAATGCGCACTAAATAAAATTTAATTATTTTAACCCTGGAAACATCACTAATAGGGATGTAAATACCGTTAGATTATAATTTATCTCGCGTGATTGTAAACTGTCGAAAGATTACGAACTGTAACATAAGAATCACCTTATTTCATGTATGTGTATTGTGATTTGGTATTTCTAAGCTAGCTTAAATTGACTCTTATATCTGAAATCTTATATATCAGTCTATAATTAACAGACTTGTCGATGGTGTCGACTGCTGCCATCAGGCATCACATTTGTTAAAAAAAAACTTCAAAAAAAGGAGAAGGTTCTCAATTCGACTGAATTGAATGTTTTTTTGTTGTATGTATGTTACCAGATATCTTAGGGAATTGTGAACCAATTTCGATAATTATTTTTTTGGTTTGAAAAGGGCTAAAGGGCGACAATGAAGTCGCCATATTGAAGCCGGTGCTTTTTTTAATAAGCCGCCTTCTGGGGTTTTGCGATGTAATTCACCAGATGGCACCACATATAATAGCATTTTTTGGAAAAAAAACCGACTTCAATATGGCGACCAGCTAGGAAGTACAAAAAAATTATTAACAGTTTTATCAAAAACTACTAGTGGAATAAGCCGTGTCCTGTGCGACAGGGCTTCGGCGGCAAGTTCGGCGTGCAGACCGACCGCGTGGATGCGTCGGCGCACCGCTTCGAGTCCGCGCAGCCGGTCACCGCCCACGCGCGGCCCAAGCCCGACATCGGCGGCGCAAAGCCCGCCTCCATACGCGCCAAGTTCGAGAACATGGCCAAGGAGAAGGAGCAGGTGGGTTGTCAGGTGTTGGATGTGCCAAGATGATTGATGTGCCAAGATGATTGTTGATGCCAAGTTCGAGAACATGGCCAAGGAGAAGGAGCAGGTGAGGTTGTTAGGTGTTGGATGTGCCAAGATTGTTGACATGCCTAGTTTGGGAACGCGCCAAGTTCGAGAACATGGCCAAGGAGAAGGAGCAGGTGAACTTGTCAGGTGTTGGATGTGCCAAGATTGTTGACATGCCAAGTTTGAGAACGCGCCAAGTTCGAGAACATGGCCGAGGAGAAGGAGCAGGTGGGGTTGTTAGGTGTTGGATGTGCCAAGATTGTTGACATGCCAAGTTTGAGAACGCGCCAAGTTCGAGAACATGGCCAAGGAGAAGCAGCAGGTGAGGTTGTCAGGTGTTGAATGTGCCAAGATTGGTGACATGTCAAGATGATTGTCGATGCCAAGTTCGAGAACATGGCCAAGGAGAAGCAGCAGGTGAGGTTGCCAGGTGTTGAATGTGCCAAGATTGGTGACATGTCAAGATGATTGTCGATGCCAAGTTCGAGAACATGGCCAAGGAGAGGCAGCAGGTGAGGTTGTCAGGTGTTGAATGTGCCAAGATTGGTGACATGTCAAGATGATTGTCGATGCCAAGTTCGAGAACATGGCCAAGGAGAAGCAGCAGGTGAGGTTGTCAGGTGTTGAATGTGCCAAGATTGGTGACATGTCAAGATGATTGTCGATGCCAAGTTCGAGAACATGGCCAAGGAGAAGGAGCAGGTGGGGTTGTTAAGTGTTAGATGTGCCTAGATTGTTGACATGCCAAGTTCTGAAACATGTCAAATTTGAGATTAAGGGCCAAGTTTGTGGCTAATTACAGGTACGACAAGGAACAGGGAAGTTGATAGGTATCAGATATGTGCCAAAATTGTTAACTTGCCAAGTTCGAGAACGTGCCAAGTTTGAGATTAATGGCCTAGTTTGTGGCCAATTAAAGGTAGGACAAGGAACAGGGAAGTTGATAGGTATCAGATATGTGCCAAAATTGTTAACTTGCCAAGTTCGAGAACGTGTCTAGTTTGAGATGAATGGCCATCAATGATGATGATGATTACGAAAGAGAAGACAACAGACAAGATGAGGGATATAAAATTTTAAAAGTGCCAAGTAGGTATAATATTGGGATGATGGAAATTCAATGGTGTCTTTTGTTTACAGGAAGCTCAGCAATCTGTGCAGAGAATAAGACAGCAGAGAGAACAGATGGATAAAGATATTTCTCAAAAGGTAAATGGTGTTAAAATAATAGGTTTTAGATACTACTGATGACGTTTCGAATACAGAATCGAATTCGATACAATTACACACGACAGGTTTATTGGATAGCTCAATTATTGCAAGTTACAATTTTGCCTATATAGCCGTCGAGAAAAAACTTTGCCTGCGCGATTTATTAAGGCACAGCGCCATCTGTCGGTCGACGGAAGAACTTAAAATTACAGCGATCTATAGATCGCTTACAACTTTGTCCTTTTTTTTTAATTCGGCTCTATTAAGTGAGATTCCATTGAATAGGCTTGTTGCCGTAAAAAAAATTGTAATTAGTCCGTCTTTTAGATTATCCAAAAATAAGACTTAAATTTTCTTAATTTGTAAATTATACCAAAAATGACAAAGTTACAGCCTATTAAAGATACGTGTGACGTTACGACGGGTAGCATTTTTTCGTACGAGGTGACGTCAAAAGCTCCCACTTCAAAATTTTGGCAAAAAAAGCACTTCAAATGCCTTCGTACATTAGATATATCTTCATCATCAGCCCGTGTCAGTCCATCTTTGTTAAGTATTGTTTGTTTAATCGAAAAAAGAAAAAAATACGTGTCCAATATTTTTTATATGTTTTTAATTATTTTGATCCTGGAAATACCCTTATTATTTCATTTACACAGGAGAAAGATCGGCTAGCCAAAGAGAAAAACAGCGAACCAGAGCCAAAGGTAGAACCTAAAGTCACAGAACCAGAGCCAAGAAGAGCGGAATCTGTGAGGCAGCGCATCGAAGCGGTGCAGCAGGCCGAAGCGTCGAAGCAGGTCGAATTACCGAAGCAAGTCGAAGTACCGAAGCATGTCGAAGCGCCGAAGCACGTCGAAGCGGAGAAGCAGGCCGAAGCGGGCGTGGTGAGGTCGACGCCCGCGGCCGTAGCTGAGGAGCTGGAGGAGAATCCTGCGCCGGTGAAACAGGCCAACTTGCCGGATGTCACTTTAGTGGGTGAACCGGTAGAGCATAAAGAGGAGGTTAGTTTTGTTTGTATGTTCATCATCAGCCTATCTTAGTCCACTGCTGGACACAGGTCACTCCAGTTGTTCGAAACTATGGGCAAATACCTGGAGGCTTTACCCATAATCTTCACTTGGGGCAGTAAGAGTTGGGTATCCCTGGGCTAGGCTCCTCGCTCCGGTGACGCTGCTGCCCGTCATCGGCCTGTAGTATTTAGCTACGTCTTCAATCGTGATGGTTATACCGCCAACAGTCTGTTGCCAGAGCCTCGTCTGTAATTCGGCAGGATCCACAGTTATTTCATCATGTGACTCCTATCCATTATGTGACTTCATCATCATCATCAGCCTATCGTAGTACACCGCTGGATATATCTAGGTCTTATGTTCTTTGCTGATTCGCCCTTGGCCGCTTTTTAACTGACTTCAAGAAAAAGGAGGAGGTGTTGTTATCTTACTCTGTTTGCTGTATGTTTGTTGTTACATTATCTCCGAGAATTGTAAACCGATTTGAAAAATTCTTTTTTTTTTTGTTTGAAAGCGTGTACCATTTTGACGTCGGCTTTTTTTTTCCAAAAAAATCATCATCATCATCAGCCTATTACAGTCCACTGCTGGACATAGGCGTCTCCAGTTGTTCGCCACTTAGAGCAAACATCTGGAGGATATACCCATAATCGCCACGCTGGGCAGGCGGGTTGGCGATCGCAGGGCGTAGCTTCTTGCTCCGGTGACGCTGCTGCCCGTCACCGGTCTTTAGTATTTAGCTACGCCTTCAATTCAATTGTGAAGGTTATACCGCGACCAGTCTGTTGCCAGCGCCTCGTTTGTTATTCGGCAGGATGCACCACGGGCAGGTGAGGTTGGTCCAAGAAAATGCTATTAATAATTTTACCTATATTTTTGTTGTCGGTGACCAGATGAGCCGCCAGCCGACCATCGTCGTGTCGCCAGTCGGCTGGGAGGGGGAGGGCGAGGCTGGCAACGACGCGGACGCGGACGACGACGACGGCTACACCGCGCGAGCGCTGTACGACTACCAGGCCGCCGCGCACGACGAGATCTCCTTCGACCCGGACGACATCATCACCAACATCGTCATGGTGAGTGACGTCACTGGACTATAGACGACGGCTACACCGCGCGAGCGCTGTACGACTACCAGGCCGCCGCGCACGACGAGATCTCCTTCGACCCGGACGACATCATCACCAACATCGTCATGGTGAGTGACGTCACTGGACTATAGACGACGGCTACACCGCGCGAGCGCTGTACGACTACCAGGCCGCCGCGCACGACGAGATCTCCTTCGACCCGGACGACATCATCACCAACATCGTCATGGTGAGTGACGTCACTGGACTATAGACGACGGCTACACCGCGCGAGCGCTGTACGACTACCAGGCCGCCGCGCACGACGAGATCTCCTTCGACCCGGACGACATCATCACCAACATCGTCATGGTGAGTGACGTCACTGGACTATAGACGACGGCTACACCGCGCGAGCGCTGTACGACTACCAGGCCGCCGCGCACGACGAGATCTCCTTCGACCCGGACGACATCATCACCAACATCGTCATGGTGAGTGACGTCACTGGACTATAGACGACGGCTACACCGCGCGAGCGCTGTACGACTACCAGGCCGCCGCGCACGACGAGATCTCCTTCGACCCGGACGACATCATCACCAACATCGTCATGGTGAGTGACGTCACTGGACTATAGACGACGGCTACACCGCGCGAGCGCTGTACGACTACCAGGCCGCCGCGCACGACGAGATCTCCTTCGACCCGGACGACATCATCACCAACATCGTCATGGTGAGTGACGTCACTGGACTATAGACGACGGCTACACCGCGCGAGCGCTGTACGACTACCAGGCCGCCGCGCACGACGAGATCTCCTTCGACCCGGACGACATCATCACCAACATCGTCATGGTGAGTGACGTCACTGGACTATAGACGACGGCTACACCGCGCGAGCGCTGTACGACTACCAGGCCGCCGCGCACGACGAGATCTCCTTCGACCCGGACGACATCATCACCAACATCGTCATGGTGAGTGACGTCACTGGACTATAGACGACGGCTACACCGCGCGAGCGCTGTACGACTACCAGGCCGCCGCGCACGACGAGATCTCCTTCGACCCGGACGACATCATCACCAACATCGTCATGGTGAGTGACGTCACTGGACTATAGACGACGGCTACACCGCGCGAGCGCTGTACGACTACCAGGCCGCCGCGCACGACGAGATCTCCTTCGACCCGGACGACATCATCACCAACATCGTCATGGTGAGTGACGTCACTGGACTATAGACGACGGCTACACCGCGCGAGCGCTGTACGACTACCAGGCCGCCGCGCACGACGAGATCTTCTTCGACCCGGACGACATCATCACCAACATCGTCATGGTGAGTGACGTCACTGGACTATAGACGACGGCTACACCGCGCGAGCGCTGTACGACTACCAGGCCGCCGCGCACGACGAGATCTCCTTCGACCCGGACGACATCATCACCAACATCGTCATGGTGAGTGACGTCACTGGACTATAGACGACGGCTACACCGCGCGAGCGCTGTACGACTACCAGGCCGCCGCGCACGACGAGATCTCATTCGACCCGGACGACATCATCACCAACATCGTCATGGTGAGTGACGTCACTGGACTATAGACGACGGCTACACCGCGCGAGCGCTGTACGACTACCAGGCCGCCGCGCACGACGAGATCTCCTTCGACCCGGACGACATCATCACCAACATCGTCATGGTGAGTGACGTCACTGGACTATAGACGACGGCTACACCGCGCGAGCGCTGTACGACTACCAGGCCGCCGCGCACGACGAGATCTCCTTCGACCCGGACGACATCATCACCAACATCGTCATGGTGAGTGACGTCACTGGACTATAGACGACGGCTACACCGCGCGAGCGCTGTACGACTACCAGGCCGCCGCGCACGACGAGATCTCCTTCGACCCGGACGACATCATCACCAACATCGTCATGGTGAGTGACGTCACTGGACTATAGACGACGGCTACACCGCGCGAGCGCTGTACGACTACCAGGCCGCCGCGCACGACGAGATCTCCTTCGACCCGGACGACATCATCACCAACATCGTCATGGTGAGTGACGTCACTGGACTATAGACGACGGCTACACCGCGCGAGCGCTGTACGACTACCAGGCCGCCGCGCACGACGAGATCTCCTTCGACCCGGACGACATCATCACCAACATCGTCATGGTGAGTGACGTCACTGGACTATAGACGACGGCTACACCGCGCGAGCGCTGTACGACTACCAGGCCGCCGCGCACGACGAGATCTCCTTCGACCCGGACGACATCATCACCAACATCGTCATGGTGAGTGACGTCACTGGACTATAGACGACGGCTACACCGCGCGAGCGCTGTACGACTACCAGGCCGCCGCGCACGACGAGATCTCCTTCGACCCGGACGACATCATCACCAACATCGTCATGGTGAGTGACGTCACTGGACTATAGACGACGGCTACACCGCGCGAGCGCTGTACGACTACCAGGCCGCCGCGCACGACGAGATCTCCTTCGACCCGGACGACATCATCACCAACATCGTCATGGTGAGTGACGTCACTGGACTATAGACGACGGCTACACCGCGCGAGCGCTGTACGACTACCAGGCCGCCGCGCACGACGAGATCTCCTTCGACCCGGACGACATCATCACCAACATCGTCATGGTGAGTGACGTCACTGGACTATAGACGACGGCTACACCGCGCGAGCGCTGTACGACTACCAGGCCGCCGCGCACGACGAGATCTCCTTCGACCCGGACGACATCATCACCAACATCGTCATGGTGAGTGACGTCACTGGACTATAGACCGAGTTGTAAATCGAGGAATCGATTATTATTATTATTAATTATTATTATTATATAACCCAAGACATGCCACGCTGGGCCACACAGCGCCACCTAGCCTCAAACTAAGCCGAAGCTTGTACTATGGGTACTAGACAACTGATAAACTTACTTAGATACATTTTTTTTTTTTTGTATAAGAGCTAACATTTTACAAAAATAAAAAGGAACTGTATTTTTCATGCACGTTCATGGCAAAGAACCAAAGTCATCGGCTCGACATAGCTCACCGGATTAGTAAGCTGAAGTGGCAGTGGGCTGGCCACATCAGCCGCAGAACCGATAACCGCTGGGGTAAACGAGTTCTGGAGTGGAGACCGCGTCTCGGCAAACGTAGTGTAGGACGCCCTCAGGCCAGGTGGAGTGACGATTTGCGCAGGACGGCTGGCAAGTGCTGGATGCAAGAAACCCAGGTTCGATCAAAGTGGCGAGCGTTCGGAGAGGCCCACGTCCAGCAGTGGACTGATATAGACATGCGTGTTTTACTGTTTTTTTTATACCATTTAGGGCAGCCCCTTAGTGGTATAAAAAACGGTTAAGTATTACTTAAGCAGATTTATTACAATTTTTTAACCTCCCCCATCCCCACTTGGCAGGAAAAGCAGATCAAAGCTCACCCCCATTCCCGATGGTACCGTTAACAATTTTTAGTTAATGTATTGGTTTTTTTTAAATATAAAATAGCGCGGTAATTCCCCTATCCGGTTTTTAGCGAGTGCCTAAACGTGTGCATTAGAATTTATTGGCGGGAATCCCCGAAAATCCCCTTTCCTTCCTTTTTTAACCTATGCTGTATCACCACTGCTGGGCAAAGATATCCACCATTTCTCTTGTTCTTTATCTTAATCCTGTTAATCCTTTGATTGATAATAATAAATAAATAATAATATAATAATAAATATCAGACAACATCACATACATTGGTCCGATCCCAAAGTAAGTAGCTTAAGCAATTGTGTTATGGGTATCAGAACAACGAAGGTACTACAAATAAATAAATACAAATATAAACACCCAGACACGGAACAAACACAAGTGTTTATGACACGAATGTTTGTCCCGGGTGGGAATCGAACCCACGACCCTTGGTTCAGAAGGCAGGGGTCACTACCAATTGAGCCACCGAGCCAGTCAATCAGTGATGGATCAGTCGTCACCACCCCGTCATTAAAGGATAAAGCTCGAGAAAACATAACAAAGCATTAATAAATAACTTGACAAGCTCGATGGCTCATTTGGTAGTGCCCTCTGCCTTCTGAGCCAAGAGTTGTGGGTTCGATCCCCGCACAGTACAAACATCTGTGTGCATGAACATGTCTGTTTGTATTGGTCTGGGTGTTTTCTATGTATAATATGTATTTATTTACAAAAAAAAAGTATCTAAGTAAGTTTGTCAGTTGTCTAGTACCCATAGTACAAGCTTCGGCTTAGTTTGGGGCTAGATGGCGCTGTGTGGCCCAGCGTGGCATGTCCTGGGATATTTATTTATTTATTTAACTCTCTTGTACAGATCGACGAGGGCTGGTGGCAGGGCCTATGCAAGGGCGCGTACGGCCTGTTCCCTGCCAACTACGTGCAGCTGCAGGACAAGTGAGCGAACACACGACATTCCTAATCGTTTGTACTATAGTACTATTATGTAAAGTGAAAACACAGCATCTCGAACACTTAATGTTGGTATGCCTTCAACATAGTCCTCTGATTCAGAACTAATAGGGACCGTGCACAAACTATAGGTGGCAGCACTACGTAGTGTAGTGTGTAAACTAGGGTAAAACATTCAAATTTGTGACACTAGTTGGCAGCACTATCGATGTGCACGTTCCCCATACTGTTTGTGTTCGTTACATACGCCTGTAGCAGGTCTTGTGACAGGTTTGCCTGTTACACATGCTTGTAATAGTTTCGCCTGTAAACAGCCTGTAACAGTTTTCCTGTTCAGAACTTATTCAGAATTCTTCTGTAATTTAATCGGTATGCCTGTAACAGGTATGCTTGTAATAGGGATGGCTGTAACAGGTATGCCAGTAACAGATACATCTGTAACAGGTATACCGGTAACAGGTATGCTTGTAAGAGTTATGCCTGTAACAGGTACGCCTGTGTAATATGTATGCCTGTAACATGTATGCTTGTAATAGGTATGCCTGTAACAAATATGCCTGTAACTGGTATGCTTGTAGGATCGACCATTCAAGGTCGTTTCAATATTTGATTGAACACTATTAATATATTTACACTATTAAGATTATTTTCAAATAAATTTTACTAGAACATGTTTATTATTATGTAAGTTACAAAAGTATCACTTTCTTATATTTTGCCAACTTTTTTACGGAGCTGTGTAAATATTAGTTAGTTCAGTTTTGTTCGTATCGATATATTAATTTGGTGTTATTAAATTGTATTCAAAGTTGGTACGCGTTAACAATAATAACAAAGATAAAGAAGATATATGCCAATTGTGGCATCGTAACGAAATAATCCAGGTAAATAATGAATGAACACAATAGGTTTAGTGGACATTCTGAAACAAATAATACTATTGTTCGTGAAGATAACTAGACAACCTTAAGACAAATGAAATAGTAATGTCAATGACCAGAATACGATGGCAGAATTTTTTTTTATTTATTTATTTTGGATTGTCAACAGTTGTTACCATAATAATAGGACAAGATATACATGTATTCTTATTATAAAGTGATTGCTGAACCTATTACAGACAATCACAGCATGCAATTATTATGAGCGGAAATGTAAAAAAGGTATTACTAAGATCTATATAACATAGACATACAAAAAAAGTAACATAAACTTAACATTACAACAAACTTTAAATTTTACTTAAGTACTCTAACAAAAGCCATTTCCAAGTTCATTATACAGTCTGCACATTCGAATTGTATTGTAATTTCACTATGTATTTCAATTCCTTATACAATACCCTTTCCCTACAAAACATTACGGAACAGTGTTTGCCCGCTATTGATACACTATAAATTAATAAATCGATGCGAATTTCAGTTGGCTAATCCAAACGGTGTTATCACTGAGTAGATTAAGTGACGTACTTATGATAATGAAACAGATGCGATAACTAACCTCATTGTTACGGAATTACTCGTGAATTGACTAATATAGTGAATCGCCTAACGCTAGCATTAGAATGAAATATAATACTGTGAGCAATGATCATATAGAAACTATGTACCTATTTATTTATATTTTTCTGGTTAACAAAAACTTGTCATCGTCATCAGCCTATCGCAGTCCACTGCTGGACATAGGCTTCTTCAGTTGTCAGCACGTTAGGCAAACACCTGGAGGTTCCATCCGTAATAATCACGCTGGGCAGGCGGGTTGGCCATCGCAGGGCGTAGCTTTGCGCACTAATGACGCTGCTGCCCGTTATCGGTTATATTAAGAACACGTTAACTTACTTCCCAAAGTTCGTAGGTACATCTTCTTTTATCTGATCAATGCTCACATTATTTTTATTACATATGTATGGCATAAATATATGAAATAAATAATAATAATAAAATAATACATTGACAACGGTTGTTATAACATGGGATTAATTTTTTAAATTAAATAATTATTATGGACTTATTTTGTAATTTAAAAATGTATATCGTATTTTTAAACGAAGATAATATAATGCAGAGAGCAGACATTTTCTGCTTCATATAATTTCTGACTGAGATTTTGTTTATCATTTTTCATATCATTAAATTATTTCAGCATTATTCGTGTTATGTTTAGTTTTACTAGGATCAGTTTAAATATCAATTTTGTACGTATTATATGATTCTTAATGTTAATTTTCGCGAAAGATTTTAATATACGTAGCTTAGTCATTAATAGTTTAGGCAATTTAATATTTGTATCGTCAGTGAAATTAAATTAATGCAGAGAGGGTTCCGTAGTGTCGATTTTAATGAAAGTAAAGTTCTAATCTTTTTTTCAGATACAAGAATATAATAATGTTATAATGAATTACAAATTTGCTTACTCGCGAAAAGAATAACTGATACTCATCAATTTAGGAATTCGCTAGATCTACATACTACCTACTCGTAGGTACATACACCATCACCTGCAAATCTGAATGGAATTCGAACCTTGTTGTAATAAAATTAAAAATGATATTTAGCAGTTTTTGACCGAGGCTCGACTGAGAGACGGGAGTTTACGATATGAAATGTTGAACTAGTGTTCACCCTAGTGGGTGAGCACGGTCACATTCTGTCTTGTCTATTACTAACCGCACGGTTGTATTATAAAGAAACCATTTAATTTTACATGAGTTTCATCGTCAAATCTGGACTCAACTAAATTCTGGACTTACTTAGTCTAATTGACAACGTTTATAACTAATTGTAAAAAATGAGAGACTGTAAAATACGTTGCAAGTTTACCTTTGAGTGCATTACAGAACTTTCGCCCCTACGGAACCCTACCCCTGCGTCACCGACGCTGCCTCGCCGATCGTTAGTCAGTGTAATGCTCAAAGCGCTTGTGAGCGCGAACCATCATCATCATCATCTTCATGATGATGCGCGAACCATATCTATGCTGTATCGGACGCACGTTAGCGCATATAGATGTTTTCAATCGAGAATTTTACAAATGTTATCAGTTTATCGTGAAGGTGTTTGCACATTACGTCTGTTATTAACTAGAAGACATGTTTACTTTTTAGAGGAAGCAAGGGAGAGTAAAAGAGTGACAGGCAGGGATGTCTCGATAGTATTCTTTCGCCACATACCGCAGGCTGCCTTTTTTTACGTCAGGAATGCATTGTATGCACACCAGGGCCTCACCTAGTTGTGTGAGACTCCCTTGTAACGGAGAATACCCACTTTCCAAAAAACATGCGATCTTCTCAATTCCTAATTTGGAGGTTATATCCATCATTAAACGAATCTTTATTTAATAATTTAGCTTACAATTTTAAGTGTATTATTGTAACATATCGATAAACATTCCATATATTTTGATATTCACGATTCGTTTGTGACTTTTGACACTTGTTTATATATTTTTAGTCATTTTCGGTAAGTCTGAGTCGAACGAAGACAGTATTCTTCTATGTGAAAATATTTCTTTCAACTTCTTGTGCCATTAAAATATCTGACACGTTAAATATTGGCGTAGTGTGAAGACACCTCATGATATAATAATTGTAATAATAATGTACGGTATATGATGCCGAACTATGTTTTATAAAGCGATTTATTGTTTATATTATTATAAATGAATAAATAATTATTTTATAGCGAATATACTTGTTTTATTTGTGTTTTAAAAATTGATAAATACCATAGATTACCAAATTTTTAGCGAAAAAGCTTTTGTTAGGTTGGTACTAAACATAAATGCACACCAAATGATGTAGCTACAGCATTTTTAGCAAAAAAACCGACTTCTTCGAAGTATGGTAAGAATGGGACCACCTAGGAAGTACAACCCTTTCGAACAAAAAAAGAGTTTTTTCAAAATTCTCGGAAATATGTGGTAACGTACAATAAAAAAAATCCCTCCTCTTTTGAGTCTGTTAAAAATAGACGTATTGTTTGAATTCATAATAAAGATTGAATTCAAGGCCTTACAACTTAATTGCAATTTTATACAAGATCTTTGAATGATGGAACCTCTTCTCACAGAGACTCGTACAAAGAAACTATTTTACATACACTAATAGCCTTTCTAAGGACCTGGAAGGCGTGCTATTAATTAATTCAGGATCATCTTTTCACTACAAGGATGATTCTGAATTAATTGTCACATTAGGTGTTCTTGAGACAAGAATAGTGAAGAAGTTATGGTGAGTAGATTCACTTTTTGAAATGTTTGTCTACTAGTAGGGATGTCAGAAAATCGTCTGATTAAAATTTGACATTAGTTTTCAAGAACTTACGCGACGGCCGGCGTATAGTGCCCAAAAAGGTTTTTGGGTACCTGTGCGTTCGCGCGACGCATAGTAACGTTAGTGAATACGGCCGTATCACCCGTAATCACAAACTATAAGGTTTCACAGTACGCGCGGGCGCACAGGTACCAAAAACCTATTCGCATACAACATTGGAATGGCGGTCGGCACTGCAAATGCCTTACCTCTCATAGTATTGTCAATTTCATAGAGTAATATAGTTGGTCAGTACGGTTGTTACATTCATTCAGGGACATTTTAAATTGGAAGCTTTACCGAGGCTTCCCAATTCTGCGAAAATTGACAAGTCGGATCGAATACTTATATGAACGAAAAAAAGACTAACGAGACGGTTCGAAATGGCTATGAAAGCACTGTGAATAGCCGTGCCGCCTTAAAATTTCAAAATGAAAACAAAGGATATATTGAAAGTAACGCTATAATGGTGACTATGACAACGGCCGGTG
Organism: Conogethes punctiferalis; assembly: GCA_031163375.1. Classification (NCBI taxonomy): domain Eukaryota; kingdom Metazoa; phylum Arthropoda; class Insecta; order Lepidoptera; family Crambidae; genus Conogethes; species Conogethes punctiferalis. The sequence continues at coordinate 5,491,125 of CM062095.1, read as the reverse complement.
TCGGGACAAACTCGCGCGCAGCCCCGGTCTCGATCCAGCGGTGGAATGAGGACACCCTAGTGAAGAGCGTGGTTTTGTCGAAGTTCTTCCCGCTAACGATGCCCACTAGGAGTTCTCGGGGAGAATCTGTCGATGAGAATGTTGTTTTCAACGCAATATGTATCTAAACACAATATGGGGCAGCGCAGACGACAGACTATCCGTGACGCACTTTTTTGCAATTATATGCAGTAACGCACACGACGCGCAAAAATCTGTCGCGGATATTTCACAGACTCAACGCACACGACGCACATCTTCGATCATTCTGTCGGCGGACCTAGACGCTCTTTATAAATGTCTCAGACGCAGACTCCATCGCACAAAAAGTGTGCCGTCTGCGCTGCACCTATAGCAGTCTCTACCTGCAACTGTACCATATTTTAAATCATAATCATGTTCATCAGCTTTCTGTGGTATTTGACTACGCCTTCAATTGTGATGGTTATAGCAGCGCCAGCAGTCGGTTGCCAGAGCCTCGCTTTTATTCGGCACGATGCACCACGTGCAGGTGAGACTGGTTTGAAGCGGAAAGATGATATCCATTACATCCCTGGTAATAACAAAGATGAACTAACCTCCTGACACATCGAGGCACGCCAAGGGTCCACCAGAGTCCCCTTTGGCGACGTCACCAAACACGCTGTCGGAGCAGACGAACGCGCTCATGTCCATCTGCCACAGCGTCGTGCAGCGCCATCTTGACAACACGTTGATCGGCGCCATTTGCAATACCGCCGGCTCAGAGGAGCTGGCGTGGTGGCCCAGTTTACCTGGAACAGACAGCATCAGATAAGATATACCTACTTATAAGCTCGAAAGCTACCCAAATAGAAACTAACTATTTATAGGTACCTCACCTGGGCGCTGGCGACCGAGGGGTGGCGGTATAACCATCACAATAAAAGGCGTAAGTACCTAGCTAAATACCACAGGCCGATGACGGGCAGCAGCGTCACCGGAGCGAAAAGCTACGCCCTGATTATGGGTATACCTATTCTCCAGATGTTTGCCCTAAGTGGCGAACAACTGTAGAGGCATATGTCCAGCAGTGGACTGCAATACCTTTACCAACCTTTAGATACAGTCAAAATTATCTAAGCACATACCGAAAGTTTCAAAATGTGATATCATTTCATCTCACACTCCATTCATGTTTTTTTTTTTATGTAAATAGTAGTAACTAAGTACAATGAAAAAATCTTCAAATTACCATAACCAGCCGATATGCAAGCGCTCGCATAATCCCTCGATCTCCAAGCTGGCGTGATGTAGAAGACAAATGCTGTATAATTCCAAGGTAGGTCTGTGAAGACCAGCGCTATGTCGTTGTTCGGGAAATGGAATTGGCTGTTGAGGACCACGCTGATGATCTTCCGGACCTGAAGGTCTGGCTCTGTGCTCGTGTCTCCGGAGTGGGTGATGCTCGTGTGGTTGCTGCCAGCCATCACCCTGAGCTCTCCTGGGTGATAGGCGTAGTGGTAATTACGTCCTGTTGACAACACGTCACAGAAGTTACTTCCTTAACTTATTAAGACTGGCCAAAGCCAAATTATAACAAATATTTAAGACAACACTTATGATTCATCATAAGCCCATCGCAGTCCACAGCTGGACATAGGCCTCCCCCTGGAAGAAACACCAGGAAGATTTACCCAAATCGCAGGGCGTAGCTCGCTCGGGTGATACTGCTGCCCATTCATCGACCTGTGGTATTTAGCTACGCCTTCAATCGCGATGGTTATACCGCCACCAGTCGGTTGTCAGAGCTTCGTCTGTCATCAGTATGCATCCGCTGCCGTCTAGGACGAGGCCTTAAAGATCTAGCGCAGTCGGCTAAAAGCGTTCTCACCTTCAAAACAATGGGCCGCGGTCAGAACTCGTTGCCTGCCGATGATACTCCCCCCACAAAGGTTGCACCAAAGCATGGCGATATTGCTGACTCTGCTGCACGGCTCCTTGAAGGAGACCAGATACGGGACCCTTTCGTTGCTCACTGGCTGCCCGTCCACTATTGTAGGTTTTACCCTGAAACAATAATTATGAAAAATTGTTATGTAAGTTTACATACATACATAACGTCACGCCTTTCTCCCAGAGGGGTAGAGAGAGACATACTTCCATTTGCTACGATCCTGGCACACAACTTTTGCTTCGTCCACATTCATCAATGTTTTCATACATGCTCATGAATGCTCGTCGGTTGAGGGTACTAAGTATTTAACCTTTTTTTAGGACACTTTCTATTTGGTCAAATAGAAGAGAAAGGGATTGAATCCCGCAATACAGCGAAACCTAGTGTGGGATACAGTGCCCAATTCAAATGTATGTATTTTTTTTTGGAAAAATAAACTAAAGGGTCTTTCAACAAGAACGGTCAAAAAATGCATATCACCGCTGCATGTCTTTGCGTGTGTGTCGTAAAAAAAAATTTAAATTTGCTACGAAAAAAATATAGTTTAACCCTTACTGAACTCTCGCTTCGGTCTGCGTGTTTTTTTTTGTGTATTCAGTTACAAACCTGTATGTAGAATATTTCAATGTGGTTATAACCCGTTCATCGTCTTCACTCATAGCGTTTTGAATACACAGCAATATAACCACCAAAATTATCATGAAGCACTACAATTTAGGTTTTACCATGTCATGAATAAATGTTTAGTTTACTAGATTTATTCATGACATGGGTAAAGAACTGTTGAATCTCAGAATCTCATCTAATATAATTAGTTCATTATTTTGAATAAATGATCTGAATTTAAGCTATTCTTTTCTGTAATACGGAAAGGTGACTTGTCAAGCGTTGAAAGAGATCACCATGCATGACGTATAAAATTACGTCAATGGAGATCACGAGATTAAAGGGGAGATAAGGACATTTAGAAACCAAAAAGTTCAGTTTTAAGAGTAGGGTTTTTCATAGGTTTTTCATATGGACTTTTGTGCTGGGGCTACAATAATGAGCGAAGATTTGTGTCGCTTTGACAAAATAAACAAACGCTAGCTGACTATGGCTATCAGGCCTCTCATTCCGAGTGCTGGTTAGACTACAATCCGCAATAAACTAGTCGTTTCTTTTTATTAAATATAATGAAAAAAAAATACTATCGATACAAACTTTTCTTGTAGAAAACATTAAGTTTATTATTAGGTAAGAGGCATAGCGAATCTTCGCTTGAGTTGAGCTGCCCGTCCGGGGAAGGACCTTCACCCTATAGAATACCGCAGCCAAATGACCTCCGGGTCGTGTTTCTGCTGGTAAGTAGGGTTTCCAGAGCTCGTGGGGGGTTAGGGTTGGGCCGGCATGGCAGTGGCAACTGACCAGTTACTTGCCAGTTGTCACAGCGACTTGGGCTTCTCTTTCGCTTTCCATCAGGCGTAGGGAAGCCATTATGTCGAGCTACTATAAAAAAATATCACTTATTCAAATAGATAAAATTATATGCAAGAAAACCTTTTAATTTCATGCGAGCCCGAAAATCCTATCAGCCGACATTAAAATCGCCCTCTAATAACAAATCTTAAGAGACAAATTGCCTAACTAACGCTACAATGAAGCCAAAACAAATGGGTTGTTCTTCAAAGGTTCCGATGTATAAAGGATGTCGTAATTATGAACGGTCATTTCGGTTTCTGAAACTGTGACGCAGTTTTCATTACTTATTAGGTAAGTATACTGTTATCAATAATTTATAGCCCTAGGGACGGGTGGGAAGAAAAGTTAATGATAGTAATAATAATTATAAATGCACTTGATCAATTCACAACGACCAAATGGTTTGTTATGTAAGTGATATGAAGAAAAGACAAAACCAATTTATTTGGTTAAATAATAGACAAAATACAAAGGAGTATTTACACCACATTCACCCCCCGTCAGAGTTAATTAAGTTCGTAGTCCTGCAGACGGGTTGGGACTCGTCTCTCTCTGTTAGAGCGTCGGGGTGCTGGTAATTCATTATGTTCAGCTGGAATATCTGGAATATTTTCAGGTAGCACAGGTTCAGCTTGAAGGTTTGGTACATCTTCTCCCTCCGCACCCTCCAAATGATCATGGTCTGATTCAAGTTGATCACTTGATTGTGATAATGGGGGTAGAGGAGCCAGTTGTCTATTTGACACGGTAGCTTCGCGGCCATCTGATAATCTCACATAAGAGTAGGATGGATTCGCTTCTAGAAGTTCGACTTCTTCTACGTCTGAGTCGTATTTCGAACGTTTATGATTATTTCTCATCAATATCGGGCCTGGTTCCAAGAGCCACGTTGGCAGGGACCCTCCATTTGCTGTTCGACGAGGATGATTAAAAAATCGCTCGTGGGGTGTAGCGTTAGTGGAAGTACACAATAGGGAGCGAATTGAGTGCAGAGCAGTCGGTAGAACTTGTTCCCAGCAAGTCGTATCTAGCCCCCTTGATCTAAGACATAACTTTATCGTTTTCCATAAAGTTCCATTAAGACGCTCAACTTGACCGTTTCCTTGTGGATTATACGGCGTAGTTCGACTACATGCGACTCCGTGTGATATTAGGAAACGACGTAATTCTTCAGACATGAATGCAGTCCCTCGATCAGAATGTATGTATTGTGGAGCACCAAATGTGGAAAACAAATCCAAAAAGCATTTTATGACGGTCCCGGCAGACAAATCCTTGCATGGATAAGCAAAAGGGAATCTTGAGTACTCGTCTATAATTGTCAAGATATAGCGATTTTGGGTGTTGGTAGGTAGAGGTCCCTTAAAGTCTACATTAAGTCTCTCAAATGGTGCAATCGCTTTTATGAGATTCCCTTGCATCTTGGTAAATCTTGGCTTGATCTCTGCGCAAATGCGACATCGTGAAGTCATTGTCTTAATATCGTCTATTGTATATGGTAGATTTTTAGATCTTACCCAGTGAGTCATTCGCACAATGCCAGGGTGTCCCATTATATTATGTAACTCATCCAATCTATTACTGCTGTTGATATTCGAGCACACACGTGATAAAGTGTCAGCAGTAACATTTTCTTTACCAGGACGGTAAATAATGTCGTATTTAAAGCTCGATAATTCAAGTCGCCATCTTTCAATCTTTTCGTTCTTGATCTTGCTATTATGACTTTGATTAAACATAAATGACACAGAGCGTTGATCAGTTATTAGAAGAAAGCGTCTTCCAATGAGATAGTGGCGCCATTTCCTTAAAGATTCAACTGCAGCACTCGCTTCTTTCTCGATAGAAGAATGACGGCGTTCAGAATCGTTTAGAGACCGAGAGAAGAAAGCCACTGGCCGGCCATTTTGTGAGAGAGAAGCTGCAATTGAGTGTTCCGAGGCGTCTGTCTCTACAGTAAATGTATCATTTGGATCAATTACCGTCAGGGCTGATTTCTTTATGTCAGATTTTAACTTTTGAAAACAGTCGATCGCATGTTCGTCAAGTGGAAATTTTGTAACTTTTGACAGAGGATTGATTTTGGCAGAGAAATTTCTAATCCATTTAGCATAATGGGCGAACATACCAAGGGCTCTTTTTAGGGATTGAGAGTCACTTGGGATAGGCAGATTTATTAAAGGGCTGAGACGGTCTTCATCTGGTTGGATAGTATTGTTGTGGATCCTATAGCCCAACAATTTGATAGAATTTTGCCTATAGACACACTTTTCTTCATTCAATGTAAGGTTGTACTTAGTTACAGCTTCCATGAATCGTTTCAGATTTTGATCGTGTTCATCATTTGTTTTCCCGCAAACCGTGACGTCATCCAAATAGGCGTAAGTACCAATCAGATTCTCTTTACATATAATGTAATTCAAGGTTCTTTGAAAAGCAGCAACTCCGTGACTGGTGCTGCAAATGGACTATACGACGCTTCTATTAATTTATTATCTAATAATTTCGCTATCTGTTCTTCAATTTCCTTCTTATCTTCTACAGTACACCTATAAGGTCTTTTACTGCAATATTTGTCTACCAATAAATCTATCCGAGCTTCATACCCATTAACAGTACCGATATCATATTTGTGTTTAGCAAATACTGATTTATATTTATCAATCAAAGTATTTATTTCAGATTGTTGATACTCATTTAAATGACTTGTATGCATTTCAAAGTTCTCTTCTTTCACATGTTCATTAAAATTAATTTGATAGTCTTTCTCAGTATTATAAATATCTTCAGTACTTGTTGAAACTTCTTTCAAATCCGGCTTTTGAGTTACTCTTAAGTCTTCATGTTGTAATAATTTGAAAGCCTTTATTAAGTCCAATCCAATTAAAAATTCATATTTAAAATTTGGCTCATCGATAATGTAAACATTAACTCTTTTCTCTAAATCCAGTATTTTCACTTTTAAGTTGATCATACCACTTGTTTTCTTGACACCATTAATAGTCACTAAATTAGCCTCGTTGAAATTGTTTCTCCTTCCTTTAATTTTCAATAACTTAGAATTAATCAGAGAAACATTCGAACCAGAATCATAAACTCCATTAAATGTCGTTTTATAAGATGGGACTCCAACATACAGGAACCGGTTGTAGAAACAAACACCAATGTGTTGCTAAAACAAATAAATTTATTTTGCAATACAAATTATAACTATAAAAACTACCTACATAAAACTACTAACAAAACGCAACTTACCTAAAACAAATAAAAACGACATTTAATGTCTATTTCTTACACAGTTCCATCACATTATATTATAATTATTATTAACTTTAGTTTATTGAAAATATTACGTACATCGCGTATTTTATTTGACAAATGTCTCAAATCATTTATTTATTCTAATTAAGAAAAGCATACTTGGCGGCCAGCACTAATAAGGTTTAAATCACCAAGCGTCTAATTCAGTAAATCTGTTTATAGTTAGTGAGTAGTCTATGACAAGTCGTTTGCGGTGCGTTGTGCCGCCAGTAACCAGAACTTGAGCTCGCCACGGTGAGTTGCTAGGCTCGATAACCTTATCTTTCAAAAGTTTACTGATTTCCTCCTGGATAAACTGCACATCAGCGTCAGAGTGCTTTCTTGATTTTATTGCAATGGGTTTTAAGTTGCTTGATAAGTTTGTAAATAGTGAAACTTCTGGTACAGATGCCTCCATGACATTGCAAATCTTGAGTGGTTTCTTTGGACCCCCGAAGTTAACCTCAAGAGAGGAGTGATCACTCAATATGTCATGTCCAATGATTACGTCTGAGCAAAGCGCATCGAGTATGTAAAGAGGCTTTCGTCTGTAAATATGCTCGCTTATTTGCATAGTTACATAACAGACTCCGTTTACTGACGATGTGTTATTCTTCGATGCCAATGTTACATTTTCCTTCCAAGGATAGCGTTTAAGGTTCAGCATCTGAGCAAAATTTTTATCAATGAAGCTAGTAGAGCTTCCGCTATCGATTAAAGCGTCGGCTTTGAAATTGTTGATAGTGACAGAAACCATTGCTTTCTGTAAACTGGTAGGAGACGCTGCTGAAATTGCTTGAAGATTCTGTTGTTCAGATCCCGTTGTAGCATTGCTAGTGGGTTTGTTCCTCGAGCCACCTCTACAAACTTTAGCAAAGTGACCTGTTTTATTACAGTTCTCGCAAGTGGCATGAAAAGCAGGGCATTTTACTCTTTGATGAACACCTCCACCACAGAAGAAACAACGATGTTTGCGCGACGGTGCAGCGGCTAAGTAAGAGCTTTCTGTTTGGCCATCAATGTTATTGAATTCCATCACAGTAGGTTTGTTGCCAAAATCTTTAGAATTATTTCTTGCCATTTCAAGAGAAATCGCTTGATTTGTTGCGTCCTCTAAAGTTATTTCCTTATTTTCCAGTAAGCGCTGTTGAATTTCTTGGCAAAACAGACCAGCTATAAAGGCGTCACGTATGTATTCTTGCCGGTATTCTTCTGCATCGACAGTTTTGAATTTACATTCGTAAGCTAACTGCTGTAAGTTGCGTAAATAGTCAGCAACAGTTTCATCGGGTTTCTGTTTAGTGGACATGAGCTTGTAACGCGCATGAACCTCATTTTTCGATTTCAGATATAGTTTGTCTAAGATACTTATAGCAGTTGAATAATCCTTACATTCTCGTATATAGGAATACACATTTGAAGATACATTATTCAATAGTACCTTTAATTTGACACCGTCGGTTACTTTTTCCAATTCCGCTTCTTCGGAAAGATAGTTGGTAAACGTCTGTTTCCAATGTTCGTATTTTAGTTCAGCAGCCGGAGTGCCTGGTTCGGTATCAAATTTATCTGGCCGTAGTACTCGTGCTATAGAGAGCATTGCACGTATTTATTATTGGAATAAATTGATATGAAGAAAAGACAAAACCAATTATATTTGGTTAAATAATAGACAAAATACAAAGGAGTATTTACACCACAGTAAGGAATCAACTTATGATCTTTTCGGGGATGTTAAGGTACGACTAATCATCTTTTCGATCCAAGCCACCCTCACCTGCCCTTGGAGGGGAATGCATTAGGCACCTTCATGCCTTCATGTGTGAATCCTGGTCTCTCTCTCACACATGGTCCATAGGCGGAAATTGCTACCACTAGTCTTTATTAACTTAGGATAATGATCCCAAATCTTTGTTAAGGTAAGTATAGTTCAGGGATTATAATAACTTAGCAATGTTAAGTCGGTCTTAAAAGTCACAGGGGACCCAAAAGGCCCTTGACGAAGGGTCCGGGGTTTTTAGTGAGTATTCCCTGCCGTCTCGCCATCTTGGGGCGGAGTGCCGCCCTCGTGTCCAGAGGGAAGTTTGAGTCCCACACACGCCGTAGTTCTCCTGAGCGGGGATGCGTAAAAGCCTTGTCCCATACGATTTTATTTTAATTATACACCGCAACTTTTTATGGTTGAACAGTAAGCAGATATCTACGTATTTTTTAAGAAAAGCTTACAAGCGTTATTTAGGTGATTTTATTTTTCACTTACTTTTTCTAATCATAATTCAATATCTTTTGGAGCTTAAGTTGTTATTTTTAAACTATGAAGTAAAATAGCATTTTTAATGTTATATCTATTTAAATAGACAGTGTTACTGATAGCGATCGTTTTCTGAGGGACAAAAAGTATTAAAAGGTGGTCACTTATTTCTCTTACAATAACATTCCATTCTAAATCGTAATTACTGGATATAGTGGATATATGGAGTATAGCGAATCTTCGCCAGAATTGACTTGTTACAATTGAACAGTTACTTGCCCGTTGTCACAGCGACTTGGGCTTCAGGGAAGCTATTATGTCGAGTTACTATAAAAAAAAATGTATATAGAAATAAACAGGCACATTAATAATGGTGAATTAAGTAAGTAGACATTGACGTGTATGGTCGACTGCACCTACGTGCTACCTCTACATTGTGTAAGCTCTTAGCCAGTGGCCGTCAAGACGATTTTAAAACTTTATAGGAACCGCGTAGTATGCACTCAGCTTATATTGTCATCCCAATGTGTGTGATGGCACCACGATGGCACAGAGAGAAATGTAAAGCTGTACGCGTTGCTCGTAGTGTTTCGAATATCCGGCAACGGGATTGTTATTCATTTGTTTTGCTGGTTTCATGGTAAAGCCATGCCTTCATTTTATAATTTTTATGTTATAGAAACCTCGAAAGCAACAAAATAGATCGCCCATATTTTCCGTTCAACTAGCCTTCACTCAAAACCTCTGCCGCTCTGCTGGTTTCTAAACTAAAAGTATGACTTTGGCTGTTACTGTCACGATGACAATCAGTAAGACTATTGACAATAAATTATGACGAGAGGAACCGTGAAAACAATGCGTTAATTTAAAAATCACCTGTTTATTTTCACTATTCATATTACTTACCTATATTCAATGTGAATTTCTTATTCCTTCAACTATAGCTATTTAAAAACGCCATTTCCTACAGAAACATACAAGAAAGTATAAAGATGTAGAGTAAAATGAACGTCCTCTTTGTGCTGATTTGTCTAAAATCCTTAAGCTTCGTTAACGGAGACGCCGACAACCGCATCTTAACAACACTCAAGCACTCCAAATTCTACGTCAAACCCACAGTCATCAATGGCTTGCCGGCCCGAAACGGCCAAATGCCATACGTGGTTTCAATCAAAGAGCGTCTGGTCAAAACCTCCAAGTTCAAATACATTTGGACCAACATTTGCGGTGGCAGCATCATCAGCAGAACAAAAGTCCTCACAGCGGCTCACTGCTTCGAAGCAAACAGCTACTTCTATTACAACCACCCGCATTTACTAAGCCTAGTCGCTGGTAACTTTACTACTGAGCTGATTCACAGTGGCCAAACGGATACGACTAAAAAAGCCCAATGGCGAAAGATAAAGAGAGTGGTTCTCCATCGAAAGTTCAGCTTTCCGGAAAACGATCTCGCGTTGGTGTTTGTGGACGAACCTTGGCGTTTCAATGAGAATGTTGGCTTCGTCCGGACAGCTAGAAGACGCACTGATTATCTGGCTGATTGCGTATCTGCTGGCTTTGGGAGTATTAGCCAGGAGGATGACGATGTATCGCCGGTTCTCCTGGTGGGTCGCATGTTTCTGCTGTCGAGGAGGAACTGCTCACAAATGTACGAGATGAATATGGATAATTTCATTTGTACGTACTCTTTTATGTCTGACGTTGGCCGGGGCGACTCTGGGGGGCCGTTGACGTGTCGGGGGACGCTGGATCCGACTGAGAAGAAGGGTCAGCCTTTGTTGGTGGGCGTGGTGAGTGGGAAGAACTTCGATAGGACATCGCTGTTCACGCGAGTCTCTCAGTACAAGAGATGGTTGGACCACAACGGAGCAGGCGTGTGGAGGCTCTCAAAACTGACTGTGCATGTTTTGTTAGTAAATTTTATGACTGTTTTGTAATTGAATCTTCTTTAGTTCTTTTTGTAGAACCCAACCAAAATACCGATATAAAATTCTGTTGAAAACAACTACATTCTTATCGTACAGATTTTTTTCGAAGAGCCGTTTTTTTGGAGCACATCATAATGGCCTTTCGTCGCCTGATGGAAAATAAGAGGGACCCAAGTCATTACGGCAACGAACGAGTAACAGCCGTGTTAGCCTGTAGGATTATTTTGCCTATACGCGATTTTTTGGCTAACCCCGAAACGCGACCGAAGTTACTTTGGGGTGTTTTGCTAAATATACGGTGGTCGCTAGCCAGGCAGGTAAGCTCTAATACCGGCTGAGATGCTGACATCAAGTAGTCCCTTACTCGAAACTTGCGGCACCCACGGGAAGAAATGGGGCAGTCCTCTCTCTAACTCTCTCACAGCACGGAAAATATACTTACTATTATACTATTACTACTATGCTTGTCACAGCACTTATAAATCGTCGAAAACCTTAAAAGTTGACTAGAAATGTACGAGAAAAACCGGTTTTTCTCGTACATTTCTAGTTAATTTTTAATATAATTATATATTTAGTAATATTATATCATTTATTAATATAATTTATCGAGTAAAAACTAAAACTAACAAAGTTAAAACTCGATAAATTAGTCTCTTCAATGCAAATTCTGGTTTAATCAAACAATGTTTATCATAATTATTACATCGTTCATCCGCATCTCCGCTTCGTGGTTTCAATTAAAAGATTTTTAAGACTAATCAAGTACCTACCTAACTCGAAATAGCATGAGCAGGTACATCTCAGTGGCACTGATAAAGCTGCATTGGACAATAAACATATAAAGGTACGAGTGTGTTCGGCAGCATTAGAGCAATTAGTTAATAAGTAAGTCGCAGCCAACAGCTCCCGGGAGTGCCTGCTTGACTGTAATTAATACAATTTGTTGTGAGCTTACGCGAATGATCTAATTCCGTTATGGTGTGCTCGTAAGTCAGTATCGAAGCGTTTATTTCTTTTTATCATCAGCCTATTGCAGTCCACTGCTGGACATAGGCCTCTCCAGTTGTCCACCACTTAGGGCAAACATCTGAAGGATTTTTTTTTATAATGGCTCGACATAATGGCTTCCCTACGCCTGATGGAAAGCGAAAGAGAAGCCCAAGTCGCTGTGACAACGGGCAAGTAACTGGTCAGTTACCTGTCAGTTGCCACCGCCATGCCGGCCCAACCCTAACCCCCCACGAGCTCCGGAAACCCTACTCACCGGCAGAAATAAGACCCAGAGGTCATTTGACTGCGGTAGGTATTCTATAGGGTGGAGGTCCTTCCCCGGACGGGCGGCTCAATTCGAGCGAAGATTCGCTATGCCCTACCTCTCTTAAATGGGATATACCCATAATGCCACGATGGACAGGCGGTCGCAGGCAGTAGCTTCTCGCTCCGGTGACGCTGCTTCCCGTCATCGGCCTGTGGTATTTAGCTACACCTTCATTTGTGATGGTTATACCGCCACCAGTCGGTTGCCTACGTCATAACATCTACCTGCATGCCAAATTTCAGGCCGATCCGTCCAGTGGTTTGGGCTGTGCGTTGATAGATCACTATGTCAGTCAGTCAGTCACCTATATTTAGATGCATATGAATATGTACCTATCTACCTACATAAATAAAAACATTCAGTTGGTCCCGTATAAGAATCGATTCGGCAAAACTTTAGGTTTTTTGTACAATAAATAAACCCAGACATGCCACGCAGGGCCCCACAGCGCCATCTAGCCCCAAACTAAGCCGAAGCTTGTACTATGGGTACTAGACAACTGATAAGCTTACTTAGATTTTTTTTTGTAAATAAATACATAGAAAACACCCAGACCAATACAAACAGACATGTTCATGCACACAAATGTTTGTAATGTGTGGGGATCGAACCCACGACCCTTCTGAAAGCCAGAGGTCACTACCAATTTAGCCACCGAGCCAGTCTAACAATAAATAAGCTCAAATTTACATTGTCTAATGTCTACAAAGAATTTAATTTATATTTGCTCTTTACCCGCGTCAGGGCGGCTCATGGAAATCGGATGTAAGTAATTTTATGGTGATATGTAGTCAAGCAACGGCCGCGTTAACATTTATATTGAGCCATGAATATCTCACTTTTATATTATATTCGGTGACGCATCGATGGTGGAAGATTACACAACGATGGAGAGAAAATTCCATAAAAATATCTGTTGAATGCGTTTTGTATTAACTTAAATGGAGGGGTAATGTGGTGTGAGCAGTTTATTACATCAGTACCGTATCATAATCGTTATCATCAGCCTATCGCCGTCCACTGCTGGACATAGGCTTCTCCAGTTGCTCGCCATTTTTGTCAAACATCTGGAGGCTTTACCCATAATCGCTGGGCAGGCGAGTTGGGTATTGCAGGGCGTAGCTCGTCGCTCCGGTGACGCTGCTGCCCGTCATTGGCCTGTAATAATTGGCTTCGTCTTCTATCGTGATGGTTATACCGCCACGAGTCGGTTGCCAGAGTCTCGTTTTTTAATCGGCAGGTTGCACCACGGGCAGGTGAGGGTGGCTTGGAGTGAAGAGATGATAGGTCGCTCCCTTATATATTATATAAGTAATGATTATCGGGCGTACTCACAAACGTTACTATGTGACGCGCGGACGCACAATAAACCTATTCATAGACAACACTTGAGCGCCGGTCGCCATACTAAATGCCTTACTTCGCATAGTGTTTTTAGTTTTCATAGATAAATATTGTTTGTGAATACGGGTCTTGTCTCGTTATTCTAGTATAGTTCAACCGAGAGTGCCGGGTCATGGCTCAAAACTTATTAGTGGCAAAGTTAATAAATTACTCGGTTGCAGCCCTGAGTATGATAGTTAGTTGGGGGTGACACACATGAATACTTTTTTTACATGTACTTGAATAAAAACAGGAAGTTAACGAATGTTTCATGTTCATATGACATAAATACGTTTCTGGATTTTTCAATTCAATTTATTTCTCCATTTTGTTCACTAGGTAAGTGTGCAATGTGATGCGAGTGTTAGGTAGGTATACAATCTAGGAACTCATGATTTAGTTACTTTCTGGGTATTGCAAATTTGAAGACAGCTTTAGCTTAAATTAATCATACTTAATTAACTAACTAAACTATGTTATGAATATGACTTATGTTTACGAGATCTTACTATATAATACTTTTTATTTTGTTAGGAAACATGACCAACTTTTTCATATTAAATTTATTAGAAGGTATACTACAATAAGTGAAAATAAATAAACATCCCCAAATAGGGAACATGCATGACTTTTTTTATGGATTTATTGAGATCTTTTATCTTCCAGATACATAAATATCGAAGAGTTTTTAAACTATCCTTTCTATTAAGCGAGTTATAAAGCGTTAAAGTTATTGCTTAGACAGAGAGATCCGACGTGGCGGATGACGTCACGTACCGTGAGCGCCATACAAACTCCATAGAAAAATCTGTTTCGCGCGAGAGAGACGGATATATTTACTTTCAACGACTATATCTTGCCCATTTTTCAACCAATTTTGATTTTGTTTTCACTGTTCGTAGTAGATTTTTTTACGATAAATTAGTAAATACATGAAACTATTTTTCATACATATTCCCTATTGTTTTGAAAGCCTAGAAATAATATTATTTTTAACACCCTTAGTACCTACCACCAAAGTAGGCGACACTCGGATCCAAGACAATTTAGTTTCTATCGATATTACCTAATGGTTGGTCTAAAATAGTCTAGATGCATTCCTCGTCTTCAAACCCAAAGAGCATTCTAAATATAGATGACAATAAGACCATAGAGTCAATAAATTTTCCTTATGGTCCGTGTGGGTGCAAAGCCCTCACGCCTCGGATAGACAGGGCCCTTTTAATTTAGATGCCTTTGCAGACACATAATACAAATGAAACCACAACTAGCGCCAAGATTATTGGAAAAGAAAACAAAATTGTAGAACATACGTAGTAATTGGAGACACAACTTATATTATAGAGTGTATTTTTGGCAATGTTGGGTGTTCTGTATTTACGTACATCTTGAGGTCACTTAGGTAGGTCGTAGTATAAAGAACTGCCGTGTTGACATAATAGTGGCAAGTGCCATTTAATGAGGTCCCGGGTTCAAATCCCGACTCGATCTATTTGGTAATTTTTTTTAACAAATTACTCAGTGCCTGATGCTTGCGTAACGATTTCGTGGATTTCCTGAAGACTACCTGCTTCATTCGTCGACATGACGTCATTGGATAGGGACAATTTACTCGATAGGACTCAGTCCACGTTCAATGATAATTTATTTCAATGAATCTATACCTATTCTTATCACATTCACCTTTAGAAAAAATACAAATATAAACACTGAAGTCTCTTTATTATATTTA
Source organism: Conogethes punctiferalis (assembly GCA_031163375.1). Classification (NCBI taxonomy): domain Eukaryota; kingdom Metazoa; phylum Arthropoda; class Insecta; order Lepidoptera; family Crambidae; genus Conogethes; species Conogethes punctiferalis. The sequence continues at coordinate 5,475,795 of CM062095.1, read as the reverse complement.
TTTTAGGTATAAGATACTGAAATAAGAATTTAATACGAAAATTAATTTCTACCTTTGGCCTTGTAGGGAAATGACAAACTATAATTGCAACAACTCGAACATTTATAATGATTGATAGCCATTGTTATTATATTTTCGCTCCAAGCCACTTTCATCTGCCCGATGTGTGTACGTATACCAAGACAAGACATGCCACGCTGGACTACACACCGCCACCTAGCCCCAAACTAAGCCGAAGCTTGTGCTATGGGTACTAGACAATGATAAACTTACTTAGATATTTTTTTTTATAAATAAATACATATTATACATAGAAAACACCCAGACCAATACAAACAGACATGTTAATGAACACAAATGTTTGTACTGTGCGGGAATCGAACCCACGACCCTTAGCTCAGAGGTCACTACCAAATGAGCCGTCGAGCCAGTCGAATGACAAATTATAATTGCAATGGAACTCGAACATTTATAATGATTGATAGCCATTGTTATTATATTTTCGCTCCAAGTTACCCTCATCTGCCCGATGTGTGTATACCCAGCTGGACCCCGCTGATTCAAGGCAGGGTCCAGCTGGGTATACACACATATCTGCCCGTGGTGCATCCTACCGAATAACAAATGAGGCGCTCGTAACCGATTGGTGGCGGTATAACGATTTGTCACGATTGAATGCGAAACTAAATACCTAAATACCACAGAGTGGCAGCAGCGTCACCGGAGCGACGAGCTACGCCCTGCGATACCCAACCCGATTATGAGTAAAGCCCCCATATGTTTGCCCGAAGTGGCGAACAACTAGAGTGAGAGAACGATAGGCTGATGATGATGATGACATGGAAGAACAAGTAATAGAAGAATAAGCAATCGTTACTTAAAACTTGTAGTAGTTGACTTGATTGAAAATTCACTATTAAAGCATTCTTATCAAACAATTTTACGCATTGCAAGATACATTTAGCCTACTCGTTTTCATGACGTTTACGGAGAATTTTATAATGCATGCGTTCTCAAACTGTGCGCTATGCGCCCCAGGGCTCGGTCGTTGATGAACAGAGGTGCCGCGAAAGCATTTGTTACTTTAACTTACGAACTGAGGTTACGCCACAAAATGTTTATGTCACTTTAACTTACGAAGTATAGTTTACCACATTAATTTACGAAACGAAGTTTACATAGCCGAAGACCGGCCATAAATGTATCTACTCTTTACATGACCTAAAGGTTGGTTGGTAGAGAATCCTCCTAGCATTAGTTTCGCCTAATGGGAAACATTTTGTGCAATAAAATTTAAAAAAAAACAATAATTTCCTTTTTATATACTGCTCTTTTATATCTGGACAGGGCGCCGTGAGAGGTTTAAGAAATGTAGCTATTTGCAGTGGCCAAATACGGGGGGAAAGTCGGCAAAATGCCACGGACCCCAGCCGTAAGGGGTCTCCAGACGTATAGGCCCCGGGGTCAAAAGAGAATCCCAAGTAATATAATACATACCTATTTATTAAAAATCCGAAGAATTTACCGAGGCGAATTTGTATAATTAACAACCTTAGTCCGTCCACTGCTGAACGTAGGCCTCCTTTAATTCGCGCCACATTTCTCTATCCCGGGCTTCCCCCATCCAGCAACTGCCAGCAGTTCTTCTAATTTGTATAATAGTACAGTGGCATTCCTATAGTAGGTATAATAATAATATAATAATAATAAATTCATTTATTCAGATAACACTGATCGGTATAGTAGTAATAGGGAATATGCATGAAAAATAGTTTCAGGTATTTACTAATTTATCGTAAAATAGATCAAAATCTACTACGAACAGTGAAAACAAAATCAAAATTGGTTGAAAAATGGGCGAGATACAGTCATTGAAAGTGAATATATCCGTCTCTCTCTCGCGAAACAGATTTTTCTATGGAGTTAGTACGGCGCTTACGGTACGTGACGTCAACTACCGCATCGGATCTCTCTGTCTAATCAATAACTTTAACGCTTTATAACTCGCTTAATAGAAAAGATAGTTTAAAAATTCTTCGATATTTATGTATCTGGAAGACAAAAGATCTCAATAAATCCATAAAAAAAAGTCATGCATATTCCCTATTGGTATAGTTACACCATTGCCTGTATGTGCGTCGTGAAGGATAAAGTTTGGGAGCCACTGATATAATGTAACCCTACTCATATTAGAATTCTGGTATGCAACGCGAAGAGTATGCATGTGATAATATTTAATACTAGCTTCCTACAACGCCGAAAGCGTGCCTCGGGAAGTTTCGCAACTTCCTTCGGGAAATATCATGTGTGGAGCGACATATAGGTTCTCTAATGAGGGAATAGTGAAGAAATCTTCTTCTTCTTCTTGGGGATGTAAGGGAGCGACCTATCACCTTTTCGCTCCAAGCCATCCTCACCTGCCCGTGGTGCATCCTGCCGAACAACAAACGAGGCTCTGGCAAACCGACTGGTGGCGGTATAACCATCACATGAAAGCGTAGCTAAATACCACAGGCAGATGACGGGCAGCAGCGTCACCAGAGCAAGAAGCTACGCCCTGCGATCGCCAACCCGCCTGCCCAGCGTGGCGATTATGGGTATATCCTCCAGAAGTTTGCCCTAGGTGGCGAACAACTGAAGAGGCCTATGTCTAGCAGTGGACGGCAATAGGCTGATGATGATGATGATGAAGAAATCTTCACAGCTTTCTTAGATTTGTAATCGTGAACTAAACAATAGAAATTAGTCGTCAAAGGTCGAAAGTCGGTCAAGCCTTTTCTATACATACGGATCATGGAAGTACGAATTGAATTGAATTGTTACGGCTTGGCTTAACAAGGTTAGTGTCACGACTCAGCCATACACACTCAGCCCTCCACTAACACCTCAGAGGGCAGGGGAAAGCTGAAAACCAGCGCTGCCGGGGACGCGCTCCCGCGACAGCATCAGCTGAGCTTTGTCCTTTTGTCTGCCTGTATGATAGCGTAATATATGCCTATGTAGGTACCTACCGTATATGACAGAACTGTAAAGACAATAAATGAATTCTTATTCTTATTCTAATTCTAAGTATTAAGTAGGTACTACGATGACATGGATACAATAAATATGAGACAGTCACATACATTGACTGGCTCCATGGCTCATTTGGTAGTGACCTCTGCCTAAATCAATGGTCGTGGATTCGATTCCCGCACAGTACAAACATTTGTGTTCATGAACATGTCTGTATTGGTCTGGGTGTTTACTATGTATATGTATTTATTTACAAAAAAAAGGATTTGAGTAAGTTTATCATTTGTCTAGTGCCCATGGTACAATCTTTGGCTTAGTTTGGGGGTAGACGGCGCTGTGTGGCCCAGTGTGGCGTGTCTTGGGTTATTTATGTATTTTACAACAAAATAAATAAATAACCCAAGACATGCCACGCTGGGCCACACAGTGCCATCTAGCCCCAAACTAAGCCGAAGCTTGTACTATGGGTACAAGACAACTGATAAACTTACTTAGATACCTTTTTTTTGTAAATAAATACATATTATACATAGAAAACACCCAGACCAATACAAACAGACATGTTAATGAACATAAATGTTTGTACTGTGCGGGAATCGAACCCACGACCCTTGGCTCAGAGGGCAGAGGTCACTACCAATTGAACCATCGAGTTAGTCAAAATAGTATATTTGTTGCTATTTTAATGCTCACTCTACTGTATCTACGAGTATACTCCACACATAACAGAAATTAGAATCAATTTTAATTGAAATAATATTTAATCTGTGCACCGGAAGAGGGGCTTAGCGCATCACTATCAGCTGTCAGTGGCCATTACCTCCCATTAGCCGCTGACATTATCTGCTGATGATCATGTCGTGCGGTGTTACCTACAAGTGTAATTAAATGTTTAAGTTGCGTCACTACACAAATTCTGTACGGCCAAAAGCACTAATAAGTAAACACTTCAGAATCTTGTCACTTTGTAATGGTTCTTTTCCTGTGACGGTACTTAAAAACTAAAGAGAATACCTATTAATATTATTTTATTGCACCTTTATTTGTACACCTAATTCACATTCTGTGCCCTTCGCATCTATCATCCCGGTGGCAACAGGCAAATCCCGCTGCCTGATTTCTTTTTAATAAACTTATTATTATTATTTATATAAACAAAAAGAAAATAGGAGTAAACTGCGTTTTGTTTACCAGTTCATTTGGTAACTGTACCAAATGACCGCTGCCCTTACGATTCGTCTTAACTGTAAAGCAATGGTCGCTCCGTGCATTTGCTATGCATAGCCCGCCCCGCACAAAATTAAACTTGTTACTGTGAATATTCATAATTCCAGTCGGCGGGAGATCAAACAGCGCGGCTAATTATAAGAGAACAGTTTGAGGGCGACTTGCTAACGAGAAAAATGTACGGAACTTTCGCTATCTTGCTGATGTCGTTGCGGTTTGTATAATGTAGTTGTTCTGTTGTACAATATTGTACGTAAGTGTCGAAGTTGTACAATCAGCTTTTGTGGCTGGCAGTGGCGCAAATCCCCTATTTACGGATATCAGATAATAAGTAAGGGATCTAAGGAACCTATCATCTTTTCGCTCCAAGCCAACCTCCTGCCCGTGGTGCATCCTGCCGAATAACAAACGAGGCGCTGGCAAACGACTGGTCGCGGTATAACCGTCATATTTGAAGGCGTAGCTAAATACCACAGACCGATGACAGGCAGCAGCGTCACCGGAGCGAGAAGCTACGCCCTGCGATCGCCAACCCGCCCAGCGTGGCGATTATGGGTATATCCTCTAGACGTTTGCCCTAAGTGATGAACAACTGGAGAGGCCCGTGTCCAGTAGTGGACTGCAATGATGATGTGAATTTCTTACGAACCAAATACTAACTCAACCATGCGAATACTTTTTTTTCCTCCGACAACGCCCGGGCCGGGGCGGCGTAGAGCGGGCGCGTCTACCGCGGCCTCACGCTCTCTTTCCGCCGCCTCCTTCTGCGAGATCACCGACTCGCAGAATGCGAGCATTGCTCGCCAGGCCTCCTTCGACGCCGTCATCTGCCGCAAGAGTTACGGCAGATCGTGGTCCTGTGCGACAGTGACGAGGACGGAGCGCACACTAACCTAACCATTGCCTTCAAGTTAACCGAATTAGGACTGAGAGACTCGAGTTCTTTACATCTTATAACCTACCTATAACTTGTTGCCATATTAATACAAGTCAACGAATTCATAAAGTGTGTTAATTAATCGTTATTGCAAGATGAAATTGCGTCTGGTAGTAAATGGCGCATTATTTTAATGCGGAAACACACGCGATATTGTGATTCATTATTAATTAAAATGAGATTGGCTGCAGGCGGAACATTTTAACTATAAATGCTATTTTCTGTTGGAAAGGAGGTGAAGGAACAGACTTCATCATCATCATCATCTTGTTAACGGCCACTGCTGGACGTAGGCCTCTACGAAACTACGCCCTGCGAACTTTAACGGCTTTGACCTTATTGCGACGCTGGGCAGGTGGGTTGGCGATCGCAAGGCGAAGCGCCTAGCTCTGGTGACGCTGCTGCCCGTCATCGACCGGTGTTATTTAGCCACGCCTTCAATCATGATGGTTATACCGCCATCAGTGGACTTGGGCTACCTTGTCCAAAAGTCTTGAAATAATAATAAGTAAAAAAGGTTGTTGTCTACTGAGGAGCATCAATAATGTTGCTACCTCCAAAAAATATTTTATATGAAGCGTCTCGAATATCCAGATCCGTTATTCCACCGATCCACTCAAAGGGCTTTACAAATTCCTCTTTCAAGGTTAAAGCGCGGAATTCACTGTGTAAATTTTTTCTTGACTGATAGTACTTAGATAAAAATACAATGATTAGGTAGGATCTGTTTAACTTTAATAAGTTAATATTTTAACTGTGAAACCAGATACAATAGAAAATGTACGTATACATAACTTACATTTTTTCTATTGAATAGCGCAGCAATCTGAAAGATTCGGTTTCTTAAAATGTCTGAATTAAGAAAATTAAAGCATCTACAAATGCACAAATTTGGAAGTAAGGATTTAAAACGAACGTAATTTATGTAAATAAGTTTATTAGTGGTATACCACAGAGGGTGTATTACATATCAAAGCCTAAGTATAAAACGGTGCATATTGAGTTACACATCTTAAAATACAGTTCTCAAAACAACAACTTGTTTGCAGACAGACAAATGACGAAATGAAGTAATTAGCTGACCGTTACTACAACCAACTATGAACCATTCCATTAATTAGATACTATAATTAATGAAATAGCGACGTTCATAGTTGTACTTCATAAATGATTTCATCTTACAAGCGTTTGAATGAGACCGCCGCAACCCTGGAGGCTTTAAAGCTATGATAGTAATAAATGTTTCTATTTCTATTTCTACATCGTGATCTATCAACGCACAGCCCAAACCACAGGACGGTTCGGGCTGAAATTTGGCATGCAGGTAGATGTTATGATCAAAATCCTTTGCCTGCGTGCATTCGCTAAGAAAGGATTTTGATCGATTCTACCCCCAAAGGGATAAAATAGGGGACAAAACTCTATACCACGCGGACGAAGTCGCGGGCACAGCTAGTCTTTAACTAAAGCTGAAGAGTTTGTTTGTTTGTTTGAACGCGCTAATCTCAGGAACTACTGGTCCGAATTGAAAAATTATTTATGTGTTGAATAGACCATTTATCGAGGAAGGCTTTAGGCTATATAACATCACGCTGCAACTATTAGGAGCGAAGAAATAATGGAAAATGTAAAAAAAAACGGGGAAAAAATAACTATTCCACGCGGACGAAGTCGCGAGCACAGCTAGTGAGTAATAAAGCTCTTGAACCATAAATCATGTTTTGAAGCAAGAAGTTACACCTTGAGTTGTAATGAGACACTTCTTTATTGCGGTCAAACATGCAATACCTATACTATTTTGAGAGAGGTAGAGAGCACAGTGAATCTTTGCTCGAATTGCGTCGTCCGCGCGGGGAAGTACCTCGACCCTTTAGCATACCCCAGCTATTTAACCTCTGGGTCGTGTTTCTGCTGGTGAGTAGGGGTTTTCGGAGCTCGCGGGGTGTGTACTGCATCGGCTGCCGGGGGTTAGGGTGGACAACGAGCGTGGCGTCCATAGGCAGCGGCTTAACATCAGGCGGACCATAGGCTTGTGCCACCTTATCATTTCAAAGTCAAAGTCAAAATAATCTTTATTTGTATAGGTTTGTTTGTAATTCCCTTCCAGCTCATGTGTTTCCTTCCTCTTACAATCCTGGGTTCTTTAGAAGGGCGTGAAACGGCATCTCAGTGGGCCTTCAGGGTAAGGGCGACAGGCGCGGTGGGTATGCCCTATTGTGCCTGTTGACCTAACATTGGATCTCACGATCGCTTACCATCAGGTGGAGTGAGATCATCCTGAACGCTCTTTTTATAAAAAAAAGGTTTTAAAAACACTTACAAATCGTCGAAGCTACTTAACGGAAAGCAGCATTGTACAGAGAAGACACCGGCAAGAAACTCGTGTAGTTGCTCTTTACAACATAGTGTTTACAATATTATCATCACATTTATTTATTTATACTTTTAGCTACGACCACGTCATATTTGGGCGATTAAAGGAAAACCAGATTTTTTGTGAGTCTTTCCTGCCTTTCTCTCTTGCATACCCCGTCCTTCCCCCGAACAGCGGAATTGCGTAAAGGTGTTTTTCCCTGATAAAAAAATTGTTCAATCATTAACCTGTTCGATGAAGATCGTTCTACAATCCGTTCCTGTAATATGTACAGGTTAAAGTGACGCTTTTCAAAGCCTACTGTCAAAACATCTACACGGGAAACCTGTGGGTCAGACACACCAAGAAATCGCTGGAAACCCTTCGAATCCAGTACAACAATGTCTTTAGGATGATGTTGGGGCTGCCACGTTTTTGCAGTGCATCAGGGATGTTTGCTGAGTACCAAACGGATGGCTTCGAAGCCTTCTTTTTTAAAAATCAAACTCCCTGATCAGCAAGATTAGGAGCAGTCCCAATAGCGTCCTGAAGACATTGGCGGACCGATTCTTTTTTTTTTTTTTTTTATAAGGAGAGCTTACAGGATGACCTCACTCCACCTGATGGTAAGCGGTCGTGAGGTCCAAAAGTTAGGTCGACAGGCACAATAGAGCAAACCCATTGCGCTTGTCTCCCTCACCCTGAAGGCCCACTGAGATGCCGTTTCACGCCCCGCCTAAAGAACCCAGGATTGTAAGAGGAAGGAAACACATGAGCTGGAAGGGCATTCCATGATTTAATGGCACGGGGCAAGAACGAGGAACTAAACCTCTTGGTGCGCGCCACCATCGTCTGGATGGTATGCGGATGACAACGCTGTCCAGCACGTGTTGTTCGGGAGTGGAAAAGAGAGGATGGAACGAGTTGGAATAACTCTTCGGAGCATTCCCCATTGTAAAGACGATAGAGAACACTAAGACTGGCTATGTCTCTACGTAGCTGAAGAGGTTCCAGGTTTTTGGTCACCTCTTGATCTCCAACAATACGGATAGCACGCCGCTGCAACCTATCAAGAGCCTCCAACAAGTACTTAGCAGAACCGTCCCAGAGATGAGAGCAGTACTCCACACACGGACGAACCTGCGTCTTATATAAGACACAGAGCTGCGCCGGAGTGAAGAACCGTCTCACTCTGTTCACTTCTCGACTTTGGAGGTGCTTTGTGCGGAGGGTGACCATCACGGGGAATTACCCTTTTTTGTGATGGTCACTCTTAGTAGTTTAAGGACCTATTTTCAAATTTATTTATTTTTTTGTGTGATTTCTAATATTAACAGTCTAAAAACATAGTTTGATAAGATGTATACTAACACATATGGATTATGTGATCCGAAATAAACATTTTTCATTTCATTTCAATATTTTCTTGCTATAAGTGTACTTTTATCTATCTGGCTATCACCAGGAAAATGAATAAGTATCTACTTATACATCGTTAGTCCGCGATTAAAAAGTATTGAGAGTAGAAAGTCTTTAATCGTGGTAGCGAACAAAAAACTTACTTCGATACTTTGAAACTAAGGAGAGAGGCTTGTAATTTTTTTTTATATTGTTTTGATTTTTCTATTTTTAACTTCTTAATCCTACTATCATTTCTACTGGTATTATATTATGGTTTGTTTGTCTTTCTATTCAAATGTTCTATTGTTACTCTTTCACGCAAAAACTACTGAACGGATGTTAATGAAACTTTACAATAATATAGCTTATACATCAGATTAACACATAGGCTTATTATGATATGATATGATGATTATGATTATTATTATATGATGATTATGATTATTATGATATGATAGAGATGATAATTATGATTTATGAAAATATCCGCGCAGGCAAAGCCGCGGGCAGCAGCTAGTGTTTTATAACAGATTCGGGAGCGCATTCTGTAAGTCGTACCTACGCCTAAAACACGTAAAGTTCCGCGTGCCATTCCCGTTGGGGGCAATTTGAATTGAATAATTCCAAATAGGCTCGGGTTTGGGTGTTCCCATATACACCTTCTATGATATTACAGTCGTCATAAGGTGTCGCATTACGTTATCGCGGACGTAACGAACGGGTTCAATTCCCGGTCAGGTCAATTTAAACAGCTTTGGGTGATTCGCCGAGTGTAAAATGCGACCATTTTATCCCTTTCGGAGCACACGGGTAGAACTTACCACTGGCTGAGAACCAGCAATCTCAAGATCCCTTAGCCGACTTTTACGAAACCCACGGATTGAAAAGGGGCGGTGATTCCTGTTCTTTTCCGTCATCGCACGGACCTCACCTCGTGACACACAGACGGACGCGCCCATATTCGCAATTAACCGATTCTCTCCAATGAATGGCTGGTTTATTAGACCACGCTGTGTTTGTTTTCATAGATTTGTCTCCAAATTGGTCTATGCAAGGTTAATACCTATTTTTATTGCCTAAATAGGCAATTGATGAGAGAAAAAGGTTTATCTGCTTATTGAAATGCTTACACGTGTTGCTTGTTAAGTATAGATTATATTATATAAGTAAAGATTATATTATACAATATTAGGGGTTCCTTTTATGACATAGGCGAGCACTAACAAAACATATTTGAAAATTCGTCCACTAAGAGGGTAACCTACCCTAATCTTATAAATGGTCCCACAAAGTCGTAAATCGCATTTCGGCTGGCTCGGTGGCTCAATTGCCTGCCTTCTGAGCCAAGAGTCGTGGGTTCGATCCCCACACATTACAAACATTTGTGTGCATGAACATGTCTGTATTGGTCTGGGTGTTTTCTATGTATAATATGTATTTATTTAAACAAAAAAAATGTATCTAAGTAAGTTTATCAGTTGTCTAGTACCCATAGTACAAGCTTCTGCTTAGTTTGGGGCTAGATGGCGCTGTGTGGCCCAGCCTTAGGTTATTTATTTATTTATTTTATTGATAAATGACACGTGTTGCATTCTTTTTTTGTAACTGGCTATTTTTAATACCTATGTTATTTTCTATTAAAATAATAAGTCATAATAATAAGGAATTTGTCACCAAAAATCTATGTAAGAACAAAATTTACGTAAGTTACAAAATTCCTGGTCATTAATTGTTGTCATAAAATTATTATTATTTAACTTAAGTAGTTTGTTTTATTATTATGTATTTGATGATAAAAAAATATTTGACTCTGACACTGATTAGTGCATTTCTGTTTAGAAGATTACAATCCTCACATTCCTTCATTTGATGGAGGATTCGCACAAGTATTATATCATGAAATGCCGCCCAGAGTTTCCTAAATCAGTATTTCTAAGACAGCAAAAACTCACCTCGCAGTTGCAACAAGTCTCGTACCTCCCTGCTCACTAGTTGCACACGTAACCGAGATAAAAAAAATCCTCCACCGATTAATTTCAATCAGACGACACATTCGGTTAGGCGGGGGCGCGCTCCCATATAAGCAGACGTGCGCCGCCCGCCCGGCATTCGTAGCAGCGCTGTAGCCACGGCCGTAGCACTCGTATAGTCCGTAGCAGAAGTTGCCGTAGCAGACATGTCTAGAAGGTAAGTGCATAGTTTTTATTTTTAACTTTCTTTAGTTTTTTTTACTTTATGTGTTTTTCGAGGCGTTTTTTAGTAAGTTTAGAGGAAGTTTGAAACTTTTCCAGGAAAGTTTTGTTGTGGGATTTATGTTGAATTGTCCGTTTTAAGAATTAATACTTGACAAATTTAAGGGCCTTTAGAACATAATTAGTATAAAGGCCGTTATTCAAAAAATACTGTAAACTACCTACTATTGATTTTTATATTAACTAAAATGTAGATATCATGATTGATGATTGTGTATGACCGGGAATAAATCTTTAAAAATAAATTAAATTACAAATTATTTTCTCTCAATATAACAGTAAATTCAGCAAATATTTGTAGTGCCAATTCTATATTATTGTTAACTCTAAATTGTAACGGGCGAAACATTTTTCAAAGAATGTCAGTTTATCTGATGTATAATAAAATTTAATAAGAAACTTTACTATGTATGTAGCATCAGTTCATTACGTCAACGAATATCCATTAATTTAATAATCACTAAGAAATCAAAAGTTTTGTTTAGCATTATAAATACTTAAACGTTATTTAAAACCGAATCTAAATATTTATTAAAGACACTCAGAATATGTCACCAAAAATTGTCCACAACTTTTCCACTAAGCCTTAATTAACTTTTATTCCGTTATAAATCAGTCCGAGCCGGGTAACTTGATAAAAGTAATAATTAAATTGGTTTAATTACTTTGCGTTTAAAAACATTTTGTAAAAATTCCTCACATTTCGCTGTTCTACCAGAGTTACTGACCCTAATGTTGACAAACTTCGGATACAGACATAAATGGGTAGAAAAGTATGTGGGTTCGAGAAACGTTAGGGTTTTTTTTCGTCAAAGTGATACGGAAGTATATGGTTCTTGATAACGATAATATGGCGTTTCCTGAACGTTACAATTTGGAAATATTTAAGGCTAGTAGAGTGAACAGGCTTTATCTAAGTAAGCATGCTTCTTCCTAGGTCACATCATCATTTAACATTTGGTGTGATTGTGGTGAAATGCTTTCTTAGAATTAAATAAAAAGAAATATATAAAACATGCAAGAGAAAAAAAAAAAGCAATTCATTTAAAAATGCACTACTCATAAACTCTAACGGCATAAAGAAAAAAGGAAACTAAATTGAAAAAATAAAGAAGAATAAATATAATTAGTTATCAAAAATTGCACGGCCGCATCCAGCATACCAGTATAACTTATAAATACATACCTATTCTGGTCTTTAGGAAAAGCTACTGAATTTTAATTTAATTATTCATCTCATATACAGGTATAATTTAAACTCGAATACGTTGAACGACTCCGCACATTTTACTTATGATTGTATCTTGTTGTAAAGTTGTGCTTTCTTAAATGTAATCGCAGTTTTGCTAGCCCGCCGGGTGCTGCGGTTGCAAAACTCCGCTCTATTTCAGTGGAAAAATATCGTTGGTAATTTTGTCCTAATTTGCTTCCAGTTCATGTGTTTCCTTCCTCTCACAATTCTGGATTCTTTAAGCGGGGCGTGCGGCATCTCAGTGGGCCTTCAGGGTGAGCGTGACAGGCGCGGTAGGTTTGTTCTATTATGCCTGTCGATCTATCTTTTGGACCTCACGACCGCTTACCATCAGGTGGAGTGAGGTTATCCTGAATGCTCTTTTTATGAAACAACTAGCTGTGCCCGCGGCTTTGCCCGCGTTCATGTAGTAGCCTATGTTACTCTCCATCCCTTCAACTATCTCCTCTTAAAAAATCACGTCAATTCGTCGCTCTGTTTTGCCCTGAAAGAAAAATAAACATACAGACAGACACTGTCTCCCATTTATAATATTAGTATGGATATCTCCGTGCAGCCCCGCTTCTATGAAAACTCCTCTCATTTCGGACCTCACGACACGACCGCTTACCATCAGGTGGAGTTAGTAAGTTCATACTGAATGTTCTTTTTATAAAAAAACTTACTCTTAAATACTAACTCACATTTCGAACGAAAAGTTCAAAATTCATATTCAGCACATTTTGAGTGACGTGTCAGTCAAAAATAACTTTCGCCCAATCAGATTATCTTGAACGGTTTGACTTTCTAAGTCGAGTTAAGAAGTTAGTTCTTAAACTTTCCTCCGCCAAATTTATAACCGACTTACTTTTATTTTCATAGGTGGATGATTTCCGAATTTATAAGTTACGCGTGGAACGAAAGGTTAAGGTTTAACGAAGCCTCCATAATGTTTTTTTACGTTACTCCAGCAAATCGTAGTCAGTTGAAAAAGAATCAGTAATTGTGTTCTTTCCAATTGGGATGTAAGGGAGCGACCCATCATCTTTTCGCTCCAAGCCACTCTTACTTGCCCGTGGTGCATCCTGCTGAATAACAAACGAGGCTCTGGTAACCGACTGGTGGCTGTATAACCATCATGATTGAAGGCGTAGTTAAATACCACAGACCGATGACGGGCAGCAGCGTTACCGGAGCGAGTGCTATGCGCTAATAGCGATTACGGGTAAAGCCTCCGGGTGTTTGCCAAAATAGCGAAGAACTGAACATAGTTCAGCAGTGGACTGCGATTGAATGCTGATAATGTTATTTTCAAAGATTTTTTGTGTGGTCGTCCTATAAAACCGTTCCCGTAAAATTATGTAATACAAAACTACATTTATTTCCTAAATTAATCTAAAATCACTCTGTTTAACACGTTGACCGCCATGCCACCGGTGACCGGCAAACAATAGTTTTTCTATTGTGTCTAGTTTCTCGGCAGTCAAAGACTTAATCGAAAAATTTAAGGTAATGCCGTAAAATATAATAGGTATAAGACATTTTCTGAGCAAAATTACAGCTTTTAAATACATTTCTTTAATTCTTTTTTTTAGATTGAGGATTCTTCAGTACTTTAATTTTAAGAATAATAGCTATCCTAAGAATACAATGAGTGTCACAGCGTTTCTTTCGTGAATGGAGATATTTCAACAATAGGTTTTTGTCTTTGGCGATTGCGTCGAAGAAACTTTTAGATTGCATCTGTACCATACTATAAAGGAAGGATTTTTTTTTCATTTTATTTATGGTAACCAAATTCTTTACGGGTTCCATTTCTATCAACATCTAATGAAAATTGACACAGTTTTTGTCATAGCTACGATATAGAGTTACCGGTAGAAATTTTCTAAATCTAAATTGTTATGCCGAACATTTGCTTAAATTATGGAAAAGCAATCATAATTCTGAAACTATGAAAAATAGCGGAAAACACATGGAGGTGATTTGGATGCCCCAAGACACGAGGGATGTAATTCGTTTTTGAAGTCTATGTTCTGGCCAAGATCCATCAAAATGGTGAACTATTGGAGGCCTATGTCCAGCAGTGGATTGCGAAAGGCTGTTGATGATAATAATGTTCCGGCCACCGGAATTCAGAGTTCTGCTAGAAGTTGTATTGATATACTCTACTATACCTCCAAGGGATCTATTCCTTGGAGACTAATCTTGCCGAAACAAGTTTTTTTTTAAAGTAAAAGCCCGTTGTCCACCCGAAAAGTCGCTCGACATCCGATTCACGCTCGAATTCGATTCAATACCAAATTGATATACTAAGCCTGTAAAAGAATCTCAAAAGGCTGTTGTCCCAGATCGCCAGGTTACAGAATTAAAAAAAAAAAACTAAGCCCGTTATATGGCTAAAACACATATTCCAAAGCCGTTAAATAATTATTTAAGAAGAAAAAAAAATATTCCGTGGCTTTTTAATTGTATTTCTATCCTGTAGTTTTAGTGTGCAATAGGGAATATTACGAGTATATCTCCTCCAATCTTAAGATATTCCAGGTCAGAAGATAACGGAACAGACAACGAAGTGGAAACAGCTTGGAATAACTGGGACGTTCATTGTTTCATAAATAAGTTCCGTTTAAGATTTTAACGAGAACTTTTATTTTGAAGCGGGTATTTATTTCTTTCCTTCTGATTACTAATTAAAACAACTGTGGTTGTATTTTTCTTCAATGTTTTAGTTAATTTGTGTTACATTTAAACGGATGATTATTTCGAGTTCCCTTTTAAGGAAATCCCGCGTAAACGCTAGCTTTTCATGGCTATACGTACACATAGATTACACAAATGTATTGCAAGTGACAAGTCAAACCGACATTAAACGATCTATTTATGGGACACTATACTAGCAACCTCCAATATTTTAACGTAATAGAGGTTTCCCACTACGTCCGATCCGAATCCGATCCGAACCCGAGAAAATATAGTCCGTAGCAACTGCAGAACTATTGATATGGTAATTAGATTAGTTTTATAGTGGTTCAAGTGGCAGAGGAATGCTAGAGATGGAAAATGATATCAGTATAAATGATCGGTTTAGGGAAAGTTTCTTTCCTAAATTTGGAAGGGAAACCTTTATTTCCTAACCTCATATTGAAAATGTAGGATGCTTTCTAACGTTCATTGAAAGACTACCTACTTATCTATGCCGCGAAAAAGTTGCACGGTTCAAAGGTTCAGGCAGGAGTAACCAAACTTTTGCTAATAGAAATATACTGCGTAAAGTTCTGAAACAGGTTCTATATTAATACTTTGATATATATTTTTCTGGTTATTTTTAGGGCCAGCTCTTTCTTAGTTCAGCTTCTGAGACTGGAAGATTTATTGGAATTTACTGTATTCTGTCAGCAATAAAATTTATTTATTTTTAATTAACGCCAATCCTGTCATCTTTCTTTAATAGGTTCATTTTCTAAAGAAAGAGGACATTATCCAAAAGCAGCGACTTAGGCTTTGTTGTCGGAGGCTTTGTTTGTAACATATTATGTTGTGCTACTATTAAAAAAATAAACAAAATACATAAAAAAAATGTTATAATAAGTAAACATCAGACAAAATCTCATAATTTGATCCGACAAAGTTGCTTGGGTTTTATGGAAAATCAATATCAACGTTATATAGCATTATTATACTATTTAATTAATACAGAACCAACAAACATTTTCATCATATGAACGTTTGTACCAACTTGGAATCGAACCGACAATCCTCGACTCAAATGAGCCAACAGGCCAATATTTTAAGTTGGTACCTTTTACTTTACTTTTGAAATGCATTTTCTATATTGCTTCCGTATCCGTACCACATGTCCGATATAAATCAGAACTTGGAACTTGGCCGTCAACGACCGTTGACGTCAACTTTGCGGAGATATAAATTGTTGTAAAGTTTGCGAAACAACAGGTGGTAGGCGGGTCAGACCGCAGAAATATATCTAGAATAGTTAGAGCTCGTCTTAGAGAGACCTTTGAGAGGTTCTCACAGACCTCGCAAAGAATCTGATTATTATTAATTAAAAAATATGTACAGATAGATTCATAATTCAATACAACTCCGTTTTTTATTCGAAATTGTGTAGGGAAGCAAACAAGCAGTGATGATATTGTTTATTGAAGTCAATTCTGTACATGAAATATATTTTCAAAATAACTGTCAGGGGGTGATAAGTGATCGATACTGATGCCAAAAATGCAATCAGTAAAATTTTTGTCTGTCTGTCTGTATGTTTGTTATAGAAACAAAAACTACTAGACGGATTTTAAAGAAACTTGGTACAATTATTCTTCATACTCCTGGGCAGGTCATAGGATACTTTTCATTACGCTAGAATCAATAGGAGCAGAGCAGTAAAGAAAAGTGTTGGGAAAACGGAAGAAATTTTCATGTGTATGTTTGATCGCGCATCACGCGAAAACTATTGCATGGAATTAAATGCGGTTTTCACCGGTTGCATTGCGGTTTGCAGTTAGACTTCTAGCCATAGCCATTTTATGGAACTGAGTTATTTTTTAAGCCTGTGGATATCGATCAACGCGTGCGACGCCGCCGGCACAGCTAGTGTATGATAATCTTACGGGCGATCGCTAATCATCGAGTCGTGCTCTTCTAGGCATCCTAGTGTTAATCACTAATTCCATTTCCATAGAGAGAAGGGAGGTTATTATGTTTTGAAACCTCGAAACTTTCGTAATAGACATCGGAGTAAGCCCTCTGGTTACAGTAACCAAGACAGAATTACAATCTAACGATGTATAATGTTGACACGAATACACCCCTGGCTAACCCCCTGGGCGGTTAAGTTACAGCCACAAATAATAAAGGGTCACCCATCGCTTCACTCGAACACAGTATATCAACACCTCAGATTATGTTACCTTCATAATATATTCGTCGGAGAACGCTCTAGCTAAGCTCACTTATTTTAATTTAAGTTTCAGCAAGAATGTCTTCATATGTGATAATCAAAATAAATTTTGCTTAATTTTCTTAATTGGTTATAGCTTTCAATGAATTTGCTTTTGGGGAAACTTTTGGGATGGAGAAAGGGTTTTTAAATTAAAAAATAATTTGGTAATTTGTATTGAATATTTGTGCTAAAAATTTATTACATAAATTTATGTTTGGTAATGGTGTAATTTTAGAATATACCCCTATACTTGCAAATAGGTGTTTACATTTTACAAACATTTGTGTGCATGAACATGTCTGTTTGTATTAGTCTGGTTGTTTTCTATGTATAATAAGTATTTATTTTTAAAAAATGTATCTCAGTATATCAGTTGTCGAATACCCATAGCACAAGCTTCGACTTAGTTTTGGGCTAGGTGGCGATGTGTGGCCCAGCGTGACATGTCTTGATTATTTATCAATAGTGAGGGATTGTACAATCTCACTTTACGTCACTTTACTTCAAATCTAAATAATTTACATCGGCCAGCTTACGGCGTTTCAAAAACACCTCTCAAGTCCAATGTTCCTTGTTTAAGATAGGAAATTACCTCATTACCACATGGCAACAAGGCCGCCTACAATTTGGTAGGCAAGCAAGCGAAATTTGAGTTTGAGTGAACTCCTTTTGTCGGAAAATTGGCTGTTACTTTGATATAACTTTAGCCGTAACGGAACCGTGAATGTTGGCTACACCTGACTTCTAAATTTTGAATGGAAACTTTTGCTGTATCTCGATGCAGGTCATTTAAAAATGTAATTGTATGTTACGTGCAGTGGGTATTACGAACCACGAATAATAGTAGGACCTCAAAGTAAGAAAATTATAATAATAAATAAAGATATGTATAAATAAAATATTTAACGCCCTTATTTTCAAACTTAATTGCACATAGGTAACAGCATTTTTGGCAATAGAAAAAACCGACTTCAATATGGAGATAATGATGGGACCAACTAGGAGGACCCTTACGAAAAAAAAGGACTTTTTCAAATCGGTTCAATTATATTCAAAAATAGTAAAAAAGCGAGCATTCTCTACCAGTTAACTTCTATGTATAGCCAATCTGTGTGGGTGTGTGTGGGTTTAAATCGTGACCAACAGTTTTTAAAAAGTAAAAAAAAAAAACAATTATTATGCTGATATGGATATTAAGTTAAGTTAATCAAAATAAGTTTTACTAACATCTAGACAAGACTATTTCCATTTTGTTTTAGGTGCACTTCTATTTCTTAATTAATTAACGCCGTATTTCATCTCGTCTGAATGCTAAAATATGATGTTTAGACGTCTCTCAACATAAAAATAAGAATAATGTCTTTAAACGAATCATATTATCACTAGGGTGTAGTAAGTACAGTCAGCATAAAACGTCGCTGAACGCTTTATTACCATGTCAAAGTAAAGTTAAGTTCAATATAATAACTAATTATAATTTTTTTTCTACTTATTTCCCACGATGTTGCTCTTAAGAGTAAATGTTAACTAAAACTACTTAGCTATGGTATATTATGCTAAGAAATCAAATGGAAACAAATGTGTTTTCTATACTTATAATAAATCTGTAGAGAGGTCAATTCTGTACATAAAATATTTTTTCAAAATAACTATCAGGGGGTGATAAGTGATCGATACTGATACCAAAAATGCAATCAGTAAAATTTTTGTCTGTCTGTCTGTCTGACTGTCTGTCTGTCTGTCTGTATGTTCGTTATAGAAAAAAAAACTACTGAACAGATTTTGACGAAACTTGGTACAATTATTCTTTATACTCCTGGGCAGGTTATAGGATACTTTTCATCACGCTACAATCAATAGGAGCGGAGCAGTGACGGGAAGTGTTGGGAAAACGCGAGAAATTTAAACCTGTATGTTTGAACGCGCATTACGCGAAAACTACTGCATAGAATTGAATGCGGTTTTCACCAATGTATTGCTAGAGGTCTAACTTAAAACTTAGGCACAAGGTATAGATGGGTATTATATGGAAGTCCGTTATTTTTGAAACCCGATATCCACGCGAGCGACGCCGCTGGCACAGCTAGTTAAGAATAAGAATTTATTACATACATAGGCATATAATACACCATCATACAGGCAGACAATAGTAGTATAGTATAGTATAGTCCACTGAGTAAAGCCCGATCAGATGCGCAGGATATAAATTATGGTGCACAAGTGTGCGCGCGAACACAGATGCACCCTCTCGTCCAAACTTCCTTGGCCCGGTGGAGCTGCTACGACCGGAGAAAAGCCGGATGCAGTGTCCAGCCGATGATAAATATTAATTGGTATCACCGGTCTGAGTACTTGTTTTACTAGTACATGCACTCGAAATTCCTTAGTCGCCTTTTACGACACCCAGGCAGATAATAGGACAAAGCTCAGCTGATGCTGTCGCGGGAGCGCGTCCCCGGTAGCGCTGGTTTTCAGCTTTCCCCTGCCCTCTGAGGTGTTAGTGGAGGGCTGAGTGTGTTTTAAACACGATACCTCTATTTTAAGGGTATAACGAATGGAATATGTAAACAAATATACGTACAATACGGACAAGAGTCCGTTTGTCTTTTACATGCCAATTAGCGGACAAAGAAATCTTTACTGTTTTGCCGGTCCAGTTCATATCGCCTTGGAGAAGGAATTGATATGATAAATATACTTCGATATATCAGTCAGGATATACAAGTAAAAGGTATACCGAGTTACTGAATTAGATTCCGTTTCAAAATTCCCCAAGTTATGAATAAGTGAATGGTAGAGAAATCTACTAGGTAGTACTTAAGATCACCATCATCATCTAATGACTTGGTCTCCACTGATGACAATTGTCATTTCATACCACAGTATGTTCTATTTGTACCTAAGTAAACGCCCCTGCCCGTTTCCTGGTATTACCTTAGTCGTCTTCTAGAACACTCTCGAAATCACCAATTCTAAATGCAGAAACACGTACTAAATATAAATCAAATCTATACCTACTTATAATAAATCTGTAGAGAAGTCAATTCTGTACCTACATGAAATATATTTTCAAAATAACTATCAGGGGTTTTTTTTCTATGTCCGTTATAGAAAAAAAACTACTGGACAGATTTTGACGAAACTTGGTACAATTATTCTTCATACTCCTGGGCAAGGTATACTTTTCATCACGCTACAATCAATAGGAGCAGAGCAATGTTGGATAAACAGGAGAATTTTATTATCTGCATGTTTGATCGCGCATCACGTTAAAACTACTGCATGGAATTAAATGCGGTTTTCACCAATGTATTGTTAGAAGTCTAATTTAAAATGTAGGTACCAATTTATGGAAGTCCGTTATTTTTGAAACCCGATATCCAGTATGTAATAAAAAGTCGAAATAAATTCGTTCATTCCGCAGATACAATATTATTTATCATTCCGGTGGCCTCATACTACACCAGCGCCTCTAGCGGCGAGCTGATTCGCGGTCCTCATTAACTTTACATTTAAAGTTAAATTTTAACGAGTCTCGGAACACGGCGGTTAATTTGTATTTTAAGCGGGTAATTGACGCGTGCCAGTGTGTCACGCACACTGCGCCATTGTCACCCAATGGATTGACAGGGTAGTTCGCAATTATAATAACAATAACTAGCTGTGCGAGCGGCGTCGCACGTATATGTGGATATCGGGTTTCAAAAATAACGAGACTTCATTAAAACGTACCTAAATTTTAAGTCTAGCAATACATTGCTGAAAACCGCACTTTAATAGGGAATATGCATGAAAAATAGTTTCAGGTATTTACTAATTTATCGTAAAATAGATCAAAATCTACTACGAACAGTGAAAACAAAATCAAAATTGGTTGAAAAATGGGCGAGATACAGTCATTGAAAGTGAATATATCCGTCTCTCTCTCGCGAAACAGATTTTTCTATGGAGTTAGTACGGCGCTCACGGTACGTGACGTCAACTACCGCATCGGATCTCTCTGTCTAATCAATAACTTTAACGCTTTATAACTCGCTTAATAGAAAAGATAGTTTAAAAATTCTTCGATATTTATGTATCTGGAAGACAAAAGATCTCAATAAATCCATAAAAAAAAGTCATGCATATTCCCTATTCCATGCAGTAGTTTTTGCGTAATGCGCGAACAAAGATACTGATAAAGATTTCTCCCGTTTTCCCAACACTTTCCATCACTGCTCTCCTCCTATTGATTGTAGCGAGACGAAAAGTATACCTGCCCAGGAGTATGAAGAATAATTGTACCAAGTTTCGTTAAAATCCGTCGAGTAAGTAGTTTTTGTTTCTATAAGGAATATACAGACAGACAGACAAAAATTTTACTGATTGCATTTTTGGCATCAATATCAATCACTAATCATCCCCTGATATTTATTTTGAAACTATATTTAATGTAGGACAGTACAGCAAGAAAAACAGTTACGAGTTTTCTTTCGAAGTTCCTGGATAGGCTGGAAGCTACATTCCAAAGAAGTTCCGGCCGCTTATCATTTGTCATTATCAGCTGGCAAGGGCAGGCAGGGATGCGGCCGCATGCTTCGGCGTTACCCGAGTCCCTGCAAGCTGCTGCCTGGCGACACAGGGGGGTTTAGAGGGTATGCCCTCCCAGTCTGGGAGGTGGGAGCCCCACACACCATGTCGTCTCCCCCCGAAGGTGGCGGGAACGTGCCCAATGCATTTCCCTATAAAAAGGCCTATGTCCAGCAGTAGAGAGGTAGGGCATAGCGTATCTTCGCTCGAATTGAGCCGCCCGTCCGGGGAAGGACCTCCACTCTATAGAATACCGCAGTCAAATGACCCCTGGGTCGTGTTTCTGCCCGTGAGTAGGGTTTCCGGAGCTCGTGGGGGGTTAGGGTTGGGCCGGCATGGCGGTGGCAACTGACAGGTAACTGACCAGTTACTTGCCCGTTGTCACAGCGACTTGGGCTTCTCTTTCGCTTTCCATCAGGCGTAGGGAAGCCATTATGTCAAGCCACTATAAAAAAAAAACAGTAGAAATTTGCAAGCTGATAAAGATGATGCTGACAATTTACAAATCACGCTCAATAGTGCAAGACTGACTCACGCTTTCAGACAAAGCCGTTCTATCCTTGATACATTTCTGTGATTGGAGTTACAAAGCAAAGAAACCAAATTAACGAGTGTGTTTGAAAAGGATTCGTTCCGATCAGAACAGATTGAGATTACAAATTATTGTGAGCAGTCAACCGCGAAATGTGGTTTGTTACCGATCCGAATAGAAATGGATGTTTAAAAACGAATATTTTAGGTGATTCTATTTTTTTAGGATATAGGTTAGTTGTTTTAATTATTTTTGGGACATAAGTACCATTTGGGAACGCGTTTATTTGTCATATCCTATATCTATCTATATGTAAAGGAGCGACCTATCATCCTTTCGCTCCATGCCAATCTCACCTGCCTGTGGTGCATCCTGCCGATTAACAGACGAGGTTCTGGCCACTACGTGGTGGCGGTATAACTATCACGGTTAACGGCGTAACTAAATACCACAGGCTGATGACGGGCAGCAGCGTCATTGGACCGCGGAGCTGCGCCCTCGAGATCGCCAACCCGCTTGCCCAGCGTGGCAATTTTGGGTAAAACCTTCAGTCAGATTATGGCCCGAAGTTGCGAACAACTGGAGAGGCCTATGTCCCGCAGTGGTCTGAGATAGGCTGATGATGATGATGATGAAATAAAGTATTTATTTTATTTTCTTTATTATAGAAACATACATCTTATAAGACTTATGCACTTAGTAATAATATGATGGACACATTAGCCTAATTAGTTTGTACAAATTCTAGTAGTACACAAGTATTTCTACTTGTATTAATAAGGTATTGGTACCACTTTTTATTAAACTAGCGGAACATACATTTTGGTACCCTTTCCCCTTTTTTTTCCCCCCTTTTATAATAGCACGTGAAAATGACTACGTCCTGCCTGATGTTAAGCAAACGACGAAGTCCAAAAAGTGTAAGCGATCCTCATCACACATGGTTAGTACAATGTGGATCGATCACACTATGACGGCCTGCATAAGTGCCGCTTCACGCCCCGTTTAAAAGACCCAAGACTATAAGAGGAAGGGAACACGTGTGCTGGAAGAGAGTTCCACAGCCTAATTGTACGACAAAAGTAAGATTTACTGTGCTTTATAGTACGAGAGCCAATTGACTGAACACAAGAAATAAGAATTAAATATGAACATTTGTAAGACAATTAGTCTTCGTAATAAAACGATAAATTATGAAACATGTAATTTAGTTTTTACAATCCGTTGAGTATTTTCCTTACCCGTTTTAAAAAGGTTTTAATGTCAAATAAGTAACCGGTTTCTAATTGTTTACCCGCGCACAATCGAATGTGTCCCGCAGGAAATATGCCGAGATTGGTTTTACTCCGATATGTATTAAAAATCATACCCTGCTTTTGTACTTGCTCAAGGAATAAGATTTGAAGTGCCTAGATTTTTAACAAATTGAAAGTTTGTTGTGAAACATTGAATTCTCTTGCGGATTAAATGTGAGCTTTCCACGTGTTTTATTTGTGTGATCAATCGCTGGTTGATTCAATCGATTGAAGAAACCTTTAAAATTATCAGTGGTCATGCTTTATGCACTATATTATGCATGATAGACCTTCCTCTTGAATCACTCTATGTACTAAAAAACCTCATAGAAATCAGTTGCCTTTTACCTATTTTAAAGAACTAAGCATACATACTTAGGGGCAGACAGAAAATAAAAGCGACTTTGTTGTGATGTAATGATGATTTAGCCAGCCATAGAAAATCGAATCATCATCATCAGCCCACATCAGTCCACTGCTGGACATAGGCCGAAAAAAATCGGATACATTTTATTTATTATTTACTTTAATTTTCAACCTGAAAACCATCGACGCATAATTAATAAGACATCGGCCGAAGCTTGAGTAATTCTAATTTAAGTTCTACCAGATTATAAAGGCATTACCATCTCCAATATAACCAAAACGGAGTTGTCCTAGCACAAACTTCTATTAAAATCTTCAATGCCTTTCTTGTTTAGTAGTTAAATTAAACCGCTCCGTTCCTATGCCGCTCAATGGCCAAATTTGCATGTTCCATCCGAGTTAAGTGTAGTTAAGTTTTGTCGCGTCCACGAATCTGATTAGGAGTCGGTTCGCGCCAAAAAGTGACGTCTGACAGCCATGATGGATTGTCTCTGACCAGTTTATGCGTTTGCACGCTCCAAGCTTAATTACAAACACTAATTACTTGTAGCGACAGATGTTCAGCAAGCGGCTCAAAGAAACATTAAGTTTCACAAGATGCTGTGAAAGAAAACTGGAAGGGACTTTCGTGTTGTGGTTACAAGAGTTTCATTGGGAAATTAAATTGGCTGTCTCATAAAGTTTCCTAAAAATATCGTCTTTAATATTGGTGTGTAAATTATCCGTGTTTTAAAAAGAAACATAGGTATATCTCTAAAAGGATGAAAACTTATGTTTTCTGCATGGAAGTAATTACGTAGTACTTAATACTTTCATGGTTTTCTGTTATTGCGGGGTTATTCACATTGCCAAATCCAACTTGGATTCGGAATTCCTGACGTGAATGTTATGTTGCTGAACTTGACAAATGTACACAATATACGCCACGACATAAAATCTTCAGGTGTTCAAGGCAAGAGTGAATCGGTATTTTCTGGGTAAGCGCGTTCCATCGTAGGCTTCCATATCACTTAACACCTGATGTTACGTAAATTCATTGTTAAAAATAATTTAATGTTAAAAATAATGAATAAAAAAAATCACGTACCTATTAGGTACATAGTTTGTGGAAAGGTCAAAGAAACAGGACACTGAAACGCCCACATGCCAAAAAATCTTGTCGGTCCATATTCACGATTGGAAGTTTCTTTTCCTCTTCATCCTTCGTCTGTGCAGGCCTTAATAACAACAAATTTAATAGTTGCTAATGGATATAACGATAACTGCGCTGTGAAATCTAAAATAAACGGGTTAAGTGTCTCTGAACAATGCAAGTGTTTCTGCACACAACACTAACCACGCTATTTTATTGCACGCTACAAAAATTTTACCTTTGCGGTCTGTAACGCAAAGATATGGCGGATCTTTGTGAACACTTTAGAGGAAATAAAGACTGTTTAAAAGGAAATAGAATGGGGATTTTGAGAAAAAATACTCGGTGTTTTCAGAATGTGGTTGGAAGTAGCAAGGATGTTTTGATACGGGCCGATTACGGGCAGCAGCGTCACCGGAGCGAGAAGCTACGCCCTGCGATCTCAAACCCGCCTGCACAGCGTGGCGATTATGGGTGAAGCCTCCAGATGTTTGCCCAAAGTGGCGAACAACTGGAGAGGCGTATGTCCAGCAGTGGACTGCGATATAACTAATAATGACGGACTGTAAGAAACTCTTGAGCGCATCTAATCAAATAATTGGGTAGTTGGGTGCAGAGCTATTTGAGGTACTTTTGTGATAAAGTCAAAATGCTATAGCTTGATACAAATATTTGATATACAAGGACGAGTCTTTATGACTGATTAATATTAAAGGGATGTTGATCTTTATGACTGATTAAAATCAAATAAAAATTTCCCTATACTCAAAAGTTTTACTATAATTCATTTTCGAATATATTGTGACTGCCAGGCGCGGGCGATTAGGTCTAAGCAATACCCTCTGATCGGACCATGGTTATTAACTCCATAAACGGCAACATGAAGCACCCAAAAACTAAATGTAGCCGACAGTTTGCCGCCAGTGGGTGGACGAGTGTCACGAAGTTTCGCCGTAATCAGATGAGCGGGTGCGGCGAAACTAAGTTCCGAATCGCGGTCAAACGCGAGCACCACTTATGGCCGTTGGCCAACTGAACCGCGTATGGCACAGTGTGCAGTCGGTCACAGTAAAGTAAGGGAACATTTGACGTTAATATACCGACCCATCCTTGGGTGTCGTAGTAGTGTCGTAGTAGTGTCGTAGTAGACGATTAATGGGAAATCACTCTTGTATGTTCACGCAGGCAAAGCCGCGGACCGCAGCTAGTTAGTCTACAATAACATAGGTAGGTAACGTTTATTCTCAACTCGCACTCAAACGTGTCACCCTGTGACTGGTTGCGAAAAAATTTCGCATCGGATAACAGTGTGGCTTATTAAGTGTGACTCGATGAAAATACGATTATTTGATTTTCACATATTCTGATTCCAACTTTCAATGGTATGCAGTATGAAGTATGACATCCTAATAATCTACTTATTTGCTTCAATGTTAGTCACGGTTGCATCTAAATCAGTGGTTAGATCCCCATACAGTACAAACATTCGTGTACATGAACATTTCTGTATTACTCTGTGTTATGAACTCAATTGTATTTCTTTTTTAACGCTAAGTATAATCTGTTGTCTTTATTTTTGTCTATTAGCTGTCGATTACATGTCATCTAAGCTCCACCAACCTTTGATTAATGAATATTAAATTATTACTAAATTCTGAAAAGCATTGTACTATTGCATCTCTTTCGGTTCTTAACAGTCTGGGTGTATGTAATGCATAATATGTTTTTATACTTATTTAAAAAAAGTAAAGTAAATTTCCAGTTGTCTAGTAACCTTATAAGCTTCGGCTTAGTTTAGTACTATTTTATAGAAAAAAAAGACGATTTCGCATTTCACTTGAAGTTACCTCACTGTTACACGTAGCGCTGTGATCAAACATCGGCTGAATTTGCAGCGACATGTGTTACTAATCCGTGCGATGCGAGCCCCAATTATTAGGCTGATTTACATGCTCCGAGTGCTCGATGATAACCGCGATCGGAGTGGTTCAGTCAGTCAGAAACAATTAGGTAGCCTAATTTTAGAGCTTACTTTATCATTGGGGTAATGTTGTGATCGGCATGAGGGTATCCTACTCCGGGGAGCACTCTGTTAATAATGAGTAGGGGTACTTGCTCTCCCCTTATACAGGAGTGCAGGGCGCTTGTCATCTGCAGGCAGGGATACAACCGCATACTTCTATGCTACCCGAATCTTTGCAAGTTGCTGCCCACTGTACAGACAGAGTTTTAGTAGGTATACCTCTCCATTCTGGGAGTCCCACTCATCACGCTGACTCCTCGCGGATACTTCGGGAAATTACCTACATATGTCCTAAGTATTTGCATGCCATGGTTTTGGTGACACGTGAGATCTATCTATAACACTGTAAAATCATACGTACCACTGTTCATGCAAATAAAAGGTATTCGGCGTAACAGTGCCTAATGCATGCCTTCTTAAACAACAGGTCTTTCGCTCTACTACATACTACAGCTACAAGAGAAAAACTTGGTTGTTACCACCTGGTTTGTGAATTGTCTGGCTTTTTCATCACTTTCTATTTATGTAAACTTAAAAAAAAATGTAAACACAGTCTTTAAAAGCAATCATGACAGACGTTGTATTTCTTCTGATTCATATTTCCCCCTCAACCCAGCTTCCGTCCACACTACATTACCCTAATGTCACGCATCAGCAAATTTTCCTCGACAAGACAATATAAACAAACAACCCATTTGAAACCACCGGCCTTTAGGGTACAGTCCCCAATTTTTCCCCGATAGTAGCCAGGCACGTTCCACAGTAAAAGTAGGAAGAGGAAAAATTTACAAAGATGAAAAGTGCGTGATAATGAGGCTTTGATCGCGTAAGTGGCACGCACGTCTCTGGCAGTGGACGACGTGTGTTGTAACCCAAGTAAAGTATAAATAATAAAAGCTTTATATTATACTTTTATACTTGTACTGTGTACTGCAAGTTCGCGGCTTTTGCCGCGTGAATATCGGTGTTAAGTAAAACGATAATTATGATATCCTGATTAAATTAAAACAAACCTAAAATTAGTGAAAACAGATTCCTGTATTATTTCTTGCCTTACAATGCCCTAATATGCATATGACTGGCCCAATGGCTCATTTGGTAGTGACTTCTGCCTTCTGAGCCAAGGGTTGTTGGTACAAACATTTGTGTGCATGAACATGTCTGTGTGTATTGGTCTGGGTGTTTCTTTGTATATTTACAAAGAAAAAGTATTTAATTAAGTTTGTCAGCTGTTTAGTAATCATTGTACAAACTTCGGCTTAGTTTGGGGCTAGATGGCGATGTGTGGCTCAGCGTGGCTTGCGCACATGCCTTGGGTTATTTATTTAATTAAGGCCCCAGAGCAATGTAGAGGCCTATGTCCAGCTGTTGACTGCGTAAGCATAATAATGATGATTTATTGCATCAAAAGGACCACGTTTTATAATAACGATGTCGTGTACGAAACCGCGGAGATATTCGATCGAATCGGTAAAAAAACGAGCTATCGTACAATTCCGAATCGGGACCCTGGTAAATGTATCCCCGTCTCCAGTCAATACCGCCGGACAAGGTAAACAGTCACCTGTCCCAGTAATTGGTACAAATCGGCGCTGAGACGCGATATTAGCCCACCTGTAGATTTACCGATTTACCGTAATCGTTTCTTATCAACTCCGATATATTTGAGTTTAATAAAAGGCTAAGGTCAAAGAGATATATTCGGGGACTTGTGCGAAACTAATTTGAATTTTTTGTGTATCGATTTGTTTAACAAATAAAGTGTAGGTAAAGCCTGCTGTTAATCAGTATTAAAATCTACTAAATGTTTATATGCACTAAATTTTTATATCATTTATTTTTATTACGTCTGAATCCCATCATTGATGAATTTTATATGTTTATTTTTCCGTTACATGTGCATATTCAGTGGAATATGTTACAATTTTGTTTATTTAAAAAGTTACATGTATTGTTCTGTTGTGCACTAAATAAACGATTTTCTTTCTCTCTTTTAAAAATTTTAAAATCCCATTGGGGGGGGGGGGGGGGGACACTCATTTTACCACTTTGGAAGAGTCTCTCGCGCAAACTATTCAGTTTAGAAAAAAATGATGTTAGTAACCTCAACATCATTTTCAAATACATATCCATAGATACCCCACACGTATAGGTTGGATGAAAAAAAAATTTTTAGTTTCAGTTCTATGTATGGGGAACCCTAAAAATTTTGGTTTTTTTCTGATTTAATTTAAAAATTTTAATGCGGTTCATAGAATACATCTACGTACCAAATTTCAATAATGTAGCTCTTATAGTTTCGGAATAAACTGGCTGTGACATACGGACGGACAGACAGACAGACAGACAGACATGACGAATCTATAAGGGTCCCGTTTTTGCCATTTTGGCTACGGAACCCTAAAAAAAGAAACATGGCTTCTATTTCATTTAATTCTTTTGATTTTGAATTTGGGGCACAGCGGCTAATATTTAGGGAGACTAAGTAAGACTCCAGGAGATACCTACCTACTGAACAGGAGATAAAATATACTATGTGAGCTAATACGGTACAATCTCTGTTCCCTCACTCCGATGGGACGATAGTTAGATACGGCCGGAGAGAGGTCAAGCTCAGGACAAACACCTTTACGTTTACTCATGTCATGTACCTATTGGAAAAGAATCCGTCGACATTCGGTTAAACCAGAAAAAAGTAAACCTCTTTTACGCATACCTATTTTAGGGTTCTACCGATGCTGATGCATCGGCAGTGATTCATTATAAAAGCCTTCGAAATTGACCTGGTTTTGTACTTTGTTTTCTCTGAACTGTAGCCTTGAACTAGTGCCTTGAACCGGATAACAATAATAAAAAATGTGTCATTTATTGTAAACGATTAATTTAAACATAAGTACCACGCGAGTTTCTTGGGCAAGAACCGATGGTACCTAATTATTATAATATGTACCTAAATAAGCCAATGTAGCTTATGAAAATCAATCAGTAGAGTGGCACTGTAAATCGTAGAGATAATGCAAACTTTTCACAATGACTAGATTTTCTATTGTTTTAACGTGCATAAATTTGGTAAGTACAACAAATTTTGTACTTGCCAATGCAAAAAACCACCCCACCCCAAACCAACCACGTCCCGCAACCACGTTTCTGCGTAACATCAATACATTGTCCCCATAGCTTACCTCTTGAAGACATAAAAATTTCGCAATAAAAATCGCAAAGGACAAAAGGAAAATTCCTCTCGTCACTACGATACCCGTAATGAAACAACCGAATAAATCCGTACCCTGTCCGAGCGTTTGAGGATATTGTCCGAATATATTTTCATTTATATTAACAGATCCTGTAATTGCTATTGGTCTATTGTAAACAGCTGTTGAGCAGGTGAATGTTAGTACGTTTACGGTAAATAAAATATCAAGGTCAGTAGTATGGAAAATAAATAAATAAATAACCCAAGACATGCCACGCTGGGCCACACAGCGCCATCTAGTTCCAAACTAAGCCGAAGCTTGTACTATGGGTACTAGACAACTGATAAACTTACTTAGATACTTTTTTTTGTAAATAAATACATGTTATAAATAGAAAACACCCAGACCAATACAAACAGACATGTTCATGCACACAAATGTTTGTAATGTGTTAGGATCGAACCCACGACCCTTGGCACAGAAGGCAGAGGTCACTACCAATTGAAAATCTAAATCTAAGAAGGTACATGAAGAATAAGACAGACTAAGCACATCTTTAGAATAGCTCGACATAATGGATTCCCTACGCATGATGGAAAGCGAAAGAGAAGCCCAAATCGCTGTGACATCGGGCAAGTAACTGGTCAGTTACAGTCCAGAATATGAAAACTTAAAACAAGGAAGTAAAATAAATAATAGAAATTTAAAATAAACACGCTAAGAATTAATTTGAAGAGAAGACATAATAGACAAGTGCCTTATTATTTTAAGTAGACAAGATTGAAAATTAATGAAAAATATAAATAAACATTTTATAAACCGTTCATGGCCAGTTCGTAAGGTAATTATGAGTTTGAAATTAAAAAATATATAAAGATGCATACTACACATTCAAAAAGCTGTTTTCCTCCGTTTCCACACAAAAATAATCGACCCTCCAGTTTCTAAATTGCAAATTGCATCTTGTCGGACAGAAAATAGGTCGTATGTAATTTTAAAACCATTCAATTGATGATGTGCGATTGATGTATGAATTCGGTTTGATCGCGAAAACACGACGCCATGTTGGCAAACAACACACTACGAGCGTCGGTGACCCATTTATATTAAGATGTTTATTTTTTAGAGCTTTGTGGTCTGTGTAACGTGGATTGCTGTTGTTTATGACACGGAAAATGAAAAAACCCATTTTTCATACGTAGTTTCATCATCATAATCAGCCTATTACAGTCCACTGCTGGACATGGGCCTCTCCAGTTGTCCGCCACTTAGAGCAAACATCTGGAGGATATACCCATAATCGCCACGCTGGGCAGGCGGGTTGGCGATCGCAGGGCGTAGCTTCTTGCTCCGGTGACGCTGCTGCCCGTCACCGGTCTTTAGTATTTAGCTACGCCTTCAATTGTGATGGGTATACCGCCACCAGTCGGTTGCCAGCGCCGCGTTTGTTATTCGGCAGGATGCACCACGGGCAGGTGAGGTTGGCTTGGAGCGAAAAGATGATAGGCCGCTCCCTTACATCCCCACGTACATCATACGTAGTTTATTTTGTTGTTGTTGTCAATTCCAACCAATATAATTGTGTTCATTAGCTAAAACTACGAATAATTAATCTGTAAAATCTTGTGTGTTACACACAGAAGTGCTACTTCTCTGGTAACTAGATGATAAGCGGGAAATCTAAATTATATATGTTACCTATAGCACTACATAACCACTTTAAATTTTGGGATTAAACTAATAATATATGTACCTACATTTTCTAGTATGAAAGGTATCTTTTTCTTATTTATGAGTACGTACTATCATTCGAGATTTTAAAAAGATAGTGCAGTAGGTATCACTACATCCCTATGTATGATTATTATCTTCAAAACTACGCAACGGATTTTGATGCGATTTTTATAATAGATCTCTATCTCTCTGAATTCAAGAAGAAGGTACCTATAATAACGTGTCTATGTTGCCCTCTGAGCCAAGGGTCGTGGGTTCGATTCCCGCACAGTACAAACATTTGTGTTCATGAACATGCCTATTTGTATTGGTCTGGGTGTTTTCTATGTATAATATGTATTTATTTACAAAAAAGGATCCAAGTAAGTTTATCAGTTGTCTAGTACCTATAGTTCGCTTCGGCTTAGTTTGGGGCTAGATGGCGATGAGTGGCCCAGTGTGGCTTGTCTTGGGTTATTATTATTAATTAATTATTATTAATTGCACCCGTTCGAAGCCGGAGCGGGTCGCTAGTTTAAGATAAAGCATTGAGAAGTAACAAACAAAGTTTTAAAGCCACTTTCGCATTTTTATGTTAGTACGGATAAATGTGTGTAATTCTCTCCATATAAAGCATTTAAACAAGTCTCGGTAATAAACCTCGGTGAACGACCTTTAACGCATCACAGCGGTGCAAGCAACCTTATCCTCTAATTGTTGCGTCCAGACAACTAATTGTCGGTCACGGGACGCTGAGATTGCCGCTTACCACATTACAAATCTCTGTTAAAGTGTTAAACAACAGTGTTTTAAAATAGGATACGCGTTAATTGGTTCGTTTTACAGTTTTTAATTATATATCTGGCAAGCAGTGTTATGTAGGGGATGTGAGGGAGCGACCTATCACCTTTTCGCTTCAAGCCATCCTCACCTGCCCGTGGTGCGTTCTGACGAACAGCAAACGAGGCTCTGGCAAACCGACTGGTGGCGGTAAAACCATCACGATTGAAGGCGTAGCTAAGTACCACAGGCCGATGACGGGCAGCAGCGTCACCGGAGCAAGAAGCTACGCCCTGCGATCGCCAACCTAGCGTGGCGTGGCGATTCTGGGTATAACCTCCAGAAGTTTGCCCTAGGTGGCGAACAACTGGAGATGCCTATGTCCAGCAGTGGACTGCAATAGACTGATGATGATGACTGTTATGTAAAGCAACGATGACGTAGCCAGTAAGGTCAGTGATTCAAACCTCGACATGTATCAATGTGTTTTCATATTTGAAATTCATTATATATTCGACGCTTGCGGTGAATGAAAACGCTGTGAAGAAACCTGTGATGAAATTCTAAGTTTGAGTGCAGTAAACCGACCAGCAGGTAGCAAAAACTACTTCATACTACTACTAAGTACTAGGTACGTCTATCTAACTACTTCATCATTCGTAGGTATAATCATGACTAAACAATTAATTTCAGATAATATCACATTGAGCCGGTCCCAAAGTATTAGTACAAAAGCTACTAAACATAATTTGAGCACTTGTGTTATGGGTATCAGAACAATGAAAGAACCACACACACTTCAATACACATAAGCACCCAGACACGGAACAAACATAAATCTTCATCACACTTGGTAATATTTTATTCCAAGCGGGTATCGAACCCAGTTCAAAAGGCCACTACCAACTCTGGAACGACCTCCCAGCCGCGGTATTCCCTGATCGCTACGACATGTCCTTCTTTAAGCGTGGTTTAAAGAGAGCTCTTTCCTCACGGTAGGCAGCGGCATGGCTGTGCCCCTGGCATTGCTGATGTTCATGGGCGGCGGTTACTGTTTAACATCAGACAGGCCGCCTGCTCGTCTGCCACTAATGGCAATAAAAAAACA
This sequence comes from Conogethes punctiferalis, assembly GCA_031163375.1. Classification (NCBI taxonomy): domain Eukaryota; kingdom Metazoa; phylum Arthropoda; class Insecta; order Lepidoptera; family Crambidae; genus Conogethes; species Conogethes punctiferalis. The sequence goes on along the minus strand of CM062095.1, from coordinate 5,441,710 downwards.
CCGGGTCAGTCAATATAATAAAGGAGTTCAAACAATGTTTCCCCATCTCTTCTACCAATCCTCGTCTCAAATATAGCTTATTCCGTTTAAACCGCTATGCATAATGCATACAGAAAACTTGAATGCATTTAAGTTTGTTCATGAATAGTATTCATTACATAGCATATTATTATTTACTTAACCCCGGCCCAGAGCCCAACTTAAACGAGTTGAGACCGTACAAACAAACAAATAGCAGGATGTTATTAATATCTAAATGAGGATTTCGCAATGGCTTTCAGTATAATAATAAAGGTACCGAATGTTAAGCGTTTCATTGTTTTAAACGAAATTAATACTTAAATAAATACCAAAGACATGCCACGCTGGGCCGCACAGCGACATCTAGAACCAAACGAGATCGAAACTTGTACTATGGGCAGGTACTAGACCACTGATAAACTTACTTAGATACTTTTTTCTTACTTATTGACCGATGGCTCATTTGGTAGAGACCTCTGTGTTCTGAGAACACATATTCAGCTTACTAATCCGATATTTTGAGGATCCTGGTATCCCGGTATTGCGTTCCCTATTCCTTACCTTACCTACCTTATACCTCAGTTCTCTGTCGGATCACCTAATTTCGGATCCGATCCTGCATTAAAATGTTCCGACCGCGAAACGAACTTTGGATCTTTCAATAATTTCACGTCATAAAATATTGAATGAGTAAAGTGTATTTATAAACTTACTATGTATACTTATTATGATAATCTGAACTTACGCTTAAGTTAATAACTTGCTTAAGTAAGTACCTACTATCCTATATTGGACAAAACGTCACAAAAGAACTCCATTTAAGCACTGTCTCTGGTACTTGTGAGAAGCTTTTGTTTGTGGTATTATTAAAGTTCTTGTTTCTTTTTTAATTCGTTATTTTCTTGTGCTGTGAAGTTGTACTGTAACATCCATACAGGCTATAACTATCGTGTTTCCTTTAAGATTGTTTCATGTGTGTAGGTAAACCTTTAAACCTACCTAGGTTTAAGTATTAATATATCTATCCCTACTCTACTACATTTTCGGAGTTTTGTGAAGAAATGTTCATATGATGCTCTTTCGCTAACAGTCTTCTAAGCTAAGGGGCAGCTTCTTCTGCTTTATTTTGACTCGTTTATCTTATTTTTGGTAACGAGAGTTTTGAAAAGCTAGCTGTAGTTGGTGGCGTAGAAGGAGAGAGTAAACGCATGGCCGCTGGTAATAAATACTAACATACGAATTTATGTTTGTCCCGGGTGGGGATCCTTACAAAAGGCAGGGGTAACTGAGCGAACGGGTCAGTTAAATTATAATTTATCCAAGTTTGATGAAAAAAAATCTATTCTATTCTATTACTGTCTCTACTACTCTATTTAGGTAAATGAAACTTTTTACTCTGCGGTTGCTACTAAGTATTTTATTGATGCAATAACAAATGGTGTGAATATAATGAAGCAAACACTGCCACAATCATGTTAAAATTAGAGAAGAGTTACGATAATTGTTACTAAAATCGTAATTGGCAAGATGCAGATGCTGCTTTTCTCTCGGTGTAAGAATAGTGCGTGAGATCGCAGTCTTAACGTGCGAAGTTGCACGTACGCATCGACCAGTGATGTGATTCGATAATTGTGCGTTTACCGACATCGATACAATATGCAACCCTCATACTTTTTTTTTAAATTTACAGACGCGGCTAAGGCTAGAGCTTGTCAAACTGTTCAGAACGTGGGTTCTGGAATAGTGGTATCTGGAATAGGAATAGTGGTATTCCTATCAGATTAATATGAGTGAATAACAAAGTACTGCTGTGTTTGTACACATTTGCACAGTTTAATATCTCTGCACATTTGGCTAATTGCCTTAGACATTGGACTATTCCATTTAGGTAATATTTGCTAGAGCAAACTAGTATACTTTTAGGTAGAGTAGTTATTCCATTGACAAATTATATCCAAATCGATTTGTAACAAATCAGAATTTACGAAAGCAGAAACTGATAGCTTAAAATAAATGAACATAATTATTTATTTAAGAATGCATTCAAACACAAAACCGTGCATTAGGCACAAATCTAAAATGAATAGGTAGTCATGTTAATTATTTAGTAACAAAAATGTAATAAGGATCTAAAGGCATGACAGTACTGTCAATTGCACAAAAAAGCTCTAAAATACCTCAATTTTCAGTATTACAAATGGAAAAATAAAAATGTTTACCTCAGAAGGTAGGAACTCTACCAAAAGAGTTTAAAAGCTGTTATAGACGTATTGTAAAAGCTTACACCTATATCGACATTAGTGCATCCTTTCAACGCATCACTGGTCGCTTTAATTGGTCTCGAGTCCTGCCAGCCTCCGGTTATCAGTGCGTGCGCGCATCTCGACCGATGAACCATCGATAACTCTAAATATAGCGTGGAACGACACTATTTATAAATTTAATTCATTTATTTTTGGACTAAGGTGATGTGAAGTTGTGTTGGAAAGTGAAAAAAAAATGGGAAGATAGTTGTTTTGTTTTTAATGAAGATTTTTGTGTGAGTACCTTTTGGTTAAAATTTCGTGTCTTGATATTATGCATACATAAAAAAGAAATAAGCAGATTTGAATAACAATATATTGTTACATAGTACCTATTTCAATTTATTAATTTTGTAGAATAATTTTAGCGCACAAAATAACACCTTTACCAGACCAAAAACCCAAAAATGAACTTGATATTTGCGAAAGGGACATTCTGCCACTATTTATTAATCTGTGATTCTGCGACGGAGCCATAAAAATCAATAAAATAGATCGATGATTATGTTTCCCGTTCCCAGTAGGTACAATAATTAAAATTTGATAGAAGTTTACCGGCATGGGTTATATTGACATGCAGTAGATAGACCAATTTTTATTAATTAAACGTTAAAAGTGTCAGAGATATCACTACTCCAAAATTACAAATACGCTTCACATGAACGGCAGTAACATCACGTGCTTAATTACGTCTCATTTTGAATGCCTGTATGTGAAATATTTCGTAAGTGATTGCGTAATTAAATATGTTATTAAGTAATGTCCCATAAAGGATTACCTAGGTATGGTACTACTTAATGTTATCTAATAAATCTTAAACTTTCAAAATGGGGTTTACATTTTTCAAGTAAGAGTAGATAAGTCGAATTTTATAGATTTTTTTAGTTAACGAAACATGTAGTTATATGCAAGATCAAACATAATCAAATGCCCTATCGTGTTAGTTGATCTATTTACATGGAATTTACTTACCTAATATCGAATACGAATAATAATTAACGAAACAGTCTAATTTCCTTGAGATCTTTTGCGAATCTATCGGATTCATTGTTTTATGTTAGAATGTAGGTACTTGAATAATTTTGAGTAACAAAATTAATTATTCCTACAGCTTCAGTGAAGTCATCGTCCTATCTCATACTCGTACGTATGTCCCAATATTGACAATGTTGACACACGCTTTATGAGTTCTTGCGGCTAAGACAACTCACGGTTAAACAGCCGTAGGTACTCCTTGTTTAAGTGTCAATATTTGGACCTTGGGTTTCCCCTTTGTCATCAAGTACCTAACTAGATTTTTAACTCGATAGTGTTGGTACCTACGAGTTAAGAAATGAAACATAAGTCAGTGTTAACGGCGTTTTGGAAGGAATACAACGGTTAAAGCTTATTTAAGTTTTCCTCCTATTTTTAACAAGGTTCAATAATTTACGGCATTTTTTAACAAAAAAAACCTACTTCAATATGGTGACAATATATAATGGACCAAAACTAGGAACTCTACTAGGAACTACACTCTTTCGAACAAAAAAATAATTTTTCAAATCGGTTCACAATTTTCGGAGATAAGTACACATAATACAAAAAAAGTTCAGGAGAATTAAGAACCTCCTCTTTTTTTTGAAGTCGGTCAAAGTTTAAATTATGTTTTTTGTCTATGTGTCTATGTCTATCTGTGGCATCGCACTTCCCAAACGGTTGAAGAGATTGATATACATATTTTTAATGTTTTATTTGGTATGAAAGGATATTTAATAGAGCATGTTCATTGCTATGTAATACCCCTAATCATACCCCATATGTTATAAGCGGCTGAACATAAATTTTAAATTTAATTCTCTAGAGTCTTGTTCTAGTAGGTACTAGAAACTCCTCTAGTCTCTACCAAATTGGTATACACAGCTTTTATAATTTTTCGACATAATCTGCCTTGCCTCGTAGATTCGACATTCTTTTTCCTTAATACTTTCTATCAATGTTTATAATCTACTACACGGCAGTAGGCGCAAAGACCGCATCATAAATCTTTAAAATCCCTCTTTAAGTTTCCAAGAAACAAAATTGTAATTTGAACGGTTCCACAGAAATTAGTCATACATTTTTACTCGGAAGCTTGTCGGGGTGCGATTCTTGACCTTGACTAGATTTGACCTACTCCAAATATTCAGTGACTTTCGGTGTAGACCCAAACTAACCGAAATCCTGCTACTAAAGTGATCAGAAGGCGTTTTCACAATGACTTATAAAAAATCTCTGAAGTGGGTTCGTACGTTCAAACATTATATGGGAAAAGATTGTTCACTGGAAGAAATTTTGGCAGATTTCGAGCTCGTGTAAAGTTTCCGCCACGAACTGTACTTAACAATTTCCGAACCCGCACTAAAATTTATTGAAATTGATAATAGCTGCTGATATGGTATTTTTTAGCGAACAGCTGCAATCATACCACCGATCCGTTCAACGAACGATCGTTTTCGATTTTGGTGGTGGTTTTGTCAATAACGATGGTTGTATGATAGGGATGAATGGAAGAATAAAATATATTGCGCCGAACCTAGATAACAGTGGAGAGTGAAATCAATACGGACTGATATAGACGAAATTCTATCGATTCAAGGATTGGGTACATTCAAGGTTTGCACGATATCGCAAAAAATGGTCCAAAACCTGTTGGAGATGTGTTCTGATGACTCTGCGTAGCCGTTTTGTCTACTGTATGACCGTAATTTGAATCTTATTCGTTTGAAATAGGGCTCAAAACCAAAGAATATTATTTTAAACTTGCTATTTTTATAGGTAAAAGGTTAATGTTCCTCGAACAAGTACCTAAAGAGAAACATTAGGTCAACATTCACTGTTATGGAGTGTGGAGGAGTAAAGTAACAGGATATACCTAGTATAAACAACTCATCATCATCAGCATATTGCAGTCCACTGGTGCACATAGGCCTCTCCAGTTGTTCGCCACTTAGGGCAAACGTCTGGAGGATATACCCATAATCGCCATGCTGGGTGGCGACCGCAGGGCGTAACTTCTGGATCCGATGACGCTGCTGCCCGTCATCGGTCTGTGGTATTTAGTTAGCTACGCCTTCAAATGTGATGGTCAAATACCGCCACCGTGATATCTATAAATTAAATATGACTGACCGAGAAACAGTACCGACCTAACTACTAAAATAGGAAAAATAAAAGACCTGCCTGAAAATTAACGGATTTTGATATTCGCAACATCATTATTGCCTTACTACCAGCAGAAGGCAATAGAAATAAAACTTATCAGCCAACCAATATTCGAGACATCGAAATATGTAACGTAAGTAATCATTATAGTCTCTTTCAAGTACTTACGGCTTATAATTCGTCAAATTCTCGATCTCAAGAAATAATCCGAGTAGATATCAAATTAATGTCAGCCAATAAAATGAATACGCAAATTGATCACAAAAATAAACCAAAGAGGATATTTCGGAAGCCTTACGAAGATTGAAGTAATACTTAAGATACCTAATTGCAAATAATCTTATTGAAACGTTTCGTAATTTCGTCCTGATATGTGAATAGGCTTAAATAATATTTATTAATTTCTTATTAGTAGGTACTTTAGTAATTTTTTGACAGAAAATGCCGATCATAACTTTTGGCTCAAACCGGGATTGAAATTCGGGACGGTAGGTTCTTAGGAACATTTGCAACCACTAAACAAATGAACGAGCCAGTCATAGGACGTGTATGGTACTGTGGTATGGTATCACGCTATACAACGATCTTTACCGAGACTTTTATTGGATGAAACTTATTTATATGTAATTAAATATGTCACCCGCAAGCCTAGGGTGGTGATTAGGTTTGGGTAAAGCCTCTAGATGTTTGCCCAAAGTGACGTACAACCGGAGAAGCCTAGGTCCAGCAGTGGACTGCAATAGGTTGAGGTCATCCTCAACCTATTGCAGTCCACTGAGAACATAAGCGTAAAAATGTTCGATTGTTGCGTGAAATTATGGAGGTTATCTGTACACAGCAAAGTAAAATAACTCATATGACAATGACGTCACTCGCACTGTAACCCACACAAAATCCAGGGGAGATAATTATTTTGACAGATAATAATAAGTAACCCAATTGACTAGACACAGGCTTTCCTTAACACGACCTTCAACTTATAAAGTTGCGCATTGGCCGAATAATTGTCGCGTCAAAGTGGTTTAAAAAGTTTGTGTTCAGCCTTAGTGGGGGATAAACCGCGTGGCTTAATGGTGTTTGCAGGGACGCTGAAGGAGGCCCATCCAATAACGCAGGGCTTAAGATAAAAGTAAGCTGTTAGATACATTTTTATGAAAGAACCGGAAAATGTTTGGCCGCTCTGCAATCAATGTCTGAAAGGGAATTTTAATAAGTCTTTTTGTGCATATGGTTTTGAATCATATCAAAGGTAAGTTCGGAAAGAGGAATTCATTGCCAGTAGGTACATGTGTTTCTTTTACCCTAATAGGGTATCCTAGTGTGTTTCACGAACTCGCATAGAGCGGTGGCAATTGAAAGTAGTCTGATGGATTTCCTACGCTGCTGTGTCTATTTGCACTGCGACTTGAGGTATTTTTCATGCTTACGATCATGTGGACAAAGAGGAGAATTATGGGTAATTCTATATCCTGTACAACCTTGCTACTCTTATTTATATATGAGACATTTTTAGATCTAATTCACATATCATCATCATCATCAGCCTATTGCAGTCTACTGAGTGGACATAGGCCTCTCCAAGTATTCGCCACTTTAGGCAGACACCTGGAGGTTATACCTATAAGCCAGCCTCACCTGCCCGTGACGCATCTTGCCGATAAACAAATGAGGCGCTGGCAACTATCACAATTGAAGGCGTAGCTAAATACCACAGACCGATGACGAGCAGCAGCGTGGCAACGAACTTCTAGAACGAATCTATATCCTGTGATCGCCAATCCGCCTGCCCAGCGTGGCGATTATGGGTATATCCTCAAGGTGTTTGCTTTAACTGACGAACAACTGGAGATGCATATTTGCGGCGGTAGACTGCAATAGGCTGATGATGATAAAATCAGTTTAAAAGAAGTCGGTAAATCAAATTGCTCATTCCATACGCAGATTCTTGTAATGTACAACCTAATATCCGCTAAATTTGCGATAAAGGATATTATACTCGTATATATTTATGTTAAAGCTTTGTTTTTCAAGAAGTCCCAAAATTCGGTACCTACAATGGCGTCGAACCTTAATCTTGTAAACAATAAGTGTCCGGAATGCAATTCCGGCATCGAACCGCGACCCTTATCGGAATGCCGCGGAACAGGACACTTATTGCCTACCGAAAGATCCTACGACAAGGAGACACTTCGAACCTTTGGAGAAGCGAAAATGTTTAGGCTTTAGGGCTAAAGCCGCGTTTAGGTAACGATAGCTAGCGTTGGGCTATCCCAACGCTAGCTATCGTTACCTATTAAGAGAGGTAGGGCATAGCGAATCTTCGCTCGAATTGAACCGCCCGTCACCTCCACCCTATAGAATAGGTACCGCAGCAAAATGACCTGCGGATCGCGTTTCTGCCAGTGACTAGGGTTTCCGGAGCTCGTGGGCGGATAGGGTTGGGCCGGCATGGTGGTGGCCACTGACAGGTAACTGACCAGTTACTTGACCGTTGTCACAGCGACTTGGGCTTCTTTTTCTTTTATAAGAAAATTCCTTTATTTTTTTCTTCTGCTTCTTCTTGGGTTGTTTTATTCTATTTTTGTATGAACATCTTAATGCGTTCACCGAATACATCTACTTACCAAGTTTTCACAGCATAGTTCTTATAGTTACGGAAAAAAGTGGCTGTGACATACGGACGGACAGACGGACATACATGACGAAAGAGCTCCGTTATTTACCATTCGGCTACGGAACCCTAAAAAAACTAATAGGCCCCGTTCACTAATTACGTTGAAGTGATGACGTCAGGGTCCATTGGGCATCATACTGCATAGTTGCTTAGGCCGTCTTCTCTTTGTATTTGCTCCGTGGGTTTTTAATCTGAGGCAGCATTCGTTATTCTGGAACTTCAATTTCCATAGACGCACACCTCTAGTACGAGTATAAGAGACTATAAGAGTATATTTTTACCAAAGTCCCACCCGACACGCACTTTGATTCGGGGCCTTTGAGGCGCATCTCGGGTTTCGCCTAACGAGCGCGAGACTACGCTTTTGACGTGACACGAATAGTTCTTTGAGATGTTCTTGTGCCAGTTCTACTGCAATTGTTACTAGAAATTGACACCCGTTTAGTTTACGTGGGATTTATAAGAGTTGCTTCGATGACGCAAAGAAATGAAGAAAGAATAGTTTTACACTTGACGTCACAACTCAACACATATGGTATATCATAATCTTAACTAATATTATAAAGCTGAAGAGTTTGTTTGTTTGAACGCGCTAATCTCAGGAACTACTGGTCCGAATTGAAAAATTCTTTTTGTGTTGAATAGACCATTTATCGAGGAAGGCTTTAGGCTATATAACATCACGCTGAAACTATTAGGAGCGAAGAAATAATGGAAAATGTAAAAAAAAACGGGGAAAAAATAACTATTCCACGCGGACGAAGTCGCGAGCATGGTATTATAAGTGCACAACCATTCTTGTTAAATTTCACAATAGGTATGTACAAGCAACAACGACTTAACAATTATACCAAAATTGAAAAAAAAGAAGTCCTACTTCTTTCTGTAATACCGCATTTTCGGGCCGTAGCGGTTGTTTTACCACAGATAACCCGAATCAAATTTCTCGAGGTTTCATGCCTACACATCAAACTTGTTCCGGATCAGAATTTCATGATACAGATTAGTTAATTATACTTAGATGTGTAAATCGTATCATAACAGTAACTAACGTACCTACCCACACACCTTTTATTATGTAGATAGTTCCTCCAATCACAATAGAATTACTTAGTCATACCTATGTAGACGGAAAGTTTTATGAACTCTTGAAATATCACAGATAGTTACACATAGCTGTATCTGTTTTCTTTAATTGTCTAAATACAAAAAGTTCGAACAGCTAGACCTAGGAACAATGATTAAAGCATTAGCCCGGGTTCCATGCTTAGTCATTGTTCCTAGAACCAGACATAGATCGAACACAAATGTTGTCCTGTGTGGGAATCGAAGCCACGACTATCTGTTCATAAGGCAGGTCACTACAAAAGGAGCCACCACCGGCCCAGTCGACTGAAGGACGGTTTACCAAAAGAGAAACCGCAAAAATATAGTAGTTATGCTTAAAGGCTACATGAAAATTATGCGCATATGTATATATTCCGCGTCGGTGACTTTCCACCGGGTCTCTGAAACATTTTATATGTCCAGACTAATTTATATGTTAAAAAGATAGCCCTCTTCTGAAATTTGATTGGGGTTATAAAATCTACCTTAACCGTAGATATGTTTGTTTTATTATTTATTTTCCTTGCTAAACAATGATCGCAACGTTGTGCAACCATTGGCGCGGTCAATCCGATGATGGGTGACCAAAATTTGACACCGACTTCCTCCGTGCTTCGGAAGGCACGTTAAGCTGTTGGTCCCGGGTGCTATCTTTACCAACTCAGATAGCAGTCGTCACATCATATCAGAGATTATGATAACTCTGACGCCCAACTGGGAATGGGTATAGCTTACCCTAAGAGTTGCGGAGGTCTGATGGCAGTCGCTCTGTGTAAAAGCTTAGCCCTCGCCAAATCTCTCAGTTTGGGAAGCCGACCCTGAGACAATCGGGAAAAAAAGGCTAGGATGATGGTGCTTCAAAAACTAGTTGCCTATCAATATGTACGACTGATGTCAACGTAGGAATAAGTTAAACCCACAGTTAAACCTAGTCAACTAGTTTAAGCACTGACCTGATTGTTAATGACGTGTACCTCGGACAGGATCCATTCAGTAGACACCAGCGCGTAGAGAAATATCCATATCAAAGTTCCGTAGGGGCGTCACTATGGTCCGTGGATTTTGGTTGACACTTGACAATAATTAAGACACATTAGAATACCTACATTTAGGACGCTGATAGTCTCATTCCGTTATCGGTAAAGAGCGAAAGGTTTATGAGTAATTGGAAACCAGAGTCCATCACGTTATCACGAATCAGACAAACTGAGGCACGCATGTAAATACCGCTGAGAGATTTAGGGGCAGCGCATACGACAGACTTTTTGTGCGATTGAGTTTGCGTCTGAGATATTTAATAAGAGCGTCTAGATCTGCCGACAGAATGATCGAAGATGTGTGCCTTCGAGTCTGTGAAATATCCGCGACAGAAACGTTTTTGCCGTTTAGGCGCAGAATAACCAATTCGCAAAATGTCCAGCGTTCGCAAAACGTCCAATTCGCACAATGTCCAATTCGCAGAATGTCCAATATTGCCTTGAGAAACCTCAAAGTCCTTTTGTTCCAGCATCGAATGCCGCGCCCTGGTGGCAGTTCTGCTCGCGTGCGTGGTGGGCAGCGCGGTGTGCGCGCCGGCGCCGCTGTGCGCGGGCGCCGGTGACGACGACCCGCGCGCCGCACGCTTCTGCCAGGCGCTCAACACCTTCCTGGAGCTGTACGCCGAGGCGGCCGGCGAGCAAGTGCCCGAGTACCAAGGTCAGTTCCAAGGTTAGTTGGTGATGACACTTTTATGTGTGTGACTAAGTGTTAGTGCACGTGTGGTTTCCGGATTTAGAATAGGACCACACGGTATACGACACAGGATACCGTATACCGTGTCATACAAAACGACTAAGAGAATATCAAGAATCGGGCAGCAGCGTTTCATCAGCCTATTGCAGTTCACTGCTGGACATAGACATCTGGAGGCTGGCTGGCAGAAGTGCTAGATGCGAGAAGCCCAAAATCGACCTAAGTAGCGAACATTAGGAGAGGCCTATGTCCAGCAGTGGACTGACACGGGCTGATGATGATGATGATAAGTTGTCCAGCAGCCACAGTACAAGCTTCGGCTCAGTTTGGAACTAGATGGCGCTATATGTCTTGTGACATGTCATTGACCCCTCCCTTCACTTCCAGCCCTAGTCCGCGACTACCCGCAGCTGCTAGACACCGGCATGAAGCGGCAGGACGTCGTGCACTCGTTCCTGCGCTTCGGCCGCCGGCGCTGACGGGCCCCCGCCGCGCCCCGCGCCCCCCACAACTAACAGCGTTACGTTCCGGCTCTTCGTCCAACGCTCTCGAGTTCCTTTAGGCGATTATGTAAGTTTGTGTCGTGTGTGAGGTTCCAAGACTGATCGGTAGACCCCCCTCTTATCGGATCGGTGAAAAAATAATCTATAGTCAGTAGTAACCGGACTACCTATCTCTATGGTAATTTATGCACTAGATCCTACTGTAAATTGAAGAAGATAGGTTTTCTCGGTCAGTTCAGTATCAAATGCGTAAATTACCATAGAAAAAGTTCTGCGCTTACTAAGGATTTGTATTTTCACGGGTTCTGACGTAATACATATCCGTTCTTATTATAGTCTTTGCAGTCATAGTAGCATTTACGGTAAGTACTTAAGTACCTACTACTTGCGAAACTGCATCCTAATTTCTGAACGGTAATCACTGACATTCGGTATCTGACAAACAGTTGGACATTGCCGAGTGGTCTCGTCTTTATACTTATTACTCTAAATATATATTCTAAGTATATGGAGCGCCTATTGGATCGCTTGTTGGTTGTACGGGCGCGTTCATAGGGCGAGAACGGGGAAGGGGGTGAGGTGCGGGCGGGTGTCCCGCTACGAGCGCCTGCCGCCCGCACCTCACACGTCCCCCGTTCTCGTCCTAACTCTGAGCCCCGCCACCTCGTAGGTGAGATCTGAACTAGGCAGTTTTACACATTATGTTTGTCCTTTATTCATTCCGAAACCTTTAATCAGATTGTGATGAGTTTTTTGTAGGATGTAGAGATGTAGGAGGAACGCCTAAACGAGGGTTCGGGACCTAAAAATTTTATAGTTTATTTTTTATATAATTTTTCTTTTTTCTTTGGCGTAATACATTACATTGGGCATTATTATCAATCATTTACACTGCGTCTACAGCAATTAATATGGTGTAAGATGGGGCACTACCGACCCGATGCTGAGTTTTCACACACGACAATTCTAAGGCACGGTTTGACCACAGGCTTATAAAGTCCTTAATGCATATCCGACAGATAACGCTAGTAAATTGTCTTTAATATAGCGGTTAAGTTTTGGATAGACTATCAGGGACTTATCAGCAAGTGGAAGAACCGGGCCTAAGCCTTGAAACTTTAGCTGCGCGCGGCAGTCAGTTGATAAAGAGATATTTAAAGCAGGATTGAATGTGACTAAAAACCTAAAGATATCCTTTTGGACTATTCTAAAAACGTTGATCCATGATCCTGTTCTGGCAACTTGTAACCGATATAATCTGAGCTCGTATTTCTAAACACGTTCATACTATGATAGAGTTGCCTTTAGTGGTGCTTTCAACTATGCTCAGCATTTGAGATACTTCATTGGTTGTGGACTCTAGTTCGAAGCGATAAAGTTCAAAATTATCTGGAACCTAAAGATTGCTTTGATTTCTTCAACTGACTGCTTCTGTTGCCGCTAATATTTCAAGGCTTACCACAACTGGTATGTAGGTATCCCACACTGCGAATTATTTCATACTTAACGTCCAAAAGACGTTGAACCTCTCTCTTCACCTTAAGGTTAGGATATGGTTATAAAATGTACGTACTTATTGCTAAAAGTATTAATAGAATGTAAGATGTAATTAACGATCTTGTTGTCAACATTTTTGTGGCATTTCATTTGATAAGCGTAAGTCTATTAAAATGTTTTAAATAAATAAATTCCATATTTATGACAAGCTGTGAGTTTTTTATTCATATCTGCCTGTCCTTGTTTACCTCTACCTTTATAAGCTACCTTTTTTAAGCATTTTGGAACCTTAAAAATCAGGTTATAAGACATTTAATGCAAATAAGTACATACCCAAATAAAGTATTACCGCTAGTTTTCTATACCGATCAACGAAATCGACCTAACTTTTGGACCTCACGACCGCTTACCATCAGGTGGAATGAGGTCATGCTGAAAGCTCTTCTTATAAAAAAAATGGTAGATATAGTATTAAACATTTTATTAAAGTTTAATTAATAATCAACGAAATTGCTAAAAGGGCTTTAAATTTTTTTTTTTAAATTACTTCCTATATTTTCAGTCAGGTATACCAAATATGCTTTTGACATAGCAAGAGATGGTAAGCATTTTATTGACAGCTTAGGTACACCAATACTGCTGACCGACATCTTGGTATAATACTCACGGGTGGTGTAAAGGTAATGTATAATAAACAACCACGATTATTTAAAATGTTTACCTATCACTACATACTTCATGGAACCAAATGCTGAGATGAGAATAAAAATTCGCATCGGGTCACACTGTTACTCGTTGAGACTTGTTTTCCCGATCGAGTAGCACTATTTAAAAATAAATTGTCTAATAAATATCCGCAACAAGGCACTTAATTTTACTCTTTGCGAATATTTTTCTCAACCAGTCAGTGTGACAGGATCCGGTGTGACTCGAAACGGAAATGCGGGGTAAATACAACCCACGCTCTCAGAACACAGAGTCTAATTCACTTTGCTGCCCAAAACACAACTTACGAAAACATAAATTTTACAACGGATATCAATTACGATATTAGAAAAGTTATTACGTTCACGGTTAAAATATCTTCGAGCGAATCGTAAAATAGGTATCCCTTAATTACTTTGCAACTCTAATCGTCGATAAAACAAACGCTTGGAAGGCGATTAAATACAATGTCTGTACTATACCGGGCAATCAAAATTAAAAGGTGTTATTCAACTTCATACCTCTGTAGGGCAGTGTTTCTCAAAGTGCAGGATAATGACCCCTTGCGGGCGCTGGAAGCCTAGCGGGGGCAGTGTACAGTCAGAAGGAACAATATACACATTTTAACTTTTCACATAAAACCTGTCAATTTTACCCATTCATTTGACAAGTAATATATTATTGTGACCAGGTTTTAAAGTGTATATGTCGCCGTAAAATTGTAAATACGTTACATTATCTACACTAATATTATAAAGAGGAAAACTTTGTTTGTTTGGTTGTAATGAATAGGCTCAAAAACTACTGGACCGTTTTTAAAAATTCTTTCACCATTCGAAAGCTACATTATCCACGAGTAACATAGGCACAATTTTATTTTGGAAAAAAAAAAACTTTACGCGGACGAAGTCGCGGGCGGAAAGCTAGTAATCTATATAGTGAGATTTAAAACTGTCGAAAGATTGTGAACCGTAATGTCGCGTTTACACGCTCGCGTTTAATACGACATTCAACGGGCACAAACACAAGCACAAGCATGAGAACTTGCTGTTCGACTGTTTGAATGTGCACGTGCGTGCGCAGTGTGTAAGTTAGGGCTGCTCGCCGAACTGCTTGCCGGGCTGCGTGGCACGCGTGTAAACCTAGCATTACATATTGCTTACAATTTAATTTCGGTAGATTATAATCTAAAGGAATACCTTTGTATATGTATTTACAATTTTAGGGCAACATTATACATTATCATGACGCTTTTGACTTAACAGTAAACTAACAAAAAAAATCATTTCAAGTTTTATCACAATATATTTCCATCCTAGAACACACTTGTATACATAGAAAAGATAAAGACATCCAAATTCCGTTAGAAACAAAGACAAAAGAGTGAAGTGAAAGACACCATTTTGATTTATGGTAACCCCATCTACCGCTCTTTTGTCTATTAAGGTACACATTGAATACATTAGGGAAACTTAGAAATATTTGTAGATATACATTATACAGTAATTGAAAGGTCTTTTTAAGGACATTTTAATATTAAATGTGTCGAATCATGACAACAAAACAAGGCATGTACATTATTATTTATTTAAAAAATAAAAGAATTGTGAGAGAATTTAAACTGGTGATATTTCTTTGTGGTTTACTCTTTAAAGTTAGATCATGACAGTTATATTAAATATATATTTTACTTTTACATAAACAATACATACGTAAAGATTTGACATAGCACCATACATACACTAACCATTGAGCTAATATAATGAAAAACATTTTCTATACAATAAATACATGCATTTTATAAAATGATCATACAAATTACAAGCTTATAAAGGGCACTACTACCATCCCATTCCAGAAGATCACTGATGTACCATCAATCAAAATGATTCGAGGATCTTCAAAATGAACGCGATTATAATATTAATAATCTTGAAAAATTATGGACTATATTTTTTCACAGATTTTGATAACAATTTTATTTATGATATTTGGCTACTTCAATGTTATAAATTAGGTCACAATTTAAAATAAATCGGATAAGTGAAATTTAATATGTGTACTTTAATGTACATACAATGAATATTAACTATTTTAGCTTGCCTGTGTAATATGAAATGTGATTATATAATTTATACTACTTAAACGAATCTACGATACCCTCAAGACTAGAAGTTGAGCTATGCTTTGTGAAATATCATTACATCATTATATACGTACAGACGATCACATCAAATCTCTTTCTGGTAAATTTTCCTAAAGAATTTTCTACTGTTAGCGTTTATTATACACATTAATACATTTTACACCTTTAAGTTGGTAATACATTGCATAGCTTATTTTTTCTCTGATAAAATAGTCTCTCAATTGAAATCCGGCGTGCGAGTAGGAAATTAAATTAAATAGTCACTCAATTGATATCTGACGTCCAAGCGTATAAAAGGCAGACAAGTTGTCAGTTATCGACATTCTGTTACGAGACGCCGGACCGAACGGACGTATAGAGTGCTTTATGTGGATTATGTGCATTATTATTATGTGCATTACCTGTAACCAGTAAGTGTTAATAGATTTATATTTTTGGTAGGATTGGTAGGATGGTAGGATTGGTAGGATATTGGTAGGATTATTGATTGAATTGGTAGGAATTGATAGGAATATGAATTATGAGGGATGAGGGATTAGGTTAGGATAGGATTTAGGATATTAGGATTGTATACTAGTGAAGTATTATTTGTATGAAAAATAGTGAATATAGTGAATATAAAGTGATTAAATCTTGAGTATTTTGGTTGTTATTTTCACAAACCCACTCCTTCTGAACTGATTGCCAACACTACTGTTTCCAAAGCATAGAGCCGATATTCATCTAGATCAGAGGTTTCCAAACTTTTTTCTAAAAGACCCCTTTTAAAACATTGGTGGTTTCTGTAGGGACCCTGTAGCTACATTATTTATGACAAGATGGTGGCAAAACGGCTGTCGGCTGTCGCCTAATAGTAAGCGGTAAACAGCCTATGGAGGCCTGCCACCACACCACACAGAAACCCGCTTTTATTGACCCTTTAAAAACCCAATCAATCTTGACTTGACCATATTTCCAAAACTGCAATACGTTTTCGTTAACGAATTGTGAACCCGATCTACGTTGCTCTAATTAAGCATGTTGTGGATCGCCTTCATTTAATCTTCATCGTCTGCTGAATATCAAGCAGAATGTAGTGATATTGATATGCTAACAAAATACCAACAACTTTGATTTAGTTATTAAAAATACCACATATTACATTAAAATAAAATTTTGTCACGCCAAAGTAGACTCTCGTCCCGCGGACCCCTGGCTGTACCACTTTGGGAATCAGTGATCTAGATTTTTACAGATTTGGGTAACTTGTTGTACTTAGTGCCGTATGTACACTTATAAATTCGAATTATAACAATATATTTGTCGTAATTTATAATATTGCATGTAATTTTATCACCTAAGTGTAATAGCTTGTTTATTTAACTACTTATATATGTCACCGGAAAATAGCAAGAATCGTAAGTTGATCAATTTCCTAGGTAGTTGATTAACTTTCGGAATATAACAAACGGTAGTTGAAATGTATTATTTTACGCAATGGATTTCAGTTAGTTGATCAATTTACGGTAGCCTGACAGTCATTTAATAATTTACGATTTTGACACAAGTAAAATCGTCCTCAAATGGTCCAATCGTTGCTCAATGTACTATTTAACGGTGCACTATTACCCGTAACTTAATACACTGATCCCTGATTGGTTGCCGGGATAACGCCACCTGAGCCATTGAACCAATCAACGTTCACCTCACCTTCGTCGGATGATTTTACGGCAAGACCCCGTAAAATGATCAATTTACTAAAATACATACATTAATAATACATTTCAACAGCCGTTTATTATTTTCCGGAAGTTAATCAACTACCTAGGAAATTGATCAACTTACGATGAAAATGAAATGAAAATGAAAAATGCTTTATTACTATCAGAAAAACCTAGACTATACAGTTGATGGTAGTTTAATCATAAAAGTATATAAATTGCACAAGTCTAAGGAGTAAAGAATGGAACAGGGGATCCCAAACTAGGCTTAGCCTGTATCTTGGGTAACCAAAAATAATTATAGTTATAGTAGTAACAGAGCATAATAAATACTACAAAATACAACTTATAAAGCTAACAGTGCCAGTTTGGTGGGTGAGTTGAAGGTGTATGTGTATAGTATGCAAGTATGATAATCACATTTGTTTCTAAAGTGGCAAGATAGATTCGGTTGCCTGATAGTCCAGAGTCTGTAACCATAAAGATAATGCTGCCTTAGCCTGTTTCAATGTGGAAGATTTGATGTCACAGAATTTGAGAATACGGTTGTATAAAGCTGGAAATGCGTAGGCTGGAAATCTTTTTGCAAAGCTAGTCCCCACCACAGGAGTTGGAATTCTGAACACACGCCTTTTGAGGAAGACTGAATAATCTGCACTTTTGAGGATGCTTTTGTGTGAAGCAAGACACGCCCGCACTATGTAAAGCTGCCGGACACGCAGAACCTGAGCCTCCAAGTATAAAGCGTTAGTGGAAAATCTGAAAGGTTTCTTAAGCATTATCTTCAGGACTGCCCGTTGAGCTCTTTCCAATACGATTATGTGAGTTTTAGCAGCACAGCCCCAGACCCCAATGCAATAATTAAAAAGAGACTGACAAAGAGCCTGATATATTGTCTTTAAAATGTCGAAATTGCATATGTTTCGGAGCCTTTTCATGACTCCAATAATCTTTCTGACGCGGCCTGCCAAAGCTGTGATATGAAACTTGAAGTTAAGTTTTTCGTCCAGTATTACGCCTAGATACTTTATATTACTTGTCCGTTGAATACTGTTACAGTTGCAGCGGGTGTCAAGGTCTATTGGGTCGTTGAAAAGGTCGCAGATATGAATTTTTATATCCTCCATTGGAGGAGGACAGGATGAGGCAGTCTTGTGGAAACAGATGAACATAGTTTTGCTGGTGTTCAGGGTCAGGAGATTTTGATGGAGCCATTTATTGATGATGTACAATGACGATGACGATTCTTGCTATTTTCCGGTGACATATACATTCAAGAGCCATACCGTCATAATGGAAGACGTTTTAGGCGTCCACGAAAGTGTTATTTAAGTGTGGGAATTCATTAGTGCCTTTTGACTTATGTACGAAAAATATTACTGAGAGACAGGTCAATTTTAACCCCAAACATAAAATTGAAAACCATTTCCAAAGTGTGAAGCACAGAAATGTACCAAGGATATCACAGTGTGAACTGCGCAACACCTAAGCGGTCGAGTTTGACAAAGAAGCATACGTATCGCTCAAATTCAATTAGATTGCACGTTCTCTTTTAAACAAGCGCTGGAAAATACATTCAGAGAACGTATTGGATGTGAACCGTTTTGATGAGCGCGACGATTGAACTGACTTGATACAAATTTGCAAGATTGAGTCATGTTTTTAGCATACAAGGACGTCCTATCCTTGATAGATTTCTCTGATATTAAAGTATTTTTTGGTTGATCGTATCTTATGGCAAGAATAACGCTTTTAAATCTTATTTTTGAAAACCCTACAGTTTCATGAGAGCACAAGTATATACTTAATTCACAGATATACAATTGTCATGATATACCTAGATTAAAACAAATACATGGATTACACAAAACTAAATAGGTATGTCTTTGATCAAAATAAATAAACAAACACAAGATAAAACTTACTTAGATACAAAATAACGATTATTATCTATATTATTAAAGGAAATAATCAACAATACTATTTTTAAAAAGTAGGTTTGTATGAGTTAACTTATTTTACTAAAATTGACAAGATATCAAATTATAAAAAAAGATACAACGGATTGAAGGCTTTTGCCGCTGCAAATACGTTTTATTTTCATTCTTATATATAGAAAATTATGTTTTGTATAATATATTTAATAAATAAATAAAAAAAGGATTTTCACGCGTTGGTTGACGCTAAAAAAAATACGAACGCCAATGTAACCGTAAGAAATTATATTTTGTATTTTATTACAAGATTTCTTTGCTGATTTTTCGAGACAATCATCATCCTTTTCCCTTATTTATGCCAAACTTCAGTGAATTATATTAAATGGTTGATGCATAAAAGAATAGCAGACAGTCAGACCTCTTTTTAATTTGATTTATTGGAGAAATTAATCTGCCATTACATTTAGTGGGTCAAAAATCATACAAAAAAGGTACTTGAAAGATATTTCATACATCATTAGTAATTAAGCCTCTTTTTTCTTCAAAAACTATCACAAATTCCCTTAGATGACATTGTTTCACGCAGAATATTTACTGTAATAAATAGTTCTTACTTCGCACACAATTTCTTTACCCAATTCACTACCAGTCTCTCTGATTACTTTTTGATAATACAGACCGATATCGTGACATATTTTTATAGATGTGCTCTTGACAGTGTATCACTAAAAGTATTGTGAAGATACTTATTTACAAGAAAAAAACCGGTTTATTTAAATATTGAAGTGTGCAGTTGTCACCCACATTGAGTGTACGCCCTTAGCATGAGACAAGAGCTGAAAGCAAGAAGCCCAGGATCGAGAAAATGGCGAAAGATTGGATAGGTTGTAGATTGGATGTCCAGCAGAGGACTGCGACAGTCTGATGTCGATATAAGGCTTAATATTTGTTTATTTTTTTACGACAGTCTTCTTCTTCTTTTCGAGTCAATGGTACTCTGTCTCAAATAGAACCAGCCCAAAACCTCGCAACTCGGATACCGCTGTCGGTTCCCTTGCAAAGGTCACCCACCGAGCAGTTAGTGGGGCACAGCCGGCAAGTTAGCAGATGTGCCATGGTCTGTAATGGAGCACCACAGTCGCAGCCAGCATGCAAGCTCCCACTCATCCCCCATTCTTTACGACAGTGATGGTAGGTGAATACTTTAATCCATAGACATCACATTATTGTTTAAAACATTTGATTATAGAAACAAACTTGATTACACAACAAGAAAATAGAGAGTTCAACGAAATAAATCCCGACAATTACTGTAAAACACGACAAGAGCACATCAATAAAACAAATCAGCTTTATCTACAGCGCTTCAAAAGCGCTCCAATATTTGTGTAGTCCGATATGTCATGTTGTGCTATACCTAATCTTTAATACGTGATGTGCACGACGTCCCCGCCCACTGAGAGGAGACACTGACCCTGTTGAAAGAAATCACATTTTATAACAATACATAGGTCTTACTCAATGACAATAGTCATTAAGGGGAAGGACCTCCGCCCTATAGAATACCGCAGTCAAATGACCTCTGGGTCGTGTTTCTGCCGGTGAGTTTTTTTTATAGTGGCTCGACATAATGGCTTCCCTACGCCTGATGGAAAGCGAAAGAGAAGCCCAAGTCGCTGTGACAACGGGCAAGTAACTGGTCAGTTACCTGTCAGTTGCCACCGCCTATATAGTTGCTATTCTATAGGGTGGAGGTCCCTCCCCGGACGGGCAGCTTAGTTAATTCGAGCGAAGATTCGCTATGCCCTACTTCTCTAAAAAGGAGAGTAGGGTTTCCGGAGTTCGTGGGGGGTCAAGGTTGGGCCGGCATGGCGGTGCAACTGACAGGTAACTGACCAGTTACTTGCCCGTTGTCACAGCGACGTGGGCTTCTCTTTCGCTTTCCATCAGGCGTAGGTAAGTCATTATGTCGAGCCACTATAAAAAAAACATCACCTGCCCGTGGTGCATCCTGACGAATTACAAACGAGGCGCTGGCACCGACTGGTGGCGGTATAACCATCACAATCGAAGGCGTAGCTAAATACCACAGAACGATGACGGGCAGCAGCGTCACAGGAGCGAGTAGCTACGCCCTGCGATCGCCAAGCCGTCTGACCAGCGTGGCGATTATGGGTATAGCCTCCAGACGTTTGTCCTAAGTGGCGAACAGCTGGAGAGGCCTATGTCCAGCAGTGGACTGTAATAGGCTGATGATGATGATGATGTTGTAGGTGTGTTACCTGGTTTTTATGCGCGTTGTCCTGCAGCATCAGCTGCGTGATGTAGAACGACGTGAGCGCGTTGCCGCCCAGCGCGGCCGTGTACGCGCGGGCTATCGCCAACACCTACGACAAGTGTTTAGTTTAAGGGCCTGTCCGCACTGCGATTATTCACCACGCGATTTTAATTCTCACGATTCTCTTTCCGCGACCGGAATCACATTTTATACGCACTGCGAATAAAATTCCGTGCGTCTTTTGTCATTTCGATGGAGTTCCCGGCTGAAACGGACGTGTACAATGGACAGAAGAAAAATTTTAATTTACTTGATACTACGGCGGCGGCGATGAAATCGCCAACCCGCCTGCCCAGCGTGGCGATTATGGTTATAT
The DNA here is from genome assembly GCA_031163375.1 of Conogethes punctiferalis. Classification (NCBI taxonomy): domain Eukaryota; kingdom Metazoa; phylum Arthropoda; class Insecta; order Lepidoptera; family Crambidae; genus Conogethes; species Conogethes punctiferalis. The sequence continues at coordinate 5,419,549 of CM062095.1, read as the reverse complement.
CCTCCAGATGTTTGCTCTAAGTGGCGAACAACTGGAGAGGCCTATGTCCAGCAGTGGACTGCAATAGGCTGATGATGATGAGCACCAACCTCAGATGTGAAGGTGTGCAGGAAGCCACTGAGTCCGCCCAGCTCTCTCACGCTGGTGGTCTCCCGCACGAACAGCAGCCGCAGTGCGCAGACGCGTCGTACCCAGCGCGCGCCCGATATAGTACAGACTGTCGTCAGAGACACCGTGGTGGGTACCTGCTGACAAATAAATCATCTTCTATTTATCTTCTTCTATCTTCTATCTATACTTATTCTTGGTGGCTCAATTAGTAGTGACCTCTGCCTTCTGAGCCAAAGGTCCTGGGTTCGATCCCCACACATTACAAACATTTGTGTGCATGAACATGTCTGTTTGTATTGGTCTGGGTGTTTTCTATGTATAATATGTATTTCTTTACAAAAAAAAATGTATCTAAGTAAGTTTATCAGTTGTCTAGTACCCATAGTAAAAGCTTCGGCTTAGTTTGGGGCTAGTTATTATTATTATAATAAATCTGTAGAGAGGTCAATTCTGTACATTAAATGTATTTTCAAAATAACTATCAGCGGATGATTAGTGATCGATACTGATGCCAAAAATGCAATCAGTAAAATTTTTGTATAAATAAATAAATAACCCAAGACACGCCACGCTGGGAAACACAGCGCCATCTAGCCCCAATCTAAGCCGAAGCTTGTACTATGGGTACTACACAACTGATAAACTTACTTACTTTTTTTTGTAAATAAATACATATTATACATAGTAAACACCAAGACCCAGACAGACATGTTCATGGACAGCAACAAACGAGGCGCTGGCAACCGACCGGTGGCGGCGAACCATCACATTTGAAGGCGTAGCTGAATACCACAAACCGATGACAGGCAGCAGCGTCACCGGAGCGAGAAGCTACGCCCTGCGATTGCCAACCCACCTGCCCAGCGTGGCGATTACGGGTAAAGCCTCCAGATGTTCTGTCAAAGTGGCGAACAACTGGAGAGGCCTATGTCCAGCCACTGCTGGTATGCACAGACCACTGACTGTTATAGGCAGAAGATGACTCACCTGCGCTGTCACCACAGCCGCCGTTTTATCCTCAGTCTCCGAGTGGGAACTCCTCACGAGCTGGTCCTCATCCAAGGCGAAGATGTCGTCGTCCGCGTCGCCGGTTCCGTTGGCGTGCGCCGGCGCAGCCTCCTCGGCGCGCGTCGGGTCGCGCAGCCTTATCGCTGCCCCCGATACCACTAGTTGCACCTCGTCCTGCGGACCAGGAGTAATAGATAAGTTTTTTTTTTATAGTAGCTCGACATAATGGCTTCCCTACGCCTGATGGAAAACGAAAAAGAAGCCCAAGTCGCTGTGACAACGGGCAAGTAACTGTTCAGTTACCTGTCAGTTGCCACCGTCATGCCGGCCCAACCCTAACCCCCCACGAGCTCCGGAAACCCTACTCACCGGCAGAAACACGACCCGGAGGTCATTTGGCTGCGGTATTCTATAGGGTGGAGGTCCTTCCCCGGACGTGCGGCTCAATTCGAGCGAAGATTCGCTATGCCCTACCTCTCGAAAGGGGTGCAAGGGGTGCGGTGCACCCGGGGGCGCCTGTCGAACGCTGAATTTTTGGATCCAGTTAATCGTAACGTAAATAACTAATAACAGTCATTTCCTTCGCTAGAGAGCTTCAATAAAGTCTCGCGATTGCTGCCTACCATAAAGTGTTTTTTTAAAATGACTACGGTGATAGTCAGGGCGCCCTTGCCCCCCCCCCCCCCCCCCCCCTCACACAAACGAGGGCGCATTTTGAGTCCTGCCGGCGCCGAATACATTTAAGACGGCCCTGGGCCTATGTCCATGATAATGATGATTATTATTATATTTTTTATTATTTACTAGCAGTGCTCGCGACTTCGTCCGCGTGGAATAGTTATTTTTTCTTCGTTTTTTTTTTTACATATTCCATTATTTCTTCGCTCCTAATAGTTGCAACGTGATGTTATATAGCCTAAAGCCTTTCTCGATAAATGGTCTATTCAACACAAAAAGAATTTTTCAAATCGGACCAGTAGTTCTTGAGATTAGCGCGTTCAAACAAACAAACTATTCAGCTTTATAATATTAGTTAAGACTAGCTGTGCCAGCGACGTCGCTCGCGTGGATATCGGGTTTCAAAAATAACGGACTTCCATATAATACCCATCTATACCTTGTGCCTAAGTTTTAAGTTAGACCTCTAGCAATACATTGGTGAAAACCGCATTCAATTCTATGCAGTAGTTTTCGCGTAATGCGCGTTCAAACATACAGGTTTAAATTTCTCGCGTTTTCCCAACACTTCCCGTCACTGCTCCGCTCCTATTGATTGTAGCGTGATGAAAAGTATCCTATAACCTGCCCAGGAGTATGAAGAATAATTGTACCAAGTTTCGTCAAAATCTGTTCAGTAGTTTTTTTTTCTATAACGAACATACAGACAGACAGACAGACAGACAGACAGACAGACAAAAATTTTACTGATTGCATTTTTGGTATCAGTATCGATCACTTATCACCCCCTGATAGTTATTTTGAAAAAATATTTTATGTACAGAATTGACCTCTCTACAGATTTATTATAAGTATAGAAGATAGATGATTATGATTATTATTTATAGGTCTCGGCCGACCGGTCGGCTCACCTCGGGCAGGTCCAGGCTGAAGCAGGTGGTGAGCAGCGCGGCGGGCTGCAGCCGGCGCAGCTTGTAGGCCAGCGCGTCCAGCGCCTTGCCCACCTGCCGCTCGCACGCGCCGCGCACGCCGCCAACTGAACTGCTGCCCGACACCTTGCCGCGCCACACCTAGCACAGAGAGATAGAAAGAAAGAAAGAAAGAAAGAAAAATGTTTTATTGGCAACACAAGACACAAGTAATACATGATATAAATACACAATAACATATGAGCAGAGAACATAAAAAGTACAGAAAAAGAACGAAAGTGTGTAGCCAATCAGGTTCCATCCTCAGCTTATGCAGTTATGGCGTCAAGGACACCACAACGACGCTGGTATTCTGGTGGAACCTGTTTGGAGTGACAGAATAAAAATGTAAATAAATATGTAAGAAATATATATGTACATTAAAGATGGATAAATGGATAAATAAACATACATACGCAAATGATAGAATAAGTAGATAAAGATAAGATAGCTATAACTATACTTCGAAGGCCTGTTATGTTACTAACCTTGCAGCACACTACCTACATTTTTATTTCTGCTTAGCCCAATGGTTGACTGGTAGAGAATGCCTATGCGGCATTAAGTTCGCCTTTTGTACGCTGTTATAATTGTGCAATAAAGATTAAATAAATAAATAAGGCCTATACCGTTGCATCGAGGAGTGAGACAAGGGGGTGTCATTTCCCCAAAGTTGTTCACTATAGTTCATTCGCGTTAAGAAAATAGTGACTCATCACCGACTGCCGGCCAAGCCACACCCCCTAGCCAATTAAAACGCTAGAAATTATAATTTCTAGCGTTAGCCACACCCCCTAGCCAATCAAAACTATTTTCTTAACGCGAATGAACTATAATGCAATTTTTTTTTATGCAAGAGGCGGCAGACGAGCAAATGTGATGCCTGATGGTAAGCAGTCGACACCGCCCATGGACACCCGCAACTCAAATCGAGTTTAGGGTCGCTGCCGGCCTTTTAAATAGGAGTACGCTCGTTTCTTGAAGGCTCCCATGTCGTAGCTGTTCGGAAATACTGAAGCAGAGAGTTGGTTCCACAAAAGCAATGGAAGATATGTTCAACACGCTGAACTGGAAAGGAAGTGGCATCAACGTAAACGGCGAACACATCTCTCATTTGCCATTTGGGAGAGGTCTATGTCCAGCAGTGGCCTGATGTGGGCTGATGATAATGATAACGATGATACTTCGACAAAACAAACGCAAATAACGCTGCTGCCCGTCATGGGCCTATGGTATTTAATTACACATTCAATCATGATGAAAGACCCCAAGTCGCTGTGACAACTGATCAATTACCCGTCAGTTGCCACCACCATGCCGGCCGAACTCTAACCCCCGAGGAGCTCCGGAATCCCTACTCACCAGCAGAAACACGACCCGGAGGTCATTTGGCTGCGGTATTCATAGGGTGGAGGTCCTTCCCCGGACGGGCGGCTCAATTCGAGCGATGATTCACTATGCCCTATCTTTCTAATTATGATATAACATACTGGACTTTGACTGGCTCGGTGGCTCAATTGGTAGTGCCTTATGCCTTTTGAGCCAAGGGTCGTGGGTTCGATCCCCACACATTACAAACATTTGTGTGCATGACCATGTCTGTTTGTATTGGTCTGGGTGTTTTCTATGTATAATATGTATTTATTTACAAAAAAAAATTGTATCTAAGTAAGTTTATCAGTTGTCTAGTACCCATAGTACAAGCTTCGGCTTAGTTTGGGGCTAGATGGCGCTGTGTGGCCCAGCGTGGCATGTCATACCTGTACGAAGGCGTAGGGCGGCGCGGCCCGCAGCGGCGTGAGCGCAGCGCTGTACACGGGCAGCCGCGACGCCAGGCTGCGCCGCGCCAACGCTCTTGCCGTCTCCACCTGCTCAGGCCATACAAATACTTGAGATACACATACAAGATGACTTTTCAATCACTACCCAAATTTTTCTGGGCATTAGGTATCATTAAAAGAGCCCATTTCTGCAAAAAAAATATATAGGTCATATTTTCCCAGCCGTTCCCATACAGTCCCTACTCGCTCGCTACATCCAGTCGGCTGCCGCGCACTATCCTTGAACAGGGACCTCCAACCGCCCTCAAAATTGTAACACTATGACGACCGTTCACTCAGTGAGACAACGAACGTTCACTTAATGAGACAACAACCGTTCACTCAGTGAGACAACAACCGTTCACTCAGTGAGACAGCGACCGATCACTCAGTGAGACAACGACTGTTCACTTAGTGAGACAACGACCGTTCACTCACTGAGACTACAACCGTTCACTCACTGAGACTACAACCGTTCACTCAGCGAGACAACAACCGTTCACTCAGTGAGACAACGGCCGTTCACTCAGTGAGACAACCACCGTTCACTTAGTGAGACAACAACCGTTCACTCAGTGAGACTACGACCGTTCACTCAGTGAGACAACGACCGTTCGCTCAGTTAGACAACGACCGTTCACTCAGTGAGACAACAACCGTTCACTCAGTGGGACAACAACCGTTCACTCAGTGGGATAACAACCGTTCACTCAGTGAGACAGCAACCATTCACTCAGTGAGACAACAACCGTTCACTTAGAGAGACAACAACCGTTCACTCAGTGAGACAACAACCGTTCACTCAGTGAGACAACAACCGTTCACTCAGTGGGATAACAACCGTTCACTCAGTGGGATAACAACCGTTCACTCAGCGAGAAAACTGTTGTGATTGACTCAGTTTATTAAAGTGACTTATGGCCATACATCAGAATATTAAATCAAATCAAATCATTTATTTCGGATAACTTAGATCCATGGATTAGTAATAATGCTTAAAAATCTAAGGGTTAGTAATACTACAATACAAGTAATTTAATTAAGTAACGTAAAAGAAATATAAATTCAAAAATTTGATTAGCCAGTATTACAATAAAAACAACCGTTCACTCACATCCTCCGCCTCGTCCAGTTCCAGCACACAGGCGTCCTTGTCCGCGCAGAGGTCGAGCAGCGGCGGCGCGTCGCCCTCTAGCTCGGGCAGGGCTCCGCTGGGCCACGCCGCTCCGGTCTCGTACCCGTTGGCCGCCTTGTTAGCCGTGAACGAGTCCCATAAAGCCTTTTGGATTTCTAATGCTTCTTTGTCGTTTTCTGACGCCTGGAAGAATGAAGGATGTACATAATTATAGCATTTGGAGTAGGTATGCACAATATCGTTCAATTAAAAGTATCTGTTAGTCGTGCTTTCACGCCGAAAGTACTAAACTATAAAATTTTATATTAACTAGCTGCACTCCGCGATGTTACACGCGGGTTCCCCTTCCCGTGGACATTTTGGAAAAAATAGTAGGCAATGTGTTATTCCGGACCACATCCTCGTATATTATATTTTCGTATCCAACATTAACGAAGTCGTTTCACTACTCTGTTGTCGTCCTTACTATTATTTATATATATGTATATTATTTTATATGTGTATATTATATTAATATGAGCTATATTGTATTGTATTTACTTTATAATATGTATGTATTTATTTAAGTATTTTTTTTTTGGATTTTTTGTTTAATTTTTATCGAGCTCTGCAGCACACTACCTACATTAATTTCTGCTTAGCCCAATGGTTGACTGGTAGAGAATGCCTATGCGGCATTAAGTCCGCCTTTTGTACACTTTTTTTATTGTGCAATAAAGTATAAATAAATAAATAAATCCTCCTGTCGAATTCCATTCAAATCTGTCCAGTCGTTTAGAAGTGAAGAAGTAACAAACATACACACTTAAACACACACACACTTACAAACTTACAAGAGGTATGTTTATAAAAAAAAAGCATCTAAGTAAGTTTATTCGTTGTCTAGTAACCATTTTTTAAGAGAGGTAGGGCATTGCGAGTCTTCGCTCGAATTGAGCCGCCCGTCCGGGCAAGGACCTCCACCCTATGGAATACCGCAGTCAAATGACTTCTGGGTCGTGTTTCTGCCGGTGAGTAGGGTTTCCGGACCTCGTGGGAGGTTAGGGTTGGGCCGGCAAGGCGGTGGCAACTGACAGGTAACTGACCAGTTACTTGCCCGTTGGCACAGCGACTTGGGCTTCTCTTTCGCTTTCCATCAGGCGTAGGGAAGCCATTATGTCGAGCCACTATAAAAAAAAAATAGCACAAGCTTGGGCTTAGTTTGGGGCTAGATGGCGCTTTGTGGCCCAGCGTGGCATGTCTTAGGTTATTTATTTATTATATTTTTTATTTCAAAATTATTTTATTTTCCCTTTACGACACTCACAGGAGGAGATGGGATGATGCAGCAAATTTTATTTTTACTGTCGTTGTTCATAGTATATTTTTGTCTATTTTACAATAAATTCATAAATACATGAAGACTTGTTTGATAGCATATTGTTTTTTTTTATGCAAGAGGCGCAGACTTGCATGTGTGATGCCCGATGGTAAGCAGCCGACACCGCCCATGGACTGGCAACTCAAATCGAGTTCTGGGGTTGCTACCGGCCTTTAAATAGGAATATGCTCGTTTCTTGAAGGTTACCAAGTCGTAGCTGTTCTATTCTTCGTCCTCTATATTGTACAAAAAGAGACAACTCTTTTGAATCTATCTATCTATCTTGAAGACAGCTTTATAGGACAAAGCGTTACCTTTATTCTAGGCGGAGAGGGTGGCGGCAGGGCAGTCAATCTGACGGCAGTGCCGCTGGCCAAAGCCATTACGCAGCGCTCGCCGATAGCTATCTGAGTCTGGAGGTTGAATAACGCGTTTGCGCCCTGTAACAGAGAACAAATATTATATACTACCTTAATTTTGACCCGTATCTGTGTTCCCCATTGCTAATGATAGTGATGATGAAAGCCAAAAACATCAAGCCACAAACAAAGGACCCGCCTGCCCAGCGTGGCGATTATGGGTATAATCGCCAGGCTGGGCAGGCGCTGCTGCCCGTCATCGGTCTGTGGTATTTAGCTACGCCTTCAATTGTGATGGTTATACCGCCACCGGTCGGTTGTCAGCGCCTCGTTTGTTATTTAGCAGGATGCACCACGGGCAGGTGAGGTTGGCATGGAGCGAAAAGATGGTAGGTCGCTCCCTTACATCCCTAAAGGAAGGACACAAAGGAAGTTTTTTTTTACCTGCATCCTCAGTTTCGCTAGGAGTAGCTTGTGTAGCTCGTACTCTAGGAAGGGCAGCTGGTCGGAGATGTCTCTCGCGCCTGGCTCGCTGGCGGGAGGCGCGCGGCGCGTCCGAGCGGCTGTATGACGATCATAGCATGTTATAGTCCATTTCACATAGGATGTACAATTCTCTCTCCATCATCATCATCCTCTTAGCGTTGTCCCGGTTTGTGCCTCTAGGCCCAGGGACCGCTTTGACCATGATCCTAGATTTAGCGAGTCTGGTTATTACATTGAAGCGACTGCCATCTGACCTCCGTAACCCTCAGAAAGAGGAACCAGACAAATTTGGATCATGGTTACACATTCAGAATTAAACTGGTTGTGCAGGTTTCCTCACGATGTTTTCCTTCACCGCTAAGCTAGTGGTATAATTCCGCACATAGATTTTTGCAAATCCAGAGGTGCGTGCCCCGCGCGGGTTCGAACCGACGACTTCACGTGTGTGAAGCGACGATCTCACCACTAGGCTACCACGGCTCTTCAATTCTCTCTCCATAAAAAATCTAAATATAACTCAAAGGTGACTGACTGACATAGTGATCTATAAACGCACAGCCCTAACTACTGGACGGATCGGGCTGAAATTTGGTATGCCGGTAGGTGTTCTGACGTAGGCATCCGCAAAGAAAGGATTTTGAGAAATTGATCAAGGGGATAAAATAAGGGGATGAACCTCTTTTCCACACGGACGAAGTCGCGAGTACAGCTTATTTGGGTGGGATTTAGTATTACTAATATGTGCTTACCAACGGCAGTTAGCGTGACGGCTTTCGAGTAGGAGGCAAGCCGGTTCGGCTTGGAACATGTCGCCAGCAATACTGCGGGGACCCGAGCGCGTCTGTTCACAGTAAACAAGCCAATTGTTATATGTAATTATCTCTCACTATGTTTGTCTCCTTAAGCATGTGTCGTGTGCGCATTTGTGTATGTGTGTGTATGGGTATCCGTTGGTGAGAGTCTGAGGTATGTGTATACTACGCATATGTGTGTGAGTATCTCTGCTTGTCTTTGTGTCTCTCCCACTCTTTGTTTATATCTTTGTGCGAGTTGTCAGTATGTGTTTGTGTGCACGTGTGTGTGTTTGTATGTCGAACGTGTGGGTCTGTCAGATTCTACGGTATCAGTGTGTGCGCGTATCTTTCTCTCTGCATGTTTTTGTGCCTTCGTGAATCTCTCTCTTTGAGCGTAGTGTTTGTGTGTGTATTAATATCTGTATGTGAGAATCTGAGGTAAGTGTTTGAGTATTTTTTACTTGTGTGTCTCTATCACTCTTTGTTTATATATATATATCTCTCTCTTTCTCTGTGATTGTGTGTGTGTGTGTGTGTGTGTGTGTAGGTGTGTTTGTGTATGTGTGTGTGTGTGTATACGTGTGGGCATGTGATGTGCATCTAGGTGTGTGTATGTGATGTGCATCTGTGTCTGTATATGTGTGTGTGTGTGTGTGTGTGCGTATACGTGTGGGTATGTGATGTGCATCTATGTGTGTGTATGTGATGTGCATCTGTGTCTGTATGTGTGTGTGTGTGTGAGTGTGTGTAAGTGTGTGTGTGCGCGTGTCTCACCGGCAGCCGCCGCAGCTGGCCAGCTCGGCGCGGTAGGGCCCGGCGCCGGGCGAGTACGGCACGTGCGCGGCGGAGCACAGTTCCGCCTCCACCTCCTCGATGCAGCCTTTGCCGCCATTGCCCACTATGAACAGATACAAAATATGTTACTTACATTATCATTCTTCTTTTTTTCAAGACTACTTCAACGACAAACTAATAAATATTTTTTTTTTATATAAATATCAGACAACATCACATACATTGCTCCGATCCCAAAGTAAGTAGCTTAAGCACTTGTGTTATGGGTATCAGAACAACGAAGGTACCACAAATAAATACTTAAATACAAATATAAACACCCAGACACGGAACAAACACAAGTGTTCATCACACGAATGTTTGTCCCGGGTGGGAATCGAACCCACGACCCTTGGCTCAGAAGGCAGGGGTCACTACCAATTGAGCCACCGAGCCAGTCAACAAAAAAATAAAACTTAGCAACGGATATACTGCTGTCAGTCCTTTATACCTACTTCTTTTTTAGCATTACAGGGACCAAAATTATGGTAATTCATTATGCACGTTAAATTGACTCAATTAGACTAGTCATTGTCAAAAGTTGGCACTACAAAAGATTGAAGAAGTTGCAAACATGAAACGTACCTTCCCTAAAACAAGAAAAATCAATAGTGCTGGTCAGTGTTCAAGTACTTACTACAATACGTATTTTTTAGAGGGTGTGTATTACAGTGAGCATGATAAGTATACAATACACTTCTTCTAGTACCTGAAACTCCAGCATCCAACTCGGCGTTGAAGTCACAGTCCAGATTGATAACGGCTGCCGTCCCGGACGCAGATAACACACAAACGTCCTCACTGAAACAAAAAAAAAACCAACAATTTTAATCCACAAAACCACAATATTAAAATTCATGTACGACCGACCATGCATTGTCCGATGCCGTACACTAACTTTACCACAGACCGATGACGGGCAGCAGCGTTACCGGAGCGAGAAGCTACGCCCTGCGATCGCCAACCCGCCTGCCCAGCGTGGCGATTATTTATTTATTTATTTATTTAAACTTTATTGCACAAAATGGTACAAAAGGCGAACTTAATGCTAGGAGCATTCTCTACCAGTTAACCTTTGGGTCATGCAGAGAGTATAATTGTGTGCGGTGAGTGTACATAGAGAATATAACAATTATGGGTATATCCTCCTGATGTTTGCCCTAAGTGGCGAGCAACTGGAGAGGCCTATGTCCAGCAGTGGACTGCGATAGGCTGATGATGATGATACACTAACTTTACTGAACGTGTGTCATAACATAACATCTATCGCTTTGTTGACCTAGTGGTCGCAAGAAAATAAATAACTCAAGACATGCCACACTGGGTCACACAGCGCCATCTAGCCCCAAACTAAGCCGAAGCTTGTTCTATGGGTACTAGACAACTAATAAACTTACTTAGATACATTTTTTTAGTAAATAAATACATATTATACATAGAAAACACCCAGACCAATACAAACAGACATGTTCATGCACACAAATGTTTGTAATGTGTGGGGATTGAACCCACAACCCTTGGCTCAGAAGGCAGAGGGCACTACCAATTGAGCCTCCGAGCCAGCCATGATCAAATAAAAGACATCTGTTGAAATACTAGGTTTTTCGGTCTAGAAATTACTTAGTGTAGGCGCGCACTACGAGAAGAAAGTAGCGGCATAATGTCGCACTGTAATACTGTAGCGTGTGCCGTCAAGTGCGCGCAATACAATTGGTGCAGTAATGTAATCTAATCGTGCATTATACATACCATAGAGCAAATATGATAGAGATGCTGTAACCAACACTGTTTCAGAAACGAAAGAAAGTTTATTTTAAATTACAGTTTGAGAGAAGTGATCACTTTAGCCCATAGATATCGCAACACCAGCGGAGTGAAGAAAGGTTTGCAGAATTCGACTACTTGTCTTGTAGATTGGCTTCTGCGGAAGAAAGTCGGTCATTTACTACGGTAAACAAATGATTTGGGTTACGACCCAACTCACCATATCGCAGCAGTGTCGCTATAGGCGATGACAGCGTTGCACCGCAGCGCACGCGCATGCGCCCTCAGTTCTGTGCGCAGTTCGGCCCACCACGCCGCACGCGCCGCACTCTCCCCGCCCCCGTCCACCAGCTTCACCGACCGCGCGCACACTGTGCCACCTGTGCCGAACAAATTAAATAAATAAAATAAAATAAAATATTTTATTTCTGCAAATAGATCTACAAGTAAATTCTTTTGCACGTCAAACTTTTTTTCCCTACTAGCACTTCGACGTGATAAGAATGGGGCCTGATGAGAAGAAGCGCCGCAAGAAACTCATCAATTTTCAACAAATAATGATTCTAAACACACTATGCCGAAAATACGCGACTGATTTTACGTTCCGACGTTTTCGGCTGATATGGCACACCATTAGCGCCGAACTTACACGGCAGAAACTCCCCATTGCACCCCGCACTTCTGACATTATTCCTGAGATTTTAAAAAGATGCATTCTTTGGTGGCTAACGCGGATCAGTTAACTTTAAAATGCCACTTTCTATCGTTAATGGGATTCTCGGTTATAGGAGGGTAATAAATAGGATTTATCAGTCACAGTGTATCAAGACGTGCATTACATGTTTTGTTTACCAATGTGGACGATAAACCCAGGCGGGTACTCCGACATAGTCAGGAACGGATACTCCAGCATTTCGAGGTTGTTACTGTTCATGGAAGGTCTCAAAATAGCACCTCCACCGCTTCCCGTGTTCACGCCCGATGTGTTTAGAGAGCTTCCTAAGAACAAAACACAACAAATGGAAATGAAAATGAAATGGTTCGATTTTAGAGATACATATTCACAAGCACTATGTTTGTGGAATGAGCTCTGTGCCAAGGTTTTCTTAGGGGAATACAGTATGGGGCGCTTCAAGTAAATAGGTTTTAAAGGGTCGGCAAGTGTATGCGATACACCTGGTGTAGCAGGCGTTCATGGACTGGGAACCGCTTACCATCAGGCGGACAATAACCATTTTGTCACCGCAAAAAAGGCAATGAACCGACCAAATTACATGATAGTTTGTTTTCATCATCATCATAAGCAGCCTGCGGCAGTCCTTAGCTGGACGTAGATCTCTCCCGAAATACGCCATTCTGCACGTGAACAGCAACATTCATCCATTTAATGCCGGCTGCCCTGCGCAGGTCGTCACTCCACCTAGCTGAAGGGCGTCCCACACTGTACTTACAAAGCTACCCATCCCTCTCCTATCCCCCACATAGCTAATAGTTTTGCTGCGGGAAAACAACCATTAAAAAGTGACAATAAGGGTGCTACAATAAAAAAACACTTACCTTTAGGCGTAACACTGAGATCCGAATCCGACGACCTCCTGTGTATCCCCATCGGAGTCGAAGTAGAATTCAAAGACGAGTTCGGCGCATGAGTCGGAGCGACCGGCTCTCTCCCGCCGTACGACTCATGGCGGGCGTGCCGCGGCGATCCCTTCTCCCTCTCTTTCTCCCTGTCTTTCTCCCGCTCGCACCTGCCAACACCGCACGCTGCATGCGAGTTACCACACACACTAACGCTGTTAGTCTCACACTTATCACAATCCCTAGGTGTCACCCCATCTACGTCCAAACTCTCCGCGCGATCGAAACTCTCGGGCAGAGACGGTATGGTTTCTAACTGTGCACCGCTAAGTATAGGATGGAAATGCTGCAACATTGGTGCTACTAATCTACTCGGATTGCGATTGTCGGACACTTTAAGCGATTCCTCGTCGGAATGGACACTGTTCTGACGGACTAGTCTTTTGTCTTTAGACGAATCACGACTTTCCAATTTCGGTTTAGATTTATCAACGTTATCTTTTGATTCGGGAATCAAAGACTGTGCTTTGTCTATGAGCATTGTTTCAATGGCTGTTTTTATCATTCCCGTTGGATGGTTTGTTTTATTTTCATCTTCTTTTGCGTGATGGAACATAGATTGCACTTTATCTACCAATAATGTCTCCATAGCTGAATGCGTTAGACTAGAAGGCACTTCAGTTTTTGTCGGTTCTATATCGACAACACTTTTCTTTGATTCATCAATGTCAACGGCATTTGGATCTATCAAAGTCTGAACTTTATCCATCAGTATAGTTTTGACAGCTGCATTTATTAAACCTGAGGACTCAGGTCCACTTTTCACTTCAACTTCTTCTTTATTAGTTAAACCTTTTGAGTTATCTATTTCAACATTACTGGGATCTATCAAAGACTGAACTTTATCCATTAGTATTGTTTTGACAGCGGTGTTTATTAAGCCGGAAGTCGAACCATCGGGCTCTTGATTCTTTTTGATCTCGCCAACTATTCGTATATTTTCTTTCGGCTCTTCAATTCCTATAGCATTGGGATCTATCAAAGATTGAACCTTATCTATAAGCATAGTTTTTACAGCCGTATCTATCAAACCGGATGACGTTTCACAGGTTTCAAGATCTTTTTTCACTTCACCGACAATTCTAACATTTTCCTTTGGTTTCTCGATTCCAATAGCCGTGGTATCTTTCAGAGACTGAACTTTATCCATGTACACATTTTCAACAGAGGTATTCAATATACTAGAGGAACCGTGATTCTTTTTCAACTCGCCAACTATTCTAACAGGTTCCTTCGAATCTTCTGCAATGGCGTTTGGATCTACTAAGGACTGTACTTTGTCCATAAGAATTGTTTTCATTGCAGTATTTATTATGCCTGTTGTTTCGGATTCTCTTTTTGGATGGTGCGATTCATGAATGTCGTTTTCAGAATGATGTGCAGAGCTAAAAGACAATGGAGAAGTAAACAAGGATTGAACCTTATCCATAAGGATGGTTTCCATAGCCGTATGTACTAAGCCAGAAGATTCTTGATCTTTGTGCTTTGATTTAGCAGATTTCTCTTTGAAATGCGACCCTGTATCGCTGGTGTAAGACATACGATCTTCGTAATTAGAATCTGCGTCAGTTTTTAAAACGAGGCTCCTTTTTTCCATCTCCTCCTGAAAGAATCTATTAGACGGACTAGATTCCGGTGTAGTAGGAGTAAGTAACGACTGCACTTTATCCATCAGAATAGTTTCCATAGCTGTATGCACTAGACCGGTGGATTCAGATTTACTGATCCTAGCTTCTTCAACTTTCTCTAACTTCTCTGTGACGTCATCAAAGAAACTTTTATGGGCATGTACAGGTTCAGGAGAAGTCGGTATAAGCAAAGACTGGACTTTGTCAATGAGTATCGTCTCCATTGCAGTGTGGACGAGACCAGTGGGCTTTATAGAAGGTTTCTCCTTCTTATGATGGAATTCGCTATGACGCCTTTCATTCGCGTACTCTGGGTACAAAGTACCACTCAGAGACGCTCTAGATACTGGTTCAGAGCCTATATACATAGACACTTTTGTACGCCCGAATTCATCGCTTTTATGCAACACTTTGTTCTTTTCCATTTCCTCTTTGTCCAAGCTAAGCAGGTCTGCGTAGGAGAGAAAAGGGGATCCTAATACGGTCTCACTGGGAGCTCTAGATGTTATATCGGATCCGGATCCTGGCTGGCTCATAGCAGTTTTAGGCTCCACTTTCTTCTTAGGAATCAAGGAGTAGTGGGAGAGGCTTTTGATCATGCTGCTTTTGGACAGTTTCGAAAGCTGGCGTTTGATGCGCTTGGATGAGCGATATACAAAGCTTTTGCTTTCGACCGGTGACGATGGGGCGCTAACGCTGTGCGACTTCTTATGCGTGAAGGGGTTGTGGAATTTGAACTGATGGTTATATGACTTGGGTGCTACAAACGTTTGGTCTGCTTCGTGTGACGTCGACGGTTGAACTTGTTCTTTGTCGGCGTCCTTTTCTAAGATTTCGTTTTTATTGTTGTCAACATCAGGTACTTTAGACTCTTCCTTCGACTTTACATCGCTTGCAACATCTTGTTTGCTTTGCCCGATGTTGAGTTTATCAAGACTGGAGACTTCGAGAGTAGTTAATTTCTTATCCATATTAGCAATCAGCACCGGATTCACTTCGTTGTTCAAAAGATATCGCACAACGGCACTAGTAGTGTTGTTATCAAGCGATTTCTCTGTATCTGTTCTTTGATCGGAACTTTCATCGTCTTCCTCGGAGCTGGTATATATTTCGGAACTGTCCGAGAGAGCTGAAGATACTGAGCCAAAGTAGCCTGCCTCTCCAGGCAATTTGAGGAGATTGTCATTCCTGCAAGCGACCGGAGTCGAAGGGCACGATTCCGACAACTTTCTTTGACGCTCTGGCAACTCAACGCCTTCGAAACTAATGTTTTTCAAAGACGTAAATCGTATCTCTGGTACATTATTTTTATCAGGCTCTGTGGAAGTATCAGAAGCAACATTTTTATTAGTATTCTTCTTATCTTCGTCGATGTTTATCGTCGGTTCGGATTCACTGGTGCGTCTCAACGTCGAATTCGGCGATTGGTCTGTATCTTGAGTTTCGGCTATACAAGCTAGGCTGGTATGAGCGTGCATTACCGATCTAGCTAAGATCGACGCCATACCAACACCTTCGTCCATTTCGTTCGTAAAAGTCTTACGAAACTTTGGTTTCTTCATTTTCTTGAACTTCTTTATCTCATTCTTTATATCGACTAATGAAATACGTGATGTATCAGACGAATTCGATTTTATCGATATGGTATCGTCTTGTTTGCTCGTGTCAGATTTTCTTGAAGACCTCATATTACCTAGTCTCTTGAGGAAGAAACTGGTTTTGAATTTCTTTATCTTCTTTAGCGGACCTTGCGATTCCTCGTCGTCATCACCACGGTTCAACAGTCTATTCAATTCCGTTTGATCTTCAGCGATATGTCTAAGACTTTTCTGTGAAATATAATCGTCTTGGTATATGGAAATGGTTCCAGCGTAGCTTTTAACGCTGGATTGTCTTGTTAGAATGCTCTTTTCGTCTTCTTCGATATTGTCCGTTTCGTCTAGAAGTGACGGAGTCTTTGGGTTCAGTATAGTCAGCAGCTTCTGTAGTTCCTCCTGATGTGTCGTATAATACTGATTCAGATCCGTCATGCTCTCGTCATCGGTCGCCAGAATGTCCAAATACTTTTTTAGTTGCCTAACGAGTTTATACACAAAGCGATACACACGACAAACCATGCAACAGTATACTAATTAGTATATTTATTTATGTACCAGTTCGATTTATTTCACGTTATTTGTGGATTGTAATGTGAGAACATTTATAACAACACCAAAAGCTACGTATTTTGTGAATACATTGCAGCTTCCTGTAGAAGTTTATTGGCCTTATAACAGTACACGAAAGTTATACGATTTATATCTGAATCTAATATTGGTAAACCTATATTGGAGAGACATATTGGAACTCAAAGTGTTAGCTTCTTAGAAAATACTGTTCGCACGAGCTAACACAGTTTCTGATCTTCTATCAAAATCTATATCTAAGCTAATTATGTAAATAAAAAACTATTTGATTTTGATTTTTGAATTAACTTTAAATTGATTTTTTTGTAATATCAAAATAATAGAAGTTGATTCAATGTAATTAGGATAATACTAATATCCTTTATGTCTGTTTCAGCTAATCTCTAAAATGACTGGACCAATTCTATCGAGATTTTCATCGGCTGATACTCCGAGAATCGAACCCGGTAACTTCCACGCATTATATCTATGTAAATGACATTACTCACTGCTGTGTGCAAGGCGGTACGTTTGAAGTTTGGCTCGGCGTCGGTACTGGAGTTATGCTGACTGCAGTGCCTGTGAAACAAATAAATAAATAACTAGCTGTAGTCGGAATGCTTTGCAATACCACGTAAATAAAATATTTACCGCTTACTCCATACATAAATTACACCACACGTAAATATGTATAAGGTGTCCATAAAGTGTGACACGTAAGGGACCAGTTCTGACGAGACGGGCTTTCCAATATAAAACACAACAAAGCGATCTTACACCTAATACTAATCGTGTATCTCGCAATCTGGTTTTCATTAAAAGTTAAAAAAAACTGGTGGCGGTATAACCATCACAATTGAAGACGTAGCTAAATACCACAGACCGATGACAGGCAGCAGCGTCACCGGAGCGAGAAGCTAGGCCCTGCGATCGCCAACCCGCCTGCAAAGCGTAGTGATTATGGGTGTATCCTCCAGATGTAAGTCCTAAGTGGCGAACAACTGGAGAGGCCTATGTCCAGCAGTGGACTGCAATAGGCTGGTGATGATGATGAGAAAGAACTATTAAAATCAGCCCAATATGTGAGATCGCAAAGATCCATCGCCTGTAACATGACAGACGTGACACTCACCGACGGCTCTGGCCACGACGCCCGCTTCGCCCTCCAAGTCGAAGTCCTGCTGGTAGCCCACTACTGCATTCGCGCCTAGCTCCGCCGCCTTCAAGCCGACCAGCCTTTGTACCTGGCAACACACCATACATTGGATCAGGGTCTTTGGAATCAGCTTCGAGCTGCGAGTTTTCCAAATATATACGACGAAACCTTCAAAAAGCAAGCCTACTTTCTCAAGGGCCGGCAACGCATTTGTGATTCGCCGCCACAGTGTGACAGTCGTTCTCTCTGCCATAAAAAATATAGATAGATAGATAGAAACTCTTTATTGCACAAAAACACAGACATTACAGAAAAACACATTACAAACAAAAACAAAGTACAATTTAGGCGGTCTTATCGCTTGTAGCGATCTCTTCCAGACAACCTTCAGGTAGAGGAAACCAGATTCAACAGAGATGGGTAATCTAGTGCAAAACTATCTATTTCAATAAACACGTAAAATAAGTACACTTTGTAAACTTCTGAACATAGGTCTGTCCAGTTTTTCAGCATCGATCTTGGTCATCTCGGGATGTAAGGGAACGACCTATCACCTTTTCGCTCCAAGCCTCCTGCCCGTGGTGCATCCTGCCGAATAACAAACGAGGCGCTGGCAACCGACTGGTGGCGGTATAGCCATAACGATTGAAGCCGTAGCTAAATAACAGGCTGACGACGGGCAGCAGCGTCACCGTCTGCTGAGGGTGGCAAATATGGGTAAAGCCTCCGGGTTTGGCTTAAAAGGGCACTCTCCCAGAGCCGTAAAACCCAATATTAAAAAAAAACCTCCAGGTTTGCCCAATGTGGCAAACAACTTGATTGGCCATTATAGGCTGTATCCAGCGGTGGACTGCGATAGCGTAATGATGATGATGGTGTGGCTTCTCGCATCCAGCACTTTGTATAGTCTAGGTTGCCAAAGGCAGACGAGCAAGTGTGATGCCTGATGGTAAGCAGTCGACACCGCCCATGGACACCCGCAGCTCTAACAATCGGTTGTTAGAGCTGCTATACCGAAACTCGGGTTTAGGGTCGCTGCCGGCCTTTTAAATATGAATACGCTCGTTTCTTGAAGGTTCCCAAGTCGTAGCTGTTCGGGAAGACTGTCGCAGGAAGTTATTTCCTCACCTGATTACTAAGTTTGATGAACGCGACCTGCCTCGCTTCATTAGACGCTCGAGGCGTCCTGATCTTGTCTATCCACTGGTACTCAGGGTCGTCGTTCACCACCAACTCCTCAACAAAACCATGGATGGCAGTCGCTCTGTATCCCGGTGGGATCATTGGACCTGGAAAAGTTTTACTATTATACGAATATATAAGTTGCATGGTAATTTTGGCTATCGTTACCCTTTTATGGACTCTAGTGGTAGTTGTGTTTATGGCCCTTGCAATGGCATTTTATGTGCTCGCCTGCTCGTATACTTACTTACATATATTATTTTTTATACAAGAGGCGCGAGCAAGTGTGACGCCTGATGGTAAGCAATCCTAAACATGCTCTCATGCATCTCGTGTCGCGAAGTTGCCGCTCTGCTATAGGTAACCGTGCGGAGCGGCAACGCAGCAAAGTAGCGTAATAAGTGTCGTTACTTTTACTGGTAACTAAAGCAGGTATCGATACTTTTAACGTTATATTGCAGTATCGATACCTAAAACTTAACGTTAAGTTTGCGTTCCGGTAAAAATTACCGTTAAAATTTAGTATCGCTACCGACTTACCGGTAATTATTTTACCGTTAAAAAAGTAACATTATAAATTAACGTTACTTACCGCTATTATAATGTTAAATTGGTAACGTTACCAAGCCCTGGCCCATGGACACCCGCAACTCTAATCGAGTTTAGGGTCGCTGCCAGCCTTTTAAATATGAAAACGCTCGTTTCTTGAAGGTTCCCAAGTCGTAGCTGTTCGGAAAGACTGTCGCAGGATGTTGGTTCCACAAAACCGAGGCGCAATATCCAAAACAAACTCACAATGGAAGAACTGCACACCACAGCTGGAAGTCTTGTACTTGTTGAAGTCCGAGAATAGCTCCACTTTGACGATGACGTTCAGCTCGCCGCGGATGCCGTGCATCGTGTCGAACACGGGGATCCAGCCGGACATCACTGCGCCTGCGCACGGAATTAAATAAATAAATAAATAACCCAAGACATGCCACGCTGGGCCACACAACGTCACCTAGCCCCAAACTAAGCCGAAGCTTGTACTATGGGTACTAGATAACTGATAAACTTACTTAGATACTTTTTTTTTTTGTAAATAAATACATATTATACATAGAAAACACCCAGACCAATACAAACAGACATGTTCATGAACACAAATGTTTGTACTGTGCGGGAATCGAACCCACGACCCTTGGCTCAGAGGGCAGAGGTCACTACCAAATGAGCCACCGAGCCTGTCAATAGTTAGCAATAGCAAATAGTCCCGGTGAAGTGATGTTTTGAACTGATATTACTTCGATATTCGCCATTTAAGTTATTAATAATAACTCTGACATGTCACGCTGGGCTGCAAAGGATGCATTGTCTAGTCCCAAGCTAAGCCGAAGCTTGTACTATTGGTACTAGACCCAGTGGACATTCGCTATAATCCATACTATGTATATTATTTAATGGAAAAGTGTCTGTCTGTCTGTTTGTCTTTCTTTCACGGCAAAACGGAGCGACGAACTGACGTGATTTTTTAAGTGGAGATAGTTGAAGGGATGGAGAGTAACATAGGCTACATTTTTCCCATTTCTAACCCCCCACTTCCCTAAAATGGGGAGTGAAAGTTTGGATGGAGCATTTACCCCGAATTAACGCGAGCGAAGCCGCGAGCAAAAGCTAGTTGACTATAATTTATTAAAGAATTACTCTACTGCTGGCCATAGGACTCTGCTCTATTGGGCTTCTTGCATCCAGTACATGGTCTGTGAAGGGCTCATGATGATGATTAAGTACTCAAATCACCGACTACAGCCGGTTATATGAGAAGAACAAAGCAATAAAATAGATCGAGGACGATTCTTTGGAGGATAGTTGAATGGGGAGCATGTCATGCCATGCCTCCAAAAAAATCCTAAAGATGACTGTTGCAACGGCCATTTACCTCCGTGAGGAGCAGCAGCCTTCGCATTGTTGGCCTCCCTGGCCAGCAGGGGCGCCAAGCTGATGACCACCTTCCCGATGGCGTCGTTGGCCGAGTACGTGTCGTGGTCCATCAGCCGCAGCTGCAGAGGCTCATCTTGCAGCTCCGATTCGTCTACCTACAAGTTACAAATAGCTACAGATCATCATTATAATTGGGAACATAAGAAAGCTTTTTTTTTTAAGAGGGGAATGCATTAGGCACCTTCATGCCGCCTCCCCGCGGAGACGGCATGGTGTGTGGGACTCACACCTCCCAAAATCCCTTTTGGGAGGTGTGAGTGTGTCTCACAGGGATTAGTGGGTATGCCCGGGAGGGCATACCCACTAATCCCCCCTGTGTCGCCAGTGGGCAGCAAGTTGCAGGGACACGGGTAGCGCCGAAGCATACGGCCATATCCCTGCCTGCCCTGGCCAGCCGCAGATGATAAGCGGCCGGCACTCCTGGTCCGGGGAGGGCAAATACCCCTGCCCCCGGATCCGAGGAGCAATAGAGTGCTCCCCGGGCGGACCTCGTGCAACGGTGTGGCTGCACCCACCACACCGTTACGCCCCTATGAGTGGATCGCGCCCCCGCACTCACCGAACATAAGAAAGCTAGTCCAAAGAGGTTAACACTTGATTAAGAGATGTAGGCCGTAGCGAAACTTCGCTGGAAACGAGCCGCCCGTCCAGGGAAGGACCTCTATAGAATATCGCAGCCAAATGTACTCCGGGTCGTGTTTCTGCCTGTGAGTAGGGTTTCCGGACCTCGCGGGGGCTTAGGAATGGGCCGGCTTGACGGTGGCAACTGACCAGGGAAGCCGGCGTGCTGTGCGTACTCACACCTCCCAGAATAAAAAGGGCATACCCATTAAACCTCCCAGTGTCGCCAGTGGGCAGAAACTTACAGGTATAAGGGAAGCACAGAATCACGAATAAATAATTTGATTTGATTTGACAGATAGAAGTATGCGATCGCGTTTGCGCTTGCCCTGGCCAGCTCCAGATGGAAAGGGGCCGGCACGCCTGGCCCGGGGAGGGGAAATACCCTTACTCCCGGCTTCCTGATAGTGATGGAATGCTCCCCGAGGACCTCATGCAATGATGTGGCCGCATCGGAATCTGGCGGTAGTAATATTTTATTTGTGCCTGACGAATCATGAGTGCTTTTAATATCTGTCTAATATGAATAAGGACATTTTATTTTTTCCGTTACTGATTATAATGAGAGCGATGGTGTTCATGGTGTTCACAAAGCGGGAATGGAACCCCGTTTTATTTCGCCATTCCTTTGAACCTAAACGACGTATGAACGAATACGATACGAGCTCATGCCTGTGGGCTAAACTGAAATCAGGCTGGTTTTGGTCAGGGGCAAACCCTAAAATGATGGGGATGTAAGGGAGCGGCCTATCATCTTTTCGCTCCAAGCCAACCTCACCTGCCCGTGGTGCATCCTGCCGAATAACAAACGAGGCGCTGGCAACCGACTGGTGGCGGTATAACCATCACAATTGAAGGCGTAGCTAAATACTAAAGACCGGTGACGGGCTGCAGCGTCACCGGAGCAACGCCTACGCCCTGCGATCGCCAACCCGCCTGCCCAGCGTGGCGATTATGAGTATATCCTCCAGATGTTTGCTCTAAGTGGCGAACAACTGAAGAGGCCTATGTCCAGCAGTGGACTGTAATAGGCTGATGATGATGAAACCCTAAAATAAGTTCACTAAAAATCCTTTTCCCTTTACTCTGCAGGCGACGATTAATAAAGCAGCATATTTATACAATAATGCTATTTCTTCACGAAAACATGCAAAGTGTAATCATAAATTGAGTTCATTACAGTACATTTCATTATTTTATGTGCGATTATATTGTTAACAATAAAATACATGAAATATGGCACTATTATACAAGATTGTCACACAAATTTCGTTAGAATGATTTACCATTCTGATTACGACGGTTTTAGATCTACATTGTGCAATTAAAACATTCTGTTCCACATTAAACAGCATATATTAGTTCATTATCGACTGCCAAAGTTGATAATTAGCAATAAATTTCATTTACAAATTCATAAATGAAAATAATCACCTTCAATGACTAGTTCAATAGAATTATGTCAGCTGTTATGACAATTTATTACGATTCACGCCTCATAACGTCAGTGGATGCAATATCTTTAGGAGTAGTGCCACAATGCTGCTTGCCAAAAGATAGTATAATGATATGGAAGGAATGTTATAAATTTTTCAGATAGGATCTGAATCGAAACTTCTTATAATATATCTTTTGTAAGCAGTAAAATAAATAAATCTTTGGTAGGTAAAATAGTTAATTAAATGAAATCGTCTTGTTTTCATTCATAGCATAGTAAGCTGAAGTGGGCTGGCTATACGGATATACGATACGATGGGGCGGACCCCAGAATTGACAAATGCCAGAGTGAATGAGTTCTAGAGTGGATACTGATTATCAAAATTAGTGACGATTGGCGCAAGATGGCTCGTAAGTATTAGATGTGAGAAGCCCAAGGATCAAGTAAAGTGGAAAAACAATTGTTGAGGCCTATGATGATGATGATGTTTTCAGTCTATATTTACCCTTATTTTTTTTTGAAAATGCTTACCTGGAAATGGAGTAATATGTAATTACTCCATTTCCAACATACCAAATGAATATTAAAAAGAGTTCCTCATCTATTGATGGGGTGGGCAAGCAGCCATTACAAATACATTGTTTTTCATGGTGTTTACACAATTCATAATAATGATTGCCCACTCTTGAAGTTCAAAGGACTATTTCTGTCTATTTGCTAAACAAAACAGGTGTTTGCAGCTGTTTATACTTTCATAATTATTTATAAAACAAGCTCAAAACACAATTTTACGTGCAATTTTGTCAAGAAAACAACTTTATTGTCTCCAAGATTCCGATAATAGCAACAACATTCCATCAGATGGGGCATCACATATTTATAAACAAACACAAAAAGCAGACAGAGACCAGACATACATTTAAAAATACTCTAATAGCACATGGCCGGAAACTTGTGCTTGGGCCAAATGTTTGAAACTAGAATTTGTCATCAAAAAATGTTCACCTTGATACCTTTAGTTCACCTAGATATTCATTTCTATTGGCAACCTTGGTAGAGAAGTAATTAAACAAGATATGAGTTTTTAATTTTAATAACAAATGAAGAAAAGTTTGTGGAGCAGACGAGTCTTGACACATAGTGTCAGCTCAGCAACAGCAACCTGTTGGGTTGATGACCTTAGAAAATCTCAAATCAAATCAAAAATCTCTTTATTCATATAGGCTTAAGACATGCACTTATAAATTGTCAATATTGGATACAGTAAATTAAAAGGAATTACACTACCACCGGATTCGGAATGCAGCTTCTATCAAGAAGAACCTGTTGCCAGAAAAACTGCTGGCCGTGGCCGAATAAGGGAAGCCCAGGATAGAGAAATGTGGCGAGAATTAAAGGAGGTGTATGTTCAACAGAGGACAGACCTACAGCTGTTGATTGATTGAAGAAAAGGTGGTGGTGGTGTGACAATCTGGCCCATCAATCAGAGGATTGGCAGGCTCTGGCTTAAGACAGAGAAATATAGGAAAGTTTGGGGGAGACCTTTTTTATAGTAGCTCGACATAATGGCTTCCCTACGTATTGGTACTTGGTGTAATAAATTGAAAATATTACTGTTTTGTCAATAATAAGCATTGTACCTTATTTATTGTTTTCTTTTTATTTGGTGTTTTTATAACTTTAGTAAAATAGGTATTTGGCTAATTTAATTAGTTTTAATGTTGTGGTTTACTATCAAGGAATACCAAATAAAATTATGATATTTTTTGTTTACAAGATGTTATAGGAATTCTACAACTAACCACCATGTAGGTACATATTTTAACTATGTGTATAAGACGAGACTAAATTTAATTATAAATACATATAAAAATTTTGTTATAATAATGGTACCATTTCAGGGTCTATAATGATCTAACTTGCTTAGAACATCTTGTAATACGCACATTATAGGCGCAATAAATGATTGAGTATAAATACATACCAAAACTTTAGTTTCTTACCTCAAACCTGTACCATTCAGTGCTATTCCACTGAGGATTCAGCGATTTTCTACAAACATCAGTCTTGTGTGTCACTCCACCGAACTTTATCTCCACAAACGCATCCGTGGTGTCGCCAGCTCGGTCCATCACCGGCAAATTGCGACCAGCGAGAACCTTCACCTTTATTTTCCCAGGCATCTTTGATTATTAAATATTTACACACAAATTATCACCAAACACTCTCGCTAACAACCACAAAAGCTGCTAACTCATCATATCGGAAACAATTAACACTCTTTTCAAACTAGTTTAACACTTTTCCGACTCTTAATCAGAAAGACAACACGCTGAATTTATCTTATCGATACAAGTTCACAAATCAATTTAGGACAACACAGAGATTTAATCTGATAATAGAGAGAGTACGTAACACATTTTAATAATCATTTTATAGGAAAACGTGGGTTTGTAGCGCAATGTTTTGAGAAAATCGGTTTATTTTGATATGAAACATTTTGTTTTAAAGACGCACTTGGTGCGTCGGATAAGATAATATACACTGCGCCTTTGAGCACCGTAGTATCTAAATGATGTTCTAAAACTAATGAGTAGGGTTTATTAATAGACAGTGTATGATTTTATAAATAAAATTCGTCTTTCATAGCAGCCCAACTCGAGCAACATCTTAATGTCAACAAAAGTGTCAAAGGGAAACGTCAAACTTTTTTTTTCATCGGGCTGATACCATGCATTATGGCCAAGTGGCTATAAATTTATAACACCTTTATAATTTTCTGAATCTCTCCCCAAATACGTACCAATTAAAATTTAAATGAGAAGAGAAAAGAAATTGAAAAACGGATGATGATATAGGCTGATGATGATGATGAATCCAAAAAAATGCAAAAATGAAAGATGCCCTGACTGAACGCCGTGGTATCGAACACGGAATATTAAACACAAGAGGAAAGGGCATAATCTAGTCAGTTCATAGAAAACTGCTGTCGCCAAACTCACACAATAACATTATACGCACACATAAAATTAACCAATCATAACTATAATAATTTCTTGAAATCACAAAGATGTAACCGCTACTAACAATAACATAAAAACTACCATAATGCATTTGAGATAAAGAAGAATTTAGAAATTACACTTTGAGGGTTTTACGGCATATCATCGAAGTGCTTTTGGCCTGCTTTGACTAGTTAGTTCACCTACTGAACGCTAGATGACACTCTTAAAAGTTGTACGCTGTTTAACACCTTACGACAATCAGCGTAAGGTTTTAATTTATACGCATGCACTTGCTTTTTTTCTAGAATGTTTATCATGACATTTATTATCGTCGCTACTCAAATAGGGATGGGATTAATACGAATATTATTGGTGATGAAAAATCGATTACTTCTAAAATAATTAATTAATATTAGAATAGATATACATTAACATTTAAATACACTGACAGAAGTTTCACATTTAATGTATATGTTACGGGTAATGCTAGAAGTTGGAGTAAACCTAGGTTTACCCGGGTTTACTTAGGATTACCCAAGCTACTTGGGTAAAGTCCGAATACAAGGTAAATTAAATTCGTGGTTTACCCATGCTCACCTAGGTCTACCCAACTACTGGCTGGGTAAACTTAGGTGTTGCCTAATTTTCTTTCTTATTTAATGAAATAGGGTTCACTACTAACGGTTCATCTGATGGTAAATGATAACCGCCGCTCATAATATACATCTGCAACGTCAGGAATTTCGAATCATGTCACAGAAGTTTATCTTGCTCAAATAAATAATTTCAATTTTAATAACAAAGACCGCTATTAGTTTTTGCTATTAAAGCTATTATTAAGTTTATGCTCACTAAATGTTGTTGTAGATATTTAAAATGCCCTTGAAGTTTCATTTCACTAACCCACTTGGCTCCCGGAGCCACGCACAAGTGCGTGCTCCCTACAGGGAATTAGCCGTCGGGTAGCAGCCATCCTCTACTACCCGCCGTTGCCCGGGGTACGCCGGGCCGTCTGCAAGCAGACGACCACGCGTGGAGGCTTCCCTTGTTATACCCCAGCTTGGGTAATACTAGGTCAACCCGGGTAAACCTAGATTTACTCCACCTTCTAGCATTACCCGTAACATATATAAATATTATTTGTGTTAACAGATCTAAAAAACCCTATAATAATAGAAATTATTATTGGGTTTTTTAGATCATAAGGCCTACTTACACGACAAGAAGTATTGACTAGATCTACAAATGTATTATCTACGAGCCGTTTTCTGCTTAAAAAGCTAGCAGCTCCAATATAATCAATTATATGACGTTCAACGAGCTTTGAATGGAATAGAAAAATCCTGTCATTTTATGACATTGAAAAAAGTATTTAATGTAATTTTTCCTTAAATTCCGTAACAGTCTGAAATGGGTATTCTATGATCATCTAGGGAGCTACACCGAACCATATTTTTAAAAAGAAAACAGCTCTTTGTAGGGAACTTCATAAAATAAAACTCATTTAAAATAAATAAAATAGTTTATTTCTGCAAATAGATTCACTAGTAATACTTTTGCACGTCAAACTTTTCCTACCAGCACTTCGACGTGTAGCCTGCCGAGAAGAATCCACCGAAGAGCCGAATCCACTTCTCTTTTGCATTTGGATCTTTAGGAAAACTAAAACGAAAATAATCAATAGTTTACAATAAGGCATAAAAAAGTGTAATAGACAAAATACATAATTAAATCGATGATATTTCAACGTGTCACAACCCTAAAGTAGGTTCGACTTGGGACGTAGTTTCTGATTCTACTATTCGATACTAGATGGCGCATGCGGACCAGGCGTCAGACAATTATATTCTTTATTTCAGTGTACATACGTGTGATTCTTAATTTACACGAATGCTTTAAATGGATAGAGGTTATGCCGAAAGATTATTTAATTAATAAAAAGTAAATACCGACTTACCGATGATAAGAAACACATGATCGAAGCAAGTTCTTAGTACTACTATTGTTTTTGCACTCAAAGACGGAACATCGAGTCAATATTGAGAGTTATTTAATAAAACACTCGAATGAAAATACCGACAGCGCACGTCACGATACTTAAGCAACCACAAAGCGACTGAGTCAAGTTAAGACTCGCTGTCCTTAACTTTGGCACGCGGGCCACGCCCACACGTCCTTTCCTCTTGTGTTTAATATTCCGTGGTATCGAAGCCTTTTAAAAAACTACTATTGTCAAACGAAAGTGTCAAAACTCAAAAACACATCGCATCGAATCGTATTTTTAATTTTATTTAATTCAATTTATATTAAAGACTAGCTTTTGCCCGCGACTTCGTCCGCGTGTTTAAATTTATACATACAAAAGTTTTTTCCCGCTAACTCCCGTTCCCGTGGGAATTTCTCAAAATACAGCCATAACTAAACTTTATATTTACTAAGGTACCTGCATGCCAAATTTCAAGCGTCTAACTTAAGCGGTTTAGATTTTTCATACAAAAGGATTTTCCCGCTAATTCCCGTTCCCGTGGGAATTTCGGGAATTCCTTTCTTAGTGCACCCCTACGGTACCTAAGCTACGTCCCTTCCAAATTTCAAGTGCCTACGTTTAGCCGTTTGGGCTGTGCGTTGATATGTCAGTCAGTCAGTCAGTCAGTCAGTCAGTCAGTCAGTTTCTCCTTTTATATATATAGATATAAATAGTGTATGTAGGTACCCAAGAAAACAATAATCTTGTTCACATAATGAAATAAACAAATTCTTTCTCAATTCACTGACTTACAAAATCAAATAATTATTGGCGGTAAGCATGTACAAAATCTCCATTTATTGCTGTAATTTGTTATAATATGTAAGATTTGATTTTAAACTATACAAAAGTGTATTCGTATTATCGTATCAGTTACTTGAATGTTGTTTGGACAACTACTACCTGCTGTAAATAAAGTTTATTTTCCTTCAAGTTTTATTTTATTATTTGGAATTAAATTTCTTTTCAGACAATGCATATTTTGTGCACAATCTGTAGTGACTTGGTGAATCAGGCAGAAAACATTTATGCAACAAACTGCGGTCATATATTTCACTATAATTGCTTGTCTCAGTGGATTAGCAGGTAACACGAAATAATTATTTTTTTTATTGATCAACATAATTTTCAGACTTTACCTCCAACTTTTCACTGTATATATTATGTCATATTCAATTGTGTTTTGGTAATTTATTAAGTTTTTATCCTTTTATGATGAGATATAGAACTTATATTTTTAAATTCGTAGATCAAAATCATGTCCTCAATGTCGTCATAAAGTGACAGAGAAATGTATGTTCCGCATCTATCCAACGGTGTCGAACGAGCACACCGGGGACGATGCGGCCACTTTGCAGTCTCGGCTGGACGACGCTCAGCTTCAGGTCCGACAGCATCAGGCTTCAACTAAGGAGAAGGATGACAGGCTGGCTGCGATTACCTTGGAGTTGAAGAAGAATGAGTTTGTATTCTATATTTATATATTGTAAGGGAGCTGCCTGTCATCTTTTCGCTTCAAGCCAACCTCACCTGCCCGAACAACAAACAATCTATAACCATCGTAGTTGAAGGTGTAGCGAAATACCACAGGCCAATGATGACGGGCAGCAAAGTCACCGGAGCGAGAAGCTACCTGCCTACCCTGAGACCGCCAATCCGCCTGGCGATTATGGGTATATCCTCTAGATGTTTGCCCTAAGTGGTGAACAACTCGTGTAGCCTATGTGTAATTAAATTTATTTATCAAACCATCTGTAAAGAGAGAGTAGGTAAAGCTTATGAAAATTATTTCATTCTTATTTTGTTTTAGGGAAGTATTGAAAAACTTGGAGAAAAAGTTAGTCACCAGAGAGTCTGCCATATCAGCTCTGAAAGAGCATCTGGAATATTTGAAGATACAAAATAAAGAAACAAACAAACTGAAGGAAGATAATGAAGCTCTGAAAAAGAGTATGCAAACGTTAAATGGGTAAGCAATTTAATTTCACCAATGTATTGCTAGAGGTCTACCTTAATATTTTATACTGCTATTTTTGAAACCGGTATCCACGCGTGCGACGCCGCTGGCACAGCTAATAAGCACTAAATATTTACGCTAGAAATGGTAACAATGCGAAATTTTAATTGGTTTGGGACAATGAATATGTTGTGAAAATATGACCTATATTGTTTTTTGGGCTAAAAAAAAATTTGGCTCTATTAACGATACCTATGCCCAGAAAAATTTGGAGAGTGATTAAAAAGCCACCTTGTATAAGTTTTATTTTCATACTGTAATATAATATTCTTTGAGGAATAGTTTGTTTGGGAAAACACCAAAATTATATGCGGGAGTGGTTGATGTAGTGCGAACTCTCAGACCGCACTAAGTTTGTTCACTAACTTAATTGTTTTATTGTAGCTTACAGAAAGTTTTGAATGCAACTAGCGATGAAGTGGACCAGATGTTGCAGGGATACACAGATGTGAGGACCATAGCTACCTTTGCCACGGCATTGAAGCGGTTAGTAATATTATATGCACTCTTCTTTCTTTTTCTTTTATTCTTTCGTGGCCCATTTCGGCCGATAGTTGATAAATTTACTATCATCATTATATCAGCCTATCGCAGTCCACTGCTGGACATAGGCCTCTCCAGTTGTTCGCCACTTAGGGCAAACAAACACCTGGAGGGTTAACCCATAATCGCCATGCTGGGCAGTGGGTTGGCGATCGACATTTATTATTTGAAATGCCTATTAATAATTTAGTAAGTAAAATGAAACTTTAATCTAAAATGTATATTTACTGATTGCAGCGCCCTTTGTGAATCAGAATCAAAGAAAAACGAAACGAGAGACAGACTGCAAGTGGCTAAACAGCAAATTGGGATGGAAAAAAGTGTTGTGGCTGAAATGCAAGCAAAAATTGTGTAAGTATTTTAAAAGCATATGTAAAAACCGAATCTTGGCGAAAATCCTAGGACGAATGAAAATGAAAAATATCTTTATTCACGTAGACTTTATGACAAGCACTAAGAGCCGTTACGCACTGTCGACTAGTCGCTGGCGACTGTGACTTACTAGAGTTTAAATAGGGCCTTGCGCACTTAGTCGTCAGTCGCCGCGTAGTGTTTTGGTCGCCGAGAGACTGAGTCGCCAGCGACTAGTCGACAGTGTATAATGGCTCTTATGAATCGTCAAATGCAGGTACAAACAATAATAAATTGTACCATTTCGGAAAGACGGCGATCGGCAAAACGCCGGATAAATGTAATCTAGTTAATTCTCCCGAAATCCCGGGATCGGGAATTCGTTCGCGATATTGACGAATAGCATTGTCTTTCCTAATCGCTACCCCTAATTTGGCCAATTGTATAAAAAACACTTCATATTGCTTATTTCGTGGAGATAAAAACATATTACTATAATATCATAGTTTTGCTCATTTCTTATTCGACCTTTTTTTTTTTTTTTTTTTTTTTTATAGTAGCTCGACATAATGGCTTCCCTACGCCTGATGGAAAGCGAAAGAGAAGCCCAAGTCACTGTGACAACTGGCAAGTAACTTGTTAGTTACCTGTCAGTTGCCACTGCCATGCCGGCCCAACCCTAACCCCCCACGAGCTCCGGAGACCCTACTCACCAGCAGAAACACGACCTGGAGGTCATTTGGCTGCGGTATTCTATAGGTATTCTATCGTTTTTCGTACTAATTATTTATGTCAGAAACAGTAACTGTCGACGCATAACAAGGGCAGCCCGTTGGTGCTGGAGATAGTCCCTTTTTGGCGTTTCACGTCGATTATTCTAAGATTTTGTGCACTAAAAAATAGACGGCACCTTGCCGGTAGCGTGCTTGTAGATCTTCTTTCTCGGTAATGTGACCTTGCGAATATTGGACGATTTTAAGGGGCAGCGCAGACGACAGACTATCCGTGACGCACTTTTTGCAATTATATGCATTAACTCAAGCGACGCGCAAAAATCTGTTGCGGATATTTCACAGACTCAACGCACACGACGCACATCTTCGATCATACTGTCGGCAGATCTAGACGCTCTTTTTAAATGTCTCAGACGCAGACTCTATCGCACAAAAAGTGTGCCGTCTGCGGTGCCCCTAATTTTTAACACCGACGGAAAACAAAAGGAGGGTGTTACTGTGTGCTTTGTGTTGCGGAATGTTGTGTGACTCAAATTACAGAGTACAATCGCACAAAATCTTTTATTACAGTACCTGCCTTTTCATATAAAGCTCAAGCATGCATTGTTCTTCCAATCCAGGCATCTAGAAGAGAAGCTATCCGCCGCCGAACGCAAGTACGATTCACTGAAAAGCAAGCGGAAAGCCTCTGACGTCATCGACAATTCGTTCGAGACGCCGGCGCAGGGCAAGCAGCCTCGCCTGTCTGCTCCGGAGAACCTCAACGACGCTGTGATACTGCAGGACAGCAATGACAGCTTTGTAAGTGTCTACTGAGGGTGCGGAGGCTGTGAGGGTGAAGATTTTTGCAAATAGATTTTTTTATAATAGCTTTTTTTTTTATTTTTTTTATAGTGGCTCGACATAATGGCTTCCCTACGCCTGATGGAAAGCGAAAGAGAAGCCCAAATCGCGAGAGGCGGCAGACGAGCAAGTGTGATGCCTGCCTTATTTCTGCAAATAGATGTTTTTTATAGTAGCTCGACATAATGGCTTCTTACGCCTGATGGAAAGCGAAAGAGAAGCCCAAGTCGCTGTGACAACGGGCAAGTAACTGGTCAGTTACCTGTCAGTTGCCACCGCCATGCCGGCATTGATATTTATCGGTTTTGCGTACTAATTATTTATGTCAGAAACAGGAACCATACGATTTGCGACAATAACTTTGTTGTGAAAATATTAACTATATTTATTTTTGCAAAAATAGTCTCTAATAACGATACCTAATGCGCAGAAAAAATTTGGATAGTGATTAAAAAGTCACCTTGTATATGAAAAATGAAAAAATATTTATTCACAAAAAGCATTTATTTATTTAAACTTTATTGCACAAAATGGTACAAAAGGCGAACTTAATGCTAGGAGCATTCTCTACCAGTTAACCTTTGGGTCATGCAGAGAGTGGAAATTGTGTGCGGTGAGTGTACATAGAGAATATAACAATTTAATTATATCTAATAATATACATGGATATATTGAATATATAGCAAATAAAGATAATATAACATATATAAATAAATACTAACAAATATATATATAATATATATATAACAAATAAGCAAAACATAAACGGTACTTAGATAAACTCGTCAAGTAATTAAATAATATTTCTTAGGTTAACCCAATTGATTCAAGAGGTGTTCACGGACCCTTTTTTTAAACAAAGCATTGGGTTGTCTTAATTTATTAGAGGTAGATTTCTCCTTTTAAGTGAGATATCACTTGTGCCAGGAGAAACCACTCTCCCGTAGCTACAGAGGTTACATACTATGTATAACAAACAATCGCTTCAAGGCTATGACAAAATATGTTTATTATGTTTCAGAATACGCTAGTGAACCGCATCGAGTCCGCCGACTCCCCGTACTTGGCGCTGAAGCAGAGCAGCCTGGCGCTGTCCGCCTTGCAGCAGCGGCCTCGGCAGCGGCTGCCCGAGGCCAAGCTTAAGGTACGGTACCTTAAAAATGGCCTTACTTATACTTAAAAAGCTATAGAGCTTTTTAATCTATACTAATATTATAAAGAGGAAAGATTTGATTGTTTGTTTGTTTGTTTGTTTGATACGAATAGGCTCCAAATCTACTGGACCGATTGGAATAATTCTTTCACTGTCGGAAAGCTACACTATCCCCGGTGAACATAGGGTATATTTTATTTATAGAAACGTTAGGGATTTGTGCTAAAAGTTTAATAATGTAACCCAAGGTGTGAAAAAATTTCCAAAAAGCTATCAAACTGACGTGTATTGAAAATGTTACCATAGCAACCTAAACTACCCGAAGCGAAGCGAAGGCGGTTCGGCTAGTTAATAAATAAATAAATAACCCAAGACATGCCACGCTGGGCCACACAGCGCCACCTAGCCCCAAACTAAGCCGAAGCTTGTACTATGGGTACTAGACAACTGATAAACTTACTTATATACTTTTTTTTTGTAAATAAATACATATTATACATAGAAAACACCCAGACCAATACAAACAGACATGTTCATGCACACAAATGTTTGTACTGTGCGGGGATCGAACCCACAACCCTTGGCTCAGAAGGCAGAGGGCACTACCAAATGAGCCACCGAGTGTGTAAGAAATAAGAAACTTATTACCCACAAGGACATCACAACAACACATCGACAAAACATAATCTTAACTAATATTATAAAGCTGAAGAGTTTGTTTGAACGCGCTAATCTCAATTCAAAAAATTCTTTTTGTGTTTTGTTAGGAAGGCTTTATTTAACATCACATTGCAACTATTAGGAGCGAAGAAATAATGGAAAATGTAAAAAAAAAACGGGGAAAAATAACTATTCCACGCGGACGAAGTCGCGAGCACAGCTAGTCTTCTATACTTATAATAAATCTGTAGAGAGGTCAATTCTGTACATGAAATATATTTTGAAAATAACTATCAGGTGGTGATAAGTGATCGATACTGATGTCAAAAATGCAATCAGTAAAATTTTTGTCTGTCTGTCTGTATGTTCGTTATTTTCTATAACAATTTATATATTTTATCTCCTTGGATAAAATAGGGAAGGAATTGATCTAAATCCTTTCTTAGCGGAT
Organism: Conogethes punctiferalis; assembly: GCA_031163375.1. Classification (NCBI taxonomy): domain Eukaryota; kingdom Metazoa; phylum Arthropoda; class Insecta; order Lepidoptera; family Crambidae; genus Conogethes; species Conogethes punctiferalis. Next base: position 5,384,638 of record CM062095.1, on the reverse strand, counting down.
GCCTATGTCGCAGTCATCTGGTTGAATCTCCTATTCAATTGAATCGCTAGCGCGTTCATTGAATGACGACATTCAATCGAATGACTAGACCGAACGTTGACTAAACACGCGTCACTTAACGTCCAACTAGGTAGCGGATTGAAACATAGCCCTTTGAAAAGAGCGGACGTAAAAGCAGTCAAGTGATTGTAATTTAGTTCATTTTTTTCCCGCGCGGCGTTAGTAGTCACTAAAACAAATATGGCGTCGAACATGATCACCTGAGTGTTGATATTTTTTTGATTAGATTTACTTTAAACTGACTTATACGTAATAAAATAGTGTGAAAGCATGGATTTACCTATTAATACGCCGCCTCCCGATACTTTTAAAGAAAAATTAAAAGCTTAACATTAAACAGTCGGCTTTTAGCCATTCAACGACTATGCTAAAATGACGTTCAGTCAAGACGTTGAACGTTTCATTCAATATCATGACGAGTAGTCCTTTAGGCATTCAATTAAATGTCGTCATTCAATGAACGCGCTAGTCATTCAATTGAATAGCAGATTCAACCAGATGACTGCGACACCTACATCATAACATCTACTTGCCTGTCAAATTTCCGTCCACCTTTGAGCTATATATTTGTGTATAATATATTAATATTAATTTAATTTAATAAATATTTACATAAGATATAAAAAATCTTATTCATCTCGTTGCCCATTTCAAAACTTTTCAACGCATCGTCTAACGCACTTATTTCTATTCACAGCCATCCGAACTGGCGCTTATCAACGCGGCGAGAAACGCAACCAAAAAGGAAAACTTTCCATCGAACAGCCAAAGCAGCCAACACAGCATTTTCCACAAGAAAGAACCAGCCAGAATAGACCTCTCGGACGATAAAGATGTTAACATATCACAGTTCAACATATCGTATGACGGTTTGGGCGGCCATTCCAAGTTAGATACGTTCCCGGTTCCGGCGAATCGACCGCCGGTGAAGAGTTTCATGCCTAAGTTGACTTCTAAGCACAAGTTGAGGAGGCCTAACCCCCCATCGGGGAGTCAGGATATAGGAAAGTTGTTGGAGAAGATTAGGGATAAGTAGTTGTAGGGTTGTTGGCTGTTTTAGAGATGTTACCGGTCTTATCTGTTGGGACATTTTCGTAACTTGAGAACGACTTAGGTGCAGCGCCGACGGCACACTTTTTGTGCGATAGAGTCTGCGTGTGAGACATTTAAAAGAGCCTCTAGATCTGCCGAAAGAATATTCGAAGATGTGGGTCGTGTGCGTTGAGTCTGTGAAATATCCGCGACAGATTTTGCGCGTCGTGTGCGTTACTGCATATAATTGCAAAAAAGCGCGTCACGGATAGTCTGTCGTCTGCGCTGCCCCTTAGTTAGTAACGTAAAAACTGCAGTGTTTGTTCTGGTGAAACAAGGGGGCAAATTGCAGTTGTTTAAAGACTGCATTAGTGCATTTGTTTTAGTGGAATAAGGGTGCAAATTACAGTTGTTTAAAAATTCCTATAGTGCCTTGTTCTGGTGTATATGCCGGAACTAGGGCGAAAGCAAAGACATTGCACACTGGAATTAAATCAATGAGTACATGGCCATAAGGTAAAAAGGATCACAATCTACAACTGTGCCTTCATTTTGGTAAAACAAGCCAGGATAAAATAGCCTTAATTACTATATAAGAAAACTACCCACATATTCATATGATGTTATAAATTTTGATAATTTATTAGTTATGTATATATTTTGTAAGTGAACGACTGAATGTAATATAAATCAATTTACGTTATACACGTTTTTTATTACTAAATTCCTCAGTGGAAATACTTATAAATAATACCTAAAATGAACAAAATATACCTTATCTATGGACCGTATTTACATGATAAAAATTATTTAGAGCCTTAGTATTTTAAAAACGAACTATTTCATTATATAATTATACCTACATAATTTAAATAGCATGTGAAGAAAACGCCGTCAGTCTGAACGCAAAATAAGCTCTAAGCAACAAAAAATCGACGTCAAAGTGAAGTTTTGTATGAAGAAATTGAGTTTCTTGCCAAAAGATCCATATCGGCTTAAGGTTAAGGTTTTTAAGGCTAGAGTGAATAGGCTTTATCTAAGTAAGCATGCTCCATCCTAGACCACATCATCACTTAACATCAGGTGTGATTGTGGTCAAATGCTTTCTTAGAATTAAATTTAAAAAAAAGGCCTTGGATCTTGCATATAGTGAATAGTCAAAGTCTATACAGATAGATATAGATAAAGAATATTTTTAAAAAGCATATTTTACGAGCAAAGCGAGGCAAAGACATCCCTCATTCAGCCTCTAACTCCTCAATCTTCTTGTAGGCCTTCTTGAGTTCCTCCAGCAGTGCGCTCGCTTGCGTCCTATCGACCAGCACCTCCCGCTTCTTCTGCTCGCCCGAGAACACGTCTGAGGTAAAGAGGGACAGCTTGAGCGCGTCCACGGACCCGGGAGGACCCGGGGATACGGCTACGTCCGTTACTTTGTTTACTGGAAAAGAGAAAGGGGAGAACTAATTATTACAGATCAGATAACCAAAGGTGGTAGCTTCGACGATTTGTAAGTGTTTTTTTTTAAAAACCTATACAAATAAAGATTATTTTGACTTGACTTTGACAAAGATGGCACGGCAGTAAATTGGCGTAGCAAAAGCAAAACTATAGTTAACTGTCCTTTCACACACATAAACAAATCCGCGCGCGAGCGAGACAGGCAGACTTTTCATTATGCGCATGCAGTACGACGTCGCGCCGCGCGCTTTTTCAGACACTAATCCGTAATTACCACTCATACTCTACTACTCATACCAACACGAGTGCACAATGTAAAACTTAAGTAGAATAGAATAGAAAAAGATTTAATTTAAGTGCCTTTTTTAATAAATAAAATGTGGTGCAATTGTAATTGATATCCAAGATACAAGCTTGCTTAGTTTGGATATCTCTGGAATTTCTGTAAATGATAAATGTAAATAAAAAACTTTTTGATTTGATTTGATTTGATACCTTGTAAATGTATGGAAATGTGTTGAACGTGCTAGCTTTAGTTAACTGACCTGTATCAGTGTATTGACCTATATCATATCAAGTGACCTGTATGTAGTGGTATCCTGTCGAATAACAAAACGATGAAACGAGGCTCTGGCAACCGACAGGTGGCGGTATAACCATCACGATTGAACGCGTAGCTGGTAATACCTACCACAGGCCGCTAAAGTGCAGCAGCGTCACCGGAGCGAGGAGCTGCGCCCTGCGATCGTCAATCCTGCCCAGCCTGGCCATTCCATAATCTACCCATGTAAAGCCTCCAGGTGTTTAACAAAGTGGCAATCGACTGCCACATTAAGGCAAACATCTGGAGGATATACCCATAATTTGTGTGCATGAACATGTCTGTTTGTATAAGTCTGGGTGTTTTCTATGTATAATATGTAATTATTAAAAAAAAAGTATCTAAGTAAGTTTATCAGTTGTCTAGTACCAATAGTACAAGCTTCGGCTTAGTTTGGGGCTAGATGGCTCTGTGTGGCCCAGCGTGGCATGTCTTGGGTAAAAAAAAAATTGAGTTTTGTATTCAGGTTGGAACGGACCCAAAACACACACACGTCTATCGATCACCGGATCTACTTATTCATCTTCAGCCTATTGCAGTCCACTGCTGGATATTAGCCTCTACAGTTGTTCGCCATCGCCACTTAGGGCAAACATCTGATCTACTTACTCATAAACCCGTTACTCCTGACGTGTTCCTCGTGCGTCTGCGCGTGCGCCTGCGCGGCGTCGGCCAGCGCGGCGGCGTGCGCGCGCGGCACGCCCAGCACCAGCAGCGCGCGCGTCAGCGCCCCGCCCGCGCACGCGCACGCGCACGCCTGCGACACCACCCAGCGGATGACAGCCGCGGCGCGCGCGCACTCGTCGCGGGACGCTGGGGAGATCCATGCTTATAATAAATCTATAGAGGGGTCTATTCTGTACATGAAATATTTATTTTCAAAATAACTATCGGGCGTGATTAGTGATAAATACTGAAGCCAAAAATGCAATCAATAAATTTTTTTGTCTGTCTGTATGTTCGTTATAGAAAACAAAAACTTATTTTTCATACTCCTGGGCGGGTTATAGTATACTTTTTAAGCTACACGCTACAATCGATAGGAGCAGAGCAGTGAATGGAAATGTTGGGAATACGGTGTTTTTTGATCTGTATGTTTGATCGCACATCACACTAATTGCGGTTTTCACAAATGTATTGCTAGAGCTCTAACTTAAAACTTAGGCACCATTTTATGGAACTCCGTTATTTTTGAAGCCCGATATCCACGCGTGCGACACCGCTGGCACAGCTAGATAGCAATAAAGTAATTACTATGCTGCGACGGTTTACATTTTAAATCTACAAAAACCCCCTTCAAAAGTTGTAAGTTTAGATTAAGAGCGCTTTAATTCACATATAGGCGTTTTGTCTGACTGAAGCGCTGCACAGCGAATCGAACTATGTCGAGCTACTATAAAAATAATAATAATCCCTTCTTTTTAGGGTTCCGTAGCCAAAATGGCAAAAACGGGACCCTTATAGATTCGTCATGTCTGTCTGTCTGTCTGTCTGTCTGTCTGTCTGTCCGTCCGTATGTCACAGCCAGTTTATTCCGAAACTATAAGAGCTACATTATTAAAATTTGGTACGTAGATGTATTCTGTTAACTGCATTAAGATTTTAAAGTAAAATCAGAAAAAAATCCAAAATTTTTGGGGTTCCCCATACATGGAACTGAAACTCAAAATTTTTTTTTTCATCAAACCCATACGTGTGGGATATCTATGAATAGGTATTTGAAAATGATGTTGAGGTTTCTAACACCATTTTTTTCTAAACTGAATAGATTGCGCGAGAGACTCTTCCAAAGTGGTAAAATGTGTGTCCCCCCCCCCGTAACTTCTAAAATATGGGCATGATAAAACTGAAAAAAATATATGATGTATATTACTATAAAAACTACTAACGAAATTTGGTTTGAATGAAATCTAGACAGTAGTTTTTTTTTAAACGTCATAAATCAAATTACCTAATCTTTTCATTCAATCAGTGGTACGGAACCCTACGTGCGCGAGTCCGACTCGCACTTGGCCGGTTTTTATAGTAGCTCGACATAATGGCTTCCCAACGCCTGATGGAAAGAGAAGCCCAAATCGCTCTTGACAATGGGCAAATATCACTTGCCACCGCCATGCCGGCCCAACCCTAACCCCTCACGAGCTCCGGAAACCCTATTCACCGACAGAAACACGACCTGGAGGTCATTTGGCTGCGGTATTATATAGTGTGGAGGAGGTCCTTCCCCTGACGGGCAGCTTAATTCGAGCAAAGATTCGCTATGCCCTACCTCTCTTTAATGCCTGCTCTACCTTCACACTACAGCGGCTGTAGCGCAGCTAAATCGCGATGCCATTGCTGGCTGCCTCCCCCTACACCTACCAGGGAACGCCCATGTTCCCATTGCAAGGCATATACCTCGGCTCTTGTCTGTCAATCACTATGAAGGGTAGACACTTAGTACCTAGCTCTAACTTATTCTTGTTACTTACATAAGCTTGTGTCCTTTAGAATCTCCATGATTCCATCATCCTGTAAAAGAGAAAAAAAATTTCAAAGGACTAATAAAAAGTCAAACTTCACCCGGCTGGGCGTAGGTATCTAACTAATACAAAGCTTTCGATATTATGATGATACAATAGGTACGTAGGTACTAAATTGGGGAATGCGTTACACATCTTTACGCCGCCACATATAAGTAGGCAAGTTGTTCAGCAAAACTGTTGTCTCGTCACTACCCTATCAAATTCAATGAAGAACCAATGGTTTAAGTGGTTAAAAATACCAATCGTATTTCTTACCCACTTAGAACTGTTGGTTTAAATTTTGGGCATTGGATTAATCATAATTCATTGAATTGTATACTTGATCGTACAGTAAGGTTTTGCAAATGGATAAAACTTTACATTAACCCTGCAAGAGCCCAGCAATATCTGAAATTAGTTATAATATTGGTTTAAAAGGTCATTTGTAAATTAGGAAACTTAGTCCCCTGTTGGTTTTCTTGAATTTTTGTTGGCCGCAATTTGATCATTTATTGATTAGCTTTAGCTATTTCAATGGCACTAATCTTACGATAATAATATAAATTTATACATGTTATTCTTGGAGTTTCAATCATCTTTGATCGATCTAAAAAAAGATCAGGTTCTTTTTATTTATTTTTTTTCAATTTTGATCTAAGTTGGTACCTACCTAGTACTTACTTTCATTAAAATACTTTTAAGTAGGTATAGGTAGTTTTTTTATTTCAATACTCTGTTCTATAGATTACGAAATCAATGCAGTCAATTGTAAATAAACCTTTTACCTGTCAGACAATATAAACTTATGAGAGAAACCCTAAAACGAAAGTCACTTGTTGTCACATACAATTTAGACGATCCCTTGCAGGCGAGTTGAACAAGATGCATGGTTCATTAATCTCATGTTTTCGTACAATCGTTTAATGTACCTACAAATGTATTTTGGATACCTACTAATATTTGGATTTTAAAATCATTGATTGATGAAATACAATAGAAATAGTGTACAAAAGACGGACTTAATGCCGTATAGGCGTTCTTTACCAGGCAACCATGGGGCTGATCAGAAATGGATTTAGGTTGCGTGCTTGCAAAGTTGTTAGATTTTTAATAGATAGATTAGAATAATTTTCTAAACAGCATAGTTAAATAAATAAATATCAGACAATATCACTTAACTATAGCTCCGATCTCAAAGCAAGTAGCCTAAGCACTTGTGTTGTGGGTATCAGGACAACGAAGGTACCACAACTATATATACTTAAATACAAATATAAACACCCAGACACAGAACAAACACAAGTGTTCATCACACGAATGTTTGTCCCGGGTGGGGATCGAACCCACGACCGTTGGTTCAGAAGGCAGGAGTCAATACCAATTTAGCCACTGAGCCAGTTCTAGTGTTCATAAGTATGAGTTCTATCGTTGTTGTTCCAGTCTGTATGTATGTATGTACGAGTATGTACATTTTTCTACTCTTTTCCTTCTGAAAATCAATGAGTCGCGACCTGTGTGCTTAGCACGAACACTTTCGAAAAAGTATGCGTAACGTAACCGTAAACGGGCGATAACTTTCACTACGTTAACGTACGTAAACGTAGTACCTCTTACGCACGATAGGGGCGCTGTACCAAGTTTCATACAAATGTTTACGGAAACGTTACGCATACTTTTTCGAAAATGTTCGTGCTAGGCACACCGCACATGAGTAGGTAACATGTTATTACGTCACAAACGTAATGTCACAGTATCTCATACTCGTGAGTACGCGAGTTAATCTGCAAAAACACGTATCTCTTTGTCAATTTACTCTATTTAGAGCTCGGGGCAAATATCATTTTCGTTGCGGGAAGGTCTTTGTATGAACGTAGCTAATCGAGTTTCTGGTTATATAGTTAGCTTTGATCATTGAACATAGTGGGAGGGAGGGAAGGAGGGAGGACATTTAGAGGAATGCGTGTGTGACAATGGCCAAGTGAAAAGAAACTTTTTTAGGTAGGTAGATATACTTAGATAGTGTTTTGTTTGTCTTTAATATAGTCTAAACATTTTGTGCATGAACAGAACATGTCTGTTTTGGTGTGTGCCATATATGTATTTGATTAAGTACAACAAAAAACCGTGATCACCCATATCCTCAACTTCTCCATAAATACGGGGACGTTTCCCACACTATGGCGCAAAGCCCACGTCATCCCGCTCCCGAAAATCCCTTCTCCCAGCACAATCAACAACTTCCGTCCCATTTCCATACTTCCTTTCTTATCAAAGATTCTCGAGATAGCCGTTCACACTCAACTTTCCAAATTCATTTTTAGAAATAATCTGCTGAGTCAGTTTCAATCGGGTTTCCGTCGAGGGCACAGCACCAGTACAGCCTTGCTTAAGGTAACCGAGGACATGAGACGGGGCATGGAAGGTGGTATGGTCACCGTACTTATCTTAATTGATTTTTCCAATGCTTTTAATACAGTAGACCATGCTATCCTCCTCTCCATGCTGACTCGTCTCAACGCATCTCCCACAACCATTGATTGGTTTTCAGCTTACCTTACTGGCCGCCAACAAGCGGTCAAAGTGGATAAGTCGCTATCAAGATGGTGTGACCTCGACACTGGTGTTCCTCAGGGTGGGATACTATCTCCTTTACTATTTTCTATATTTATTAATTCCATAACTGCCTGTCTTGTCTCTTCTCACCATCTGTATGCAGATGACTTACAATTATACCAGCAGTGTGCTATAAATGTGATCGACACGACCATCGACAGTCTGAACAATGATCTGCGCCTCATAGCAGAATGGTCGGATCGTTATGGTGTAGCCGTAAATCCAGATAAATGTCAGGCTATAATCGTAGGTAGTACACACCAACTGCGTAATCTGGACACTAGCACTATTCATCCAGTCTCTTACCGAGGTACTATAATTCCGTACTGCACTAGTGTTAAAGACCTCGGCCTGTACATTGACTCTGCTCTTAGCTGGTCCAAGCAGGTTGACGAGGTTAGCCGTAAAGTCACCGCTGCGTTGTGCTCTCTATATCGCTTTAAACACTTTTTACCTATTAACACCAAAGCCACTTTGATCCAGTCCCTGATCCTACCCATTATTGATTATGCCGATGTGTGCTACCTTGATCTTAACCAATGTCTTCTTAGCAAGCTGGAACGTCTGCAGAATAATTGTATTCGTTTCATCTTTGGCCTACGGAAATACGATCATATCTCCTCTCATCGTATACAGCTTAACTGGCTCCCTATAGCGACACGTCGTAACATTCGTATTCTATGTACTCTTTATTCCATTCTTTATGATCCTAACTCGCCTAGCTATCTCAAATCTCAGTACCAATTTCTCAGCTCGACTCACACACGCCAGCTTCGCTCTTCCGGCAACTCCCTCTTGGCAATTCCCCTGCACCATTCGAGCTTCGTCTCCAATTCTTTCTGCGTACAATCCATCAGACTCTGGAACGGTCTGCCTGAAAGCATCCGGAAGGCTCCAAGTAAACCATCCTTTAAGTTGAGGGTCCAAAAACATTTTCGTCTCCAACATTAGCAAAGTCGTTTCACAACACCAACTCGTCTAATTATTATATATATATGTTATTATGTATTATATATATATTATATCTTTGTATATGCTATATATTATATTAACTATATGTATAAATGTATTATATTTATGTATGTGTACGTATTTTTAATGTTTAATGTTATTAACCTTGCAGCACACTACCTACATTTTTATTTCTGCTTAGCCCAATGGTTGACTGGTAGAGAATGCCTATGCGGCATTAAGTCCGCCTTTTGTACACTTATAATTGTGCAATAAAGATTAAATAAATAAAATAAAAAAAAGTATCTAAGTAAGTTTATTAGTTGCCTAATTCAACCCTCGGCTTAGTTTAGGGTCAGATTTTACTTATTTTACGTCACATCCTTTTTCCGTTACAAATTTGATTACGATATTTATTAGATATACCTACCTATCTTTCTTGCAAATTATGTGTGCGTAAGTTAGGAAACATTGTTTGTGTCATTTCCAGGCTACATTTCCCAGAAATTTCAACCATAGTGACTCTGATAGAGTAAGAATAAGTATACGTAGTTCGTTGTGTAGATAGATAGAGTTTAAGAGAGGTATAACATGGCGAATAATCGCTGGAATTGAGCCGCCCGTCCGGGGAAGGCCTTCGTGATGTACATCATCCTCTTAGCGTTGTCCCGGTTTGTGCCTCTAGGCCCAGGGTCCGCTTGGACCATGATCCTAGATTTAGCGAGTCTGGTTATTACATTGAAGCGACTGCCATCTGACCTTCGTAACCCTCAGAAAGGGGAACCAGACAAATTTGGATCATGGTTACACATTCAGAATTAAACTGGATGTGCAGGTTTCCTCACGATCTTTTCCTTCACCGCTAAGCTAGTGGTATGATTCCGCACATAGATTTTTGCAAATCCAGAGAGATACGTGCCCCGCGCGGATTCGAATCGACGACCTCACGTGTGTGAAGCGACGATCTTACCACTAGGCTACCACGGCCTTCGTGATGTACAAATAATGAAAAAAAAAATGTTATAAAGAAATTTTCAGAATCCTTCCCTTCCCACAATGTCTATAGACACATCACAAAAAGTTACGACAAAACTCTGAGGAAAACAACTTGAATTTTCCAAAAGCCGAGTTGTGAATCAGTAACAGTGTTAAGGCAAAGCCACGGAAAGTTGCACATAACTCACTTTATTATACATCTCAAAGTACTTGTGTATGTTATAGAATTACCCTCAAAGTGAGATGTATGAAGAAATCTAGGCATTAAGAAAGCTCTAGATTCACAACGCTAATCCTATAGGGTATTTGACTGTTTAAATATTTGATTTGGCATATTATTTCATAATTGCGAGAAAGAATAATATATGTATAACCGTGCCCAGGGTCCACGCAACGTCATCTAGTTCCAAACTAAGCCCAAGCTTGTACTATGGGTACCTAGACCACTGATAAACTTACTTAGATACTTTTTTTTTATAAAGTAGAGAGATACATAGAAAACACCCAGACCAATACAAACAGACATGCACACAAATCCCCACACCTACAGTATACACGTAGGCACTGTGCGGGGATCGAACCTGCGATTACTGTGGCAAAGACTGGTCGCCAATAAAATGCTTTCAAACATTTGTGTGCATGAACATGTCTGTTTGTATTGGTCTAGTGTTTTCTATGTATAATATGTATTTATTTACAAAAAAAATGTATCTAAGTAAGTTAATCAGTTGTCTAGTACCCATAGTACAAGCTTCAGCTTAGTTTGGGGCTAGATGGCGCTGTGTGGTCCAGCGTGGCATGTCTTGGGTTATTATTATTATTATTTCAAACGTATTATTCCATCCTTTAAATTGCAATACTTATTGGTATAACATCTTTTATTATTAAACCAACGAGTATTTAAGATACTTGTAGCTATCAAACACCTTACGTCGGTCTTATAATAGGACGTAAAACAGGCGCATGACGTCACTTGCCTGTAGCTGTTTTGTATAAAGTGTTTTTGAACCCGTCAATATGATGACTCGTAATTTGAAATTGTGAGAATTCGGTGACTATTAATGCTCACGGATTAATTTATCTTTTTTGTATACCTACTTATTAAGTATTTTGTTTTTATTTCCATGTTTGTTGAATAGATACCAAGCCAAAATAATAGGTACGATAAATATTATGTATCTAGTTGAAGATCTGTTATCTTTACAATACAGAATATACCTCAGGAAGGTACCTAACTCTTCAAGGAACTTTTGTAGGAATACAAATAAGTCTAGATCAACATTAATACCTACCTATCACTAAAAATATTCTATTGAAGCTATGAAAGAAGACTTTAACATTATCCTTACAAGATGTACTCGTAACGAGTTTATGGTAAAATATCGAAACGAATTTTGCTTGTGTACGTTTTACGTGCTCGATACGTGACTATACTCGTATTGTGATACGAGTCCGTGTTATGTCAAACGTTATGCTTTGACGCTATGAAACCTTGAATATGCCCCGTGTTCGCTGTAATATTTAAGAAGTCTATTTATTTCTGGACAGGGAAGCATCAATCAATCAACCAATCAACAGCCTTGGTCCGTCCACTGCTGAACGTAGGCCTCCTTTACAGGGAAGCATAATAAATATAAATTTAGATTCAGTTGATCATCAGCCTATTGCAGTCCACTGCTGGACATAGGCCTTTCCAGTTGTTCGCCACCTAGGGCAAACATCTGGAGGATATACCCATAATCGCCACGCTGGGCAGGCGGGTTGGCGATCGCAGTGGTGACGCTGCTGCCCGTCATCGGTCTGTGGTATTTAGCTACGCCTTCTATCGTGATGGTTTACCGCCACCAGTCGGTTTGCCAGAGCCTCGTTTGTTGTTCGGCAGGATGCACTACGGGCAGGTGAGGATGGCTTGGAGCGAAAAGGTGATAGGTCGCTCCTTTACATCCCTTCCATCCCAGGGAAGCATAATAAATACAAATTTAGATTCAGATAGCACGTCTGATCTTTCTTTTTAGCTCACTATGCTCTACCTAAAGGTACATCCTACTGAATAACAAACGAGGCTCTAGTAACCGACTGGTGGCGGTTTAACCATCACAATTGAAAGCCTACCTACATAGCTAAATACGAATTGTTCCACCTTAGGCACCTGTGCTAATCAACTAAGTGATTTGACCCCCGCAAAAATTTTATAGAAACGTACATACTTATGTCACCTGGCCAGGGGATTCAAGTCGACTGTAAATAAAATAAGTTTTATTGTTCACTTAAGTCACCTGGGATTGTCTGAGGTTTTTTTATGTGGGAATAGTACCAGGAGGTTCAGGCAGTAGCATCATCGGTGCGAGGAACTGCGCCCTGCGATAGCCAACCCGCCTGCCCAGAGTGGAGGTAGCTCAAATGCGTAGAGCCTCCAGATATTTGTCTAAAGTGGCGAACAACTCATTCCTCATCATCTCGACGGTTGGCGATCCTCCACTGTACGCTTTATGAGGAACTTCTTGCCTCGCGCATCGGTTTTGAGGAACCAACTCTCTGCGTCAGTTTTTCCGAACAGCTACGACTTGGGAGCCTTCAAGAAACGAGCGTACTCCTATTTAAAAGGCCGGCAGCGACCCCAGGACTCGATTTGAGTTGCCAGTCCATGGGCGGTGTCGACTGCTTACCATCAGGCATCACATTTGCTCGTCGGCCGCCTCTTGAATAAACAAAAACAACTGGAGAGGCCTATGTCCAGCATTGGACTGCAACATGCTGATGATGAAGGCCTTGAACCTCAGAGGTCACCATAAAAGAGTGCTCACTTACCGGCTGTTCCTCCATGACATGAGTGACCAGGTTTCTGAAGAGAGGCGCTGGTAAACTGCTGAGCGCGTGGAGGGCGGCGAGCGCCCACAGGGGGCAATCCCCGTCAGAGCAGAACTTGAATTTCTATAGGAAATCAATTAATATATGAGCCACACCCTTCCATCCCTTGTATTATGAATACCATAATGATGCCTGGGTGCAGCTGGCGGTTGGTTTATCCACCTGGCTAACAACCATACTACACTTGAAGTAACGCCCTTGTAATCAGGAAGTGATATTAAATTTTATATAATAATATCGATACGAACTCTTTATTGCACAAAAACACAGACATTACAGGAAAACACATTACAAACAAAACGTGCTGGACAGCGTTGTCATCCGCATACCATCCAGACAATGGTGGCGCGCACCAAGAGGTTTAGTTCCTCGTTCTTGCCCCGTGCCATTAAATCATGGAATGCCCTTCCAGCTCATGTGTTTCCTTCCTCTTACAATCCTGGGTTCTTTAGGCGGGGCGTGAAACGGCATCTCAGTGGGCCTTCAAGGTGAGGGCGACAAGCGCAATGGGTTTGCTCTATTGTGCCTGTTGACCTAACTTTTGGACCTCTCGACCGCTTACCATCAGGTGGAGTGAGGTCATCCTGTAAGCTCTCCTTATAAAAAAAAATAACACTTTGCTTCCAGGCAATCTTCAGGTAGAGGAACCAGATTCACCAGAGATGGGTAACCTACTGCAAAACTATCTATTAATTAACTATTAATATACCTAATAGAAGCCTCAGGTGACAAGAGGGCTGGTACTTTCCTCGGCCAGTGTATCAGTCTGGTCATACAAAGAGGAAACACGATCAGCCTTCTTCTTCTGCCCAAGGGCATTGGCCCTTGGGCAGTGATCTCGGACATATTTTTTATTTATAATTATTAATATATTTTTCTTATAATTTTGTTGTTACTTTTAGTATCTAATCTAATGTAGTAATATAATATTCTTAGCATAAATCAGTCATCATCATCATCATAAATACCAAGTTACACTCATTCAATCCTTGATACTTCCTATAATTGACTATGCCGATGTGTGATAAATGTTTTTCTATTCTTTTCTATTCTATTTAGGTATACAAAATGGATCAGGAAAGGTTCCTTAAACTCGTGGAGTCGCACTATACCGCTAATAAAATTTTGTTATGCGTAAGTATAACTTAGGCATAAGTCTACGTACATACATCATCAACAAACACATATTCTAGCTATCTAACCATCCCTGACAATAATTTTATGAGCACTTACCATGCTGACGAGCTCGCCGCGGAGTCAACTGTAACAAAACGTATATAACATTAGCATCCGAATCGACTATGATATACGAGTATGTGTTACGTGAGCCATAAGCTCACGATGGGCGGTCTTATGGTGCAAATAGTGTAGTAATTGTATAGACATGTATCAAGGAGAGAACGGACGTTAGTTTTTTTTTTATAGTGGCTCGATATAATAGCTTCCGTACGCCTGATGGAAAGCGAAGAGAAGCCCAAGGCGCAGTGACAACGGGCAAGTAACTGGTCAGTTATCTGTCTGTTGCCACCGCCATGCCCCGGCCCAATCCTAAACCCTCACGAGCCCCGAAAACCATACACCGGCAGAAACACGACCCAGAGGTCATTTGGCTGTGGGATTCTATAGCTCGGTCCTAGAATACCTTACATTTTATTACAAAGCCGACGTGGCTATTTCAGTATATATCCTTGTCAGAAGTCACGTCCGCAAATGATGAGAGTTTTACGAAAACATTGCTGTTTAGTAAAATATTGGTAGGAAAAAATCATCTCTCTGTAAAAGAAGGGTTACCAAACCAACCGCTATATAGGATTAATCGGAACTGTTTGACCACAACTAACAGAACAATTGATTACATGATGAGGACTTTGGTAGTCGTCCAGCAGTGGACTTCTTTAGGCGGATATTTGTCATCATCATCTCGAGTTGTTCGCCTCGTTGGTCAAACATCTGGAGACTTTACCCATAATCGTCGCGCTGGGCAGGGGGATTGGCGTTCGCAGGACATAGTTTCTCGCTTTGATGACGCTGCACCCGACTGGTGGCGGTATAACCATCACAATTAAAGGCGTAGCTAAATACCACAGGCCGATGATATTTGTAACCACATTAAAAGCTAATAAAGAACATTAACTGTGCATTGTAGGCTTTTAATTTTACCTATAGGTTACCTAGCTTTATTACTAGTCCTGATAAAAAGGTCGTTTCGTCACGATCTCATTTTATTGCCCTTTTGTGGAAATTCCACCGATCCACCGGAGCGTCTGCTAGAGTGCTGAAATTAACGAAAATCCTTTGAAATTCCGCCACTTGGTATTCATTACTATTACTAGGTATCTTACTCTACTTACTGTAGGTAAAAGATACCATTTCTTGTATTCATTTAGGAGCTGGCAGCGGCGTAACTATACCGTTTCAGGCCCAAGTTCTTTGAAGATAGCCCTGCCAGTGAAAATTGATCATTAGAGAGCTCACAGTCTCATGGCTGGGGCCCTCTAGGGTCGGGGGCCAGTGGCATTTTGACGGTTTGCCACCCAAAAGTTAACCAATGAAAATTTACAGGTTTCTTACTTTAAATGGGAATACCCTAAAAAAGTAAAAAAGGGAAAATCAGGCCTTAGTCATTCTTGTAAACAGCTGCATTTTATAATACGGTCTGTTTTTATTTAATGTAATTTATTAGTAAATATAGATTTGATTTTTTTATCCCTATGTCCAGCAGTGGACTGCGATAGCTATAGATTTTTTATCCCTATGTCCAACAGTGGAAAAGCTGATGACTGATTGATAGATTTTTTAACCGACTTCGAAAAAAGGAGGAGGTTCTCAATTCGTCTGTATGTATAATTTTTTTTTTTTTTTTTTATGTTTGTTCATTAAAAAATAGTTTATTACTTGAGTTTGACCTAGCGGCATTGGCGACACAGATTCTATTCCCGGTCAAATCAATATGGAATCCTTAACTTTACATTCCGGTGATACAGCTTTAAAATGCCAGTAAAACAAGAAATGTATCACTCACTTAAAATACTCACATATAGTTATTAAATTACGAAAGTTCTTGTAACAGAAAACCGTTCACTAGCAAACATTTGATCCAAATTGTTTCAACGAAGTAAAAAAATTGGAGTATAATTAAATAAATAAGTATAATTTAATAAATACAAATGTTTATTGGGACGGAAAATGGGCACCAGACAATTATACCTGCGTACCTATATGTGCGGTGTTTTATCAAAGAGAAAGTGGATTTTATTCCTATACCTAATTCGGACAAAGGCGGAAAAAAAACGTAAATAATTCGCGAAATTCTGCTGTGGAATCGTGTGACACGTGTTACGTGTGTAGATAAAAGAATATTAGCAAAGGTTAAAGTAAAAGAGGCACTTTAAAATATATTTTGCTTTTTACATGGTTTTTTTTAATAATAAAATTCACGAATAATACTTTTGAACGTCAAACATTTTTTCCCCTACTAGCATAGCGACGTGATAAGGATGAGGTCTGATGAGAAGAAGTGCCGCAAGAAACTCACCAGTTTGCCTTTTTTTTTTCAAAAATATACATATTATCATATTTTTGATGTCATACATTAATACAATATTTGTTAAGTGTTAAGTTGCGTGATAAAAGTACACTATAACCTTCCCAGAAGAATAATCGTACCAAGTTCCGTTAAAATCCGTCCAGTAGTTTTTTTTCTATAACGAACAGACAGACAGACAGACAAAAATTTTACTGATTGCATTTTTGGCATCAGTTGGTATCGATCACTAATCTCCCCCTTATAGTTATTTTGAAATATATTTCATGTACAGAATTGACCTCTCAACAGATTTATTATAAGTATAGAATAGATATCATATCTCAATTAAATTGATTAATAACCCTATTTACTAGAGACAAGTCACATGACTTGTGGTATACCAGTAATTAACACGACTAATGCAACGAATCTCTGCATCTCAAACTTGGTTATTTCTCCCTTGAGGATACGTGGGCTTTAAACAGAGGCTCAAATCACGAAATGTTAGCAAGTGGAAACAAGTTCCTAGCGACATGTTGACGACTTCGGCGGCGCATTATTGCGTTCTCGCTTAAAATCCAAACGGTAGTTGGTTCGATTACTGGACAACAGGAATGTTTCTAGGGTCAAAATAATTACATTATATTTAGTACGTATTTTAGATTATAAAAAAATTTGGACGTGTCCAATTTTTCCTTTTTTCATTTAAACAAAAAATAACATAGATACTAGGCTAAAATTTACGAGTGGGAGTTTTTGACGTCACTCCGTGCGACAAAATGCCACACGGCGTGACGTCACGCGTAACTTTAACGGGCTATTATGTTTGTAATTTTTGGTCAAATTTACAAATGAAAAAATGCGTACCTTTTATTTTTGACTAACCTAGAAGACGGACTGATTAAATTTTTACGTCAACAATCCTATTTAAGAAACACCCTCTGTTAAATTGACTCGGATCTTAAGTTTAACAGACCCGGTGGCTAATATGCTAGTGACTCTGGATTCTGAGCTAAGGATTGTGGGTTCGATCCCCATCCAGACCAAACACTTAGTTTCAAATTTTGCATCGGGTTTCTCTTTAGAACGCAGATGAACGCCACGGAAGGAGTTTCCGAAAATCTTTTTGAAACTTGTGCAATAAAAAATATCTATATTTTTATAGATAGTGAAAGATCACTGAAGCAATCTTCTTCTCAGTAATAAAATACAACGACGCCAGTTCAATATAAAAGGAACAATGGGTAATCTGTTGACGATAGTCGCCCAATGCAGCCATATTGGACGGGTCGGAAGATTTTTGCTTCTAAGCTACTTTTAATAACATAGAACTAGTTAAATATAGAGAAAAATGGTTTGAAAATTAACAACGAAGCGTAAATATAACTTTAATTAAACATCTCTATTATATAAATAAATAAATAAATAAAATAAATAATAAAATACTTTATTGGCTTTAACAAAAAATTAAGCGTTTTAAACATAAGCATCCAGTGACTCCTATTACTACCAGTGACTATTATATGTATCTCTATTATTTAACTACGCAAGGGATTGAGATGCGGTTTTTTATAATGGATAGAGTGATTCAAAAGGAAGGTTTAACATGTATAATACATCATGTATAGAAACACATTTCAAGGATTATGTGTTTTTAAATACCCGAAGCGAAGCTAGAGCGGGTGGCAAGACAGTATAAAATTTCCGTGTACTACGAATAAAGTGCTACGAACGCAGTAATGCTACGAAATGCGCTACGAAAATGCTACGAGAGTACAAACAAAAATTGTTGGACAATGTTTTTTTTCTTTTTGAGTGATGTGAAAGTGTGATGCCTGATGGTTATCAGTCAACACCGCCCATGGACACCCAACTCAAATCATGGCAGTGTATGGCGTTTTTACTGTTTATTCTCAACTAGCTGTGCCGGCGGCGTCGCACGCGTGGATATCGGGTTTCAAAAATAACGGAACGGAACTATTGATTGTATCGTGATGAAAAGTATACTATAACCTGCCCAGGAGTATGAAGAATAATTGTACCAAGTTTTGTTAAAATCTGTTGAGTAGTTTTTGTTTCTATAACGAACATACAGACAGACAAAAATTTTATTGATTGCATTTTTGGAATCAGTATCGATCACTAATCACCCCCTGATAGTTATTTTGTAAATATATTTCATGTACAGAATTGACCTCTCTACAGATTTATTATAAGTATAGATTAACGAGCGCCCACCCCACCAATGATTATTATGAATGAGGGCGTTACCCAGCGTGGATCAAATTATGTAAGTTCATTTCCTAAATTGAACCACCGGGAAATCGACTCTGTAACCACCGGCGCTTAGCATATTAAGCCACAAGGTCACCAAGGTCATTTTGACAAGGGCAAGATCAATGTTCTTGCAAATTTTTAATTTATAAGGGAGCAAGCTATCATCTTTATTCATTCTACATTACGCCGATCCCAAAGTAAGTAGCTTAAGCACTTGTGTTATGGGTATCAGAACAATGAATGTACTACAAATAAATACTTAAATACAAATATAAACACCCAGACACGGAACAAACACAAGTGTTCATCACACGAATGTTTGTCCCGGGTGGGAATCGAACCCACGACCCTTGGTTCCAAAGGCAGGGGTCACCAATTGAGCCACCCAGCCAGTCAAAATAACATATAACCTACATTTACGCGAGCAAAGCCACAGGTAGCAGCTAGTAAATTATACATACAAAAGTATCTATCTGTCAGTTGCGTTTTTCACACATAAACACGTCACAATTTGGGTGAACTTTGGCACAAAGATATATGGAACCGTTGACAGGGTGATTTAGGTTGTCCTCAAAAGGTGCCACCGCTATTTTTCCTGTAAAATAAAGGTGTATAAGTTTTGCTATGCTTACGGGAAAGGTCACAATAGATAGTGAAATCACTGGGCTTAAGGCCCCTTTACAGCTGTCGTCTTGTACGAGTATAACAGGCATCGGAGGGTAATGAGGGGCTACCGTTTTTGTAATCACCAGAGGGCGCCACTGTATAGTGAGGTCTTCGGACATAGCTGTTAAGGTTTGTTTTATGCATGTGAGGACTGTTTATTCATTATAAGAAGGAGGACATAAGTTTCCGAAGGGCAAAACTGTTTGTTAACGGTTAATAAAAAACCAGTGAACTAGCTTTTTTTTCAGACCGCTAATTTTTACACCTGATTTTCTCGGCTCCGCCTTTAAAGCGCAGACAATCATTGAGCCGTGTCTCATATTTTCCAAAATTAATGCCAGCTATGCCAAAATTGCTAAATATTCCAAAATAAACTCGTTTATCCCACAGAACCTATGTAATTTGACATTTCGGATACCTCACGCTACACTAGCACCTCTGGTGGCGATTTCACACGCGATAGCCTTCATTGTGATAAGATACTGTCATCATCAACCTACCGCAGTCCACTGCTGGACATAGGCCTTTGCAGTTGTTCGCCACTTTGGGCAAAGGCTTTACACATAATCGCCACTGGGCAGGCGGCAACGGAGCGAGATGCTAAGCCCTGCGATCGCCAAACTACCTGCCCTGCGTGGCGATTATGGGTGTTTGAACAAAGTGGCAAACAACTGGAGAAGCCTATCCATACTTAATATTATAAATGGAAAAGTGTGTCTGTTTGTCTTTTTTTCACGGCAAAACGGAGCGACGAATTGACGCGATTTTTTAGGTGGAGATAGTTGAAGGGATGAGTAACATAGGCTACTTTTTGCCTCTTTCTAACCCCCCATTTCTTTAAAATTGGGAGTGGAAGTTTATTTAAGTTATGGAGCATTCACCCCGAACTTGCATTTGTATGTAGATGCTTCCTGTTATTGTGTATGTAAGTGGGCCGACCTGGTGGATTGTTCCCGAATAATGAATAATAATTTTGTTACCTTCTTGACGGATTATGCACGTACCCGCAATAGTAGTAGTTAAGTTTCTCATTGTAAGTGACTGTATGGTTTTTTAATGAGAAAATAAATATTCTTTAAACCTAACTTAACGCGAGCGAAGCCGCGGGCAGAAGCTAGTGTTTCTATAATGAAATTAATAGAAGATTCGACATTATACTCGCACGTTACTGCCGAATAAGCCCGAAAGCATCCGGAAAGCACCCGGAAAGCTTCAAGCATCCATTAAATTTTGAGTCCAGAAACATTTTCGTCTCCAACTCTAGCAAAGTCGTTTGGCCCGACTCGGAATCGAATCTGGGACTCGGTTTTTATGTGGCACTTGCGGCGACCAGACAAACGAGCCAATCGGATTCACGGATTAATTAAAATGGGTAGGTATACCTTCAACGAAAGTCTTCGATCCATTTCATATAAAGTCGGCAATAGAAGCTTAAGATAGGATCCTTTAACAATTTGTTTGATCTCCAATAGTGTGTAGCCACCTGGTCACGATAATTGATT
The DNA here is from genome assembly GCA_031163375.1 of Conogethes punctiferalis. Lineage (NCBI taxonomy): Eukaryota > Metazoa > Arthropoda > Insecta > Lepidoptera > Crambidae > Conogethes > Conogethes punctiferalis. Next base: position 5,363,584 of record CM062095.1, on the reverse strand, counting down.
GAACGAAAACAGACGGCGGCATTAAACTGGAGTAAGTGGGGGGGACCCTTGGGATGAGTCCTTTCTAATTCTAATTGGGGATCAGTGGATGGGTTCACTGTTTCCGCTGTGGAAAATACAATTAATGGGTACCTATATAAATAAATAAACAACATTATAATTATTGAGTAAAATGTCAGTCATCGTTCCCTCTTTTCCTATTATTTTAATGGTTCAAATTAATTTGTTTAACTCTCCTTGCATAAAATTAAGGATTTTTATTGCTATAAGTAGAGCAGTCTATCTAATAAAGTTAAAAAAGACGGGTCGTAACGATTAAGAAACACCGCAGTTAGGTGTTCAATTGTTCATTCCAGAGTTAACATGTCTGCGGAAAGAGGGATGTAAGGGAGCGACCGATGATCGTGGTGCATCCTGCCGAATGACAAATGAGGCGCTGGCAACTGACTGATGGCGGTACAACCATCACAATTGAAGGTAATAAATACTAATAAGTATAGATAACAATAAATATAGAAGGGAATAAATACCACAGGCAGCAATGTTACCGAAGCGAGAAGTTACGCCCTGCGATCGCGAACTCGCCTGCCCAGCGTGGCCATTATGGGTAAAGCCTCCAGATGTTTGCTCAAAGTAGCGAACAACTGGAAAGGCCTATGTCCAGCAGTGGACTGCGATAGGCTAATGATGGTCGTGATAGTTATACCGCCACAAATCAGTTGCCAGAGTATGTTATACAGCAGGATGCAGCGCGGGTAGGTGAGTGGCTTAAAGTGAAAAGATGATGGTTCGCTGATTGTACTTGTTAGCAGCTGCGGCGACTGTGCGAGAATGAAACAAAACGTCCATTAATATACCCGTCTCGCTTGCCCGCTTACATTCGCGCATCATTTATGGCCAATACGCCGATGTTTGTCAACTAAGCGTACTGAGAAACGCACAATGATCGCGTGCGACGGACATAGCAAACATTATTGTGGATCCAACATCCGATATAAATAAACTACGTAGGCAGCTATTTTGAAGTTTCTTATCTATGCACTGGCGGATAAAGAACTCAAATCACCGCCCCATCTCTTCCCATGAGTATCGTAAGAGTCGACTAAGGGACTTCTTGAATGAGAGTGAGATTTGAGCTACTGAACCGGGGTTTACCCGCTTGAATGGTGACCACCGCATACTCTAAGATTCAATCATAAAGTGACTTTGGGCGCGTTACGGTATAAATCGTGGATAAACAAAAAAAATAAGACATATAAAAACGCGAGATGAATTGTGATTTGCACGTCATCATCATCAGGCTACTGCTGGCCTCTCCAGCTATTCGCCACATAGGGCAAACATCTGGAGGATACACCCATAATCGCCACGCTGGGCAGGCGGGTTGGCGATCGCAGGGCGTAGCTTCTCGCTCCGATGACGCTGCTGCCCGTCATCGGTATGTGGCATTTAGCTACGCCTTCAATTTGAATGGTTATACCGCCACCAGTCGGTTGCCAGCGCCTCGTTTGTTATTCGGCAGGATGCACCACGGGCAAATGAGGTTGCCTTGGAGCGAAATGATGATAGGCCGCTCCCTTACATTCCATACATAAGACATATAATGAAAGCGGGTTGAACTGTGATTTGCACGTATTGACCATAGCTGTGCCATAGTTTTGTAAATGTACGATGTTGCTTAATTTATATAGTGTTATACGATTACTAAGGGTGGCCGACATGAGATTACTGAGAGGTTAGGATAGACCTAGATCAGTGGTTCTCAACCTTTTAGACAACAGGGACCATTTGTCAAAATTTCTGTCTTGTTACGGACCACCTGGTCTAGTTGGTTTATTAGTTTTGAAGCAATATACATTATTTAAGTGTAAATAAATGAAAGATTTTTTTATCTATTTATATCGGATGGCTTCGCGGACCACTAGGAATGCTTCCAGGGACCACCAGTGGTCCACGGACCACAGGTTAAGAACCACTGACCTAGATGAAGGCTGTTTTTTTATGCGAGAGGCGGCAGACGAGCAAGTGTGATGCCTGATGGTAAGCAGTCGACACCGCACATGGACACCCTTATAATTGGAGGTCAAGACTCAGTTTGGGCCACTGCGCCAAACTATTAGTTAGTTATTTATAACCAAAGGTACTTAAGCCTCAAACACGATTAGGTACCAAGAATTTAAAATATCATCCATTTGCTAATAGTATTGTAGTTTGCCCAGAAATTGCCTGACGTCACACCGGAAGACAATGAAAACGATAACTTCAATATAATTTTGATGACACTTTCAATAATATTATTAGTATATAGGGTCATATAAGTACCGCCTAATATTGTTATGGCTCCTAGTGGCTTAGAATCTCTCTCCGGCTGTGTCGAACAAATGTCCCGTTAGATTGTGAAAGAGAAGGAACAGAGACTGCACCAGCGTTTGGGCAAACAGTTGCGCATTTTAATATCTTTTTTTTTATAGTAGCACGATCTAATGGCCTCCCTACGCCTGATGGAAAGCGAAAGAGAAGCCCAAGTCGCTGCGACAACGGGCAAGTAACTGGTCAGTTACCTGTCAGTTGCCACCACCATATCGGCCCAACCTTAACCCCCGAGTGCCGATGCAGCACTCACTCCACGAGCTAAGAGAATAGGGAATCAACGCATCAATCTCTTAAAAAAAACCGCAGTCAGCCATTTTCTATCTCATTTTCTATTTCTATATCTGTCTACGTAACGAAATGTTTGCTTACATAGGCCCTGGATCCTTGGTAACTCAGTGTAAACTTACTCTCCTGTGTTTTAGTAATTGTCAACGCAAATAAATTATTTCAATTCCATTTCAAGCTTGGAATAAATACGCCTAAAAAGTAAAAATGTATGCAATTTAAAAACGGTGAACGCCAGACATTGCAAACAAAATTATTATGTCAAATTAAAACTAGCATTTGTCTACACTACACTAATAATATAAAGAGGAAAGATTTGATTTTTTTTTGTTTGTTTGACACGAATTAGGCTCCGAAACTACTGAACGATTTGAATAATTCTTTCACTGTCGGAAAGCTACACTATCCCCGGTGAACATAGGCTATAATATGTTTATAAAAAGTTAGGGATCCGTGCTAATACTTTAATAATGTAACCCAAGGTGTGAAAAAATTACCAAAAAGCTATCTTACAAACTGACGTGTATTGAAAACGTTACCATAGCGACCTAAACTGTAACTAAATAACTAATATGACGTCGTACTTTTATTACTACTGACTTATAAATACGTATTAATTGGCGTTTATTTAAAATACCCGAAGCGCAGCGAGGGCGGTTCGCTAGTATATAAGTAATAGCTGAAGGTATATCACCACATAGTATAAAACAAAGTCGCTTTTCGTGTAGCTATGTTCCTATGAAAGGCAGCATTTTGAAGTGACAATGGGCAGGCCACATCGCTTCCAGAACCGATGGTTGGAATGCCTACTTGGATGCCTATCGCGAGAGACGTAGCAGGGGACGGCCCCTACGAGATGGACTGACCTGATTGAGATAACGGATCCTTTGGATATGCTCAAGACCGGTCCATGCGGAGGTTGGGGGTCCATAATCCTATGTCCAGCAGTGGACATCTCCAAGTCGAATGTCAATCAGCAATAGAAAAAACAATGAAATTATTTGATTTAAGTTGAAAATAGGGTTTATTATCTAAGTTAAGTGCACCTACATTGTTTGTTTAGTGTCTTAATGGTATACATTTTTATTTTTTAGGTTTCATTAAGTAGTGCCTACCTTACATGTAAAATGTCTACGAGTCTTTAATTGAACAACTACATATCTTGAGATGTCTCGTCTTTTATGTTTATGTCGTTTGTGTATTAATGTCAGTATATGTTTATTGTATATGTAGAATACTAAAAATTTAATATTTCTTTAGATATAATAAAACCCTAGAAAATCAACTTCTATTTTTTAACGTCAAGTTTCCTAGTTGCGTACTCCACTCCTCTAATAGGACTAATTCAATGTCAATATTATAACAAACACTGATCTGAACCCTTTACAAGGAATGCAAGAGTTTAAAAAAAACATCCAGCTAAATTTTAGCACTTAACCCTAGACTCCTAAGGTTGGTTTTCTATCGGTGAGATGCATGGTCTGTATCGGGAGTATAGAGCAGGAAACGATACGGGAAAGTAATGAATATAAAATAATTGGACAACAGAGACGTTTCGTCCTACAGTGCGGTACAAACGTCCTATTGCAATTCAACAGTTGGTCGCCCGAAGGAGGTAGCGTTAGAAGAAAAACGTTACGATATTTTTTAAAGTTAAAATTACCCGGCGAACTTCGTATCACTATAGAATTTTATCTAAACTCAACTCCATTATCTATATTCTATTCTTGTCGACATCCCGTTCACAACCATGGGGTTCCAGAATGGTCTGGAACCAAAAAAATCACGAACTTTTCGCGTTTTACCATGATTTTTTTACTGTTTTTTTTCTCCGTAACGCCTCCGGTGATAAGTATCACGTTATTAAACGTATTCTATTCTAGTTTTTGGATCATGTTAGGACCCAAATGTCCTTACATAATCCAAATGCCATTGTTTTCCTTACGAGGTTTAATATGTGTAGGACTATAATTGATTTCGCTTTTCATGACACAAAAATGTACCTTCTTACTTTGGGATCGTGTTAATCTATAGATAGATATTATTTATTGCACACAGTTGACTTAAAACTAGACACAAAGATTTATCGAAGTACCTACAGTTTAGGCAATCATATCGCTTTGAGTGGCCTTTTCTAGACAACCTTTCTTTGGGTAGAGGATAGTTAAAAGAAGGGGTATGTATGTGACCATATCAGTTATTTATTTAAAAAGCAATTGTTCATAAACTATGCCTTTTGACTGGCTCGGTGGCTCAATTGGTAGTGAACCCTGCCTTCTGAACCAAGAGTCGTGGGTTCGATTTTCACTCGGGACAATCATTCGTGTGATGAACATTTATTTGTGTTTGTGCCGTAAGTGTTTAAATTTGTATATTTGTGGTACCTTCGCTGTTCTGATATCCATAACACAAGTGCGTAAGTTATTTACTTTGGTATCGGAGCAATGTATGTGATGTTGACTGATATTTATTTATTCATGTCTGTTACGCGTTCGTACCAAACTCATTTAACACATTTCGCTACCGTTGCCGACGGTACTTTTCGCGTTGGAGTCGGCTCGGTATATAAGGGCTGGCGGCCCGACGCGGACCCCAGACCCGGCGCTGGGACGCGCCTCACCACCGCTGTGCTATAGTGACGGTTATGCTGTGATCACACACTACAGGTGAGTTCTTTTGACACATTCAACCCTTACATTTTGTTAGGACTATGTCTAGATGCCGGCGGCGACTTAAAAAAATATACATTAATTTTAATACTACGCCAAAACTGACGTACCCGGATTGTTTCCAGTTAACAGGTATATGGTGCTTAAAAAAACAAAGTATTTACTTAAGTGTTGACTCACTACGGAAAAACTGATTTCTTAAACTTTCCTAGTTTGCGTGGTGAAATTAGGCGAAAATAATTAAAAAGACTGAACATCACACACAATCAGCAAATCTATCACTAAATAATATAAAACAAAGTCGTTTTTTGTGTCTGTTTGTCCATATGAATGCTTTGATCTTTGAAATTACACAATGATGTGGTTTTGATTTAAATAGGTAGAATGATTCAAGGAAGGTATGTAATAAATGTACAATACATGCATAACATAGTAGAGAAACATTGATAATTATAATTTTAAAGGTTTTATAATAATTTATAATTCGGTAATCCGAAGCGTAGCGAGTGTAGGTAGCTAGTATTGTATAAACTCTAAATCTATACTTATTACAATCTGTAGAGTCTGTAAAATAACTATCAGGGGGTGATAGATACTGATGCCAAATATACAATCAGTAAAATTTGTGTCTGTCTGTCTGTATGTTCGTTATAGAAACAAAAACTACTGGACGGATATTAACGAAACTTGGTACAATTATTTTTCATACTCTTGGGCAGGTTATAGTATGTATAGGTACGTTTCATCACGCTACAGTTAATAGAGTATAGCTGTGAAGGGAAGTGTTGGGAAAACGGGAGAAATTTTTATCTGTATGTTTGAACGCGTATCACGCAAAAACTACTGCATGGAATTGAATGCGATTTTCACCAATATATTGCTAGAGGTTGATGATGAAATTCAAAGTTCAAAAAGCAAAAAAGAAAAACAATTATCTACTTTAATAATGGCCATACTGTTTACTATCAGTCCTATGGATTCGTCTCAACTTCAAATTTTGATTTTGATGAAAAAAGGAACAACACCTTTTAGAACGTTATGAACGCCATATTTTTGCTTGAGCCATTGTAAGCTTGAATACTTCAAATACGGGTATTCAATATAATATCCAGTTCAATCGCAATTGTTTCGAATGTAAATTTTTAATTATTTACTAACTTTAATTAATAAATACCTACTATAAACCCATTAGCTCCTTAAGCGAAGAAAGCATAACCATGACATTTAAAAAGTATATGAGAATAAAAAAAATTAAGATTCATCGTTTGCTAAGCATCAGGGGCAGCATTCGCAGACACAGGATGCAGACATTTTGACATACGTAATAATATAAAATAACATATGAGGAATCAGGTTTACAAGTAAAATATAAAAAGTTTTATTTTAATGTATGTGGGATGTAAGGTAGCGATCTTTCCGTTCCAAGTCATCCTAACCTGCCCGTGGTGCATCCTGCCGAACAACAAACGAGGCTCTGGCAAACCGACTGGTGGCGGTAAAACCATCACGATAGAAGACGTAGCTAAATACCACAGGCCGATGACGGGCAGCAGCGTCACCGGAGCAAGAAGCTAGGCCCTGCGATCGCCAACCCGCCTGCCCAGCGTGGCGATTATGGGTATATCCTCCAGAAGTTTGCCCTAGGTGGCGAACAACTGGAGAGGCCTATGTCCAACAGTGGACTGCAATAGGGTGATGATGATAATTTTAATGCAATTGTTAGACTTTTAAAAAAAAGTAATCCGCCCAAAAACTTAACAAAAAAACAACATTAAAAAAGAAACTTTTTTAAAAATATTAATTTGCAAAACTTCGTAATTCGTCAATTTACAAAGGTGTCAGGTGGTAGAGGACAATGGAAAGAAGTGGTAAGGACCTGTCTACCCAATTAGGTATCCTTTATCTAGTGGTTGTCTGGAAGAGATCACTTATAGCGCCTAGAGTCTATTTTAATATGTCTTTGTGTCTTGTTTTAAGTCAACTGTTTAGTGTAAAGAATATCTAAGTTCTTAAGTTAGGTAATATACCAAAGTAATTTTGAGATGAGAATAAGTTAATTTATTAACGGCAAATTGTTTAGTATTAATAATTACACACATCATGTGTCATAGGCACAGACTTCGAGATAATCTAACAAATTTCAGAGACCAGCTTGTCAAAAAAAAAATTACTTAAATACCTTTTTAATTAACCGTGCATGACATTATCTGATTACGCGTGATTCATCCTAGGTCAAACGATCACTTCTTCTTCTCGGGTCAATGGTACTCCATGACCCGAGAGAAGGAGAAGGAAGAGAGAAAGAGAGGAGAAGGTGAAGTATCACCTCAAATGGTTTTGACTGTGACCTCTGCCTACTGAGCTAAGGGTCGTAAAATTTTTAAAGTTATATTATATTTATTACTTCTCATTCGTCCTTGTTTTTCGCGTACAATTCGACAATATTGGACATTATAATAAACATTTTTCCTTGTAATATTTTGTCATCCGATATATGTACATAGTTTACCTTTGATCAAACAGTTTATTAATTGGGATCCATGAAGAACCTATCCAATTAGAAAAATGAGTTGTATTGCAAGATTCCATCCGAACAAACATATAAAGATACATTCCTAGTTTAATAAAAGCTTGTAAAAAAAATTATAGGTAAAGTCAGGGCCGTCTTTAACCTATTGAGGCCCTGGACATATTAGGATAATGGGGCCCCTATTGTCTTTTACAGAACACTATTTCGTCGGCCCTGACAGGAACTAGCCACTTTGTATTTGAACTGAGGGGCCCTATCGATCGCGGGGCCCTGGGCACTTGCCCATAGTGCCCACTGGGAAAGAGGGGTCTGGGTAAAGTCTTCAATGTAACGTCTTCTACGCAGATATTTTAAGTCGTAAAGGCTTAAAATATTTAGCAATCATTACGTTTCGTAATTTCATTATTTTGCTTTCATTTCACTATTTACATAAACCGTTGTTATAAGGATAGAAAGGTCAATATGATTTCCCGCTCGCAAGAAAATTACGATTCATACTAATTTGTAAATGATGTCAAATATTATTTCATTTAATTGTATTTAATTAAGTTATGTAAGTGATCTATATTCTGTTAACGAGAATGCTCGGGATCCACGAAGATACCAGCTTCCCATTCATAACATCATATCTTCTTAATCCTCTACCTAAAGGTTGTCTGGAACCGATCGCTTACTAGCGATAACACCATCATCATCATCAGCCCACATCAGTCCGCTGCTGGACATAGGCCTCTCCCAATGCTCGCCACTTCGATCGGTCCCGGGATTCTCGCATCCAGCACTTACCAGCCGTCCTGCGCAAATCGTCACTCCATCTGGTCTGAGGGCGTCCTACACTACGTTTTGGCGAAACGCGGTCTCCACTCCAAAACTCGCTTACCCAAACGGTTATCAGTTCTGCGGCTGATGTGGCCAGCCCACTGCCACTTCAGCTTACTGATCTGGTGAGCTATGTCGATGCGTGCGATAACTTTGGTTTTCTACCGGATCACCTCATTTCGGATCCGATCTCGAAGAGAGACTGTGTGTTTTCAATGTATGTGATGTTGTGTGATATTTCTATTTATTGATATCAGAGGCGGGATCAGAGCCAGGACTAACTGTTTAACGTGCGTTCTGATATAAGTAGACGACTTTTTGGTGACTAGAGACGTACCTACATACGACTGGTAGGCGACTTTCCAGTTATAAGGCAGGCCGTTTAAATGTATTAGTATGTACACAGGATTTATAGGCATAAGTCTGTGGCGTAAGAAACTTTTTCGAGATCGTTCTTCGAAAGGCCTATTGTGCCAACTCAATTACTTTTAAATTATATAGGAAAGTTTGGCATATGATGACAAGGTAAGCAAAGACAAAAGTTTAGACAGCGATGATCACTTGTCGAAGATCAATTGGGTCTGAAGCTTGATGCCTCCTTTGAAAAGTAACTAAGTAAACTTTACTTAGTATATTTGAACTGTTAGCTAATCCGATGAGCTACGTCGATGACTTTGTTTATAGTAGCTCGGCATAATGGCTTCCCAACGTCTGATGGAAAGCGAAAGAGTAGCTGTGACAACGGACAAATAACTGGTTAGTTTCCTGTCAGTTGACACCCCGATGCCGGCCCAATCCGAACCCCCCACGAGCTCCGGAAACCCTACTCACCGGCAGAAACACAACCCGGAGGTCATTTGGCTGCGGTATTCTCTAGGGTGGAGTTCCATCCCCGGACAGGCAGCTCAATTCGAACGAAGATTATATGCCCTAGGTACCTCTCTTTCTCTGTCGTATCACCTCATTCTGGATTTGATTCCGTAGATAAAAGTCCTTTCTATAGCTCGCTGAGCGAATTAAACATGAGGTCTAGCCGTAACCAGTTAGCAAGCTGAAGTGGCAGTGAGCTGGCCATATCATTCACAGAAAAGACAACCGTTGCGATACTGCTACACGGCAAATATCATCAGTTCACATCAGTCCACTGCTGCACAAAGGCCTCTATCAATGCTCGCCACTTCGATCGGTCCCGGGCCTCTCGCATCCGGGGACAAATATAGTAGAGGCAAATATTTAAGAGAGGTAGGGCATAGCGAATCTTGGCTTGCATTGAGCCACCCGTCCGGGAAAGGACCTCCACGCTTGAGTAGTAGTGAGTAGGGATTCCGGATCTCGTGGGGGGTTAGGGTTGGGCTGGCATGGCGGTGACAACTGACAGGTAACTGACCAGTTACTTGCCCGTTGTCACAGCGACTTTTAGTTGTTGTTGCTTCTCTTTGGCTTAGTTGGGCTTCTCTTTGGCTTTCCATCAGGCGTAGGGAACCCATTATGTCGAGCTACTATAAAAAAAAATAGTGTAGCACGTCTTTTGGTCAGGTGGAGTGACGATTTGCGCTAGATACCGGAAACCAAGGATCCAACAAAGTGAAAAATTGTAGAGGTATATGTCCAAAAGTGAATTCGCAGGTTTAATAGTCAGTTAAAGGACTTCAGTGTTACATTTTAAGTTTAATTTGTGTTCTAAAGTTCGGTAAAGTGATAAAGATAAATAATATTCATTGAAATAAATCGTTTTCGCGCGTGCATCGGGTGTCGAGTGTCTCATCTTGCGGAAAACTTTCCAATATTCAATGGCATCTTGAACCAGCTAAAGGTGAGAGTAGCCTTAATGAATCCACGTAAATGATTAATTGTTAGGACACGAATTGAATTAATAAAATTAATGTCATCTTTTTACTCGACATTTGGCAAAATAAGTGTAGTTTACAATCAATTATTGTGTTAATACCTTTAAGGATTTCAGTATAATTCTATCTTGTTAGTAGCACAAGCTGATAGGAATTCGTTAATTAATTGGTAACGAAATTACAATATCAAGAATTTGGTATCTATCATAAATAAAAATATGTAAATGAAATTAAAATGTCTCGGCATTGTCAAAAAGTTCATTTCCTAAGAGACTAGATAAAGATTCAACCCACGCTTAACGTTAAGCGTTGAAATACCTTGAATTTGAATGACACCTGAAATTTATATCTTTTGTACAATACATTTACCTATATGTTGGAAGAGTTCATCCCCCATCTTATTCCGTGTCGTAGAAGACAACTATGGGAATATCAGGTAGGTAACGGGCAGCTGCGTTTACCTAGGTACAAATACAACCTACTGCGGTCACCAACCCGCCTGCCAAGCGTAGTGTCTAAGGCAAATCCCTTCAAATGACAATCGCGATTGGGGGAGGCCTATGTCCAGCAGTGGACGTTTACAGGATGATGGTCGGAAGAGTAACAGCACGGTATCTAGTACCATCATCAGCCTATTGCAGTCCACTGCTGGACATAGGCCTCTCCAGTTGTTCGCCATTTAGGGCAAACGTCTGGAGGATATACCCATAATCGCCACGCTGGGCAGGCGGGTTGGCGATCGCAGGGCGTAGCTTCTCGCTCCGGTGACGCTGCATCGGTCTCTGGTATTTAGTTACGACTTCAATTGTGATGGTTATACCGCCACCTGTCGGTTGACAGAGCCTCGTTTGTTGGTCGGCAGGATGCACCACGGGCAGGTGAGGTTGGCTTGGAACGAAAAGGTGATAGGCCGCTCCCTCATATCCCGACATCATCATCATCAAGTACCATGCCATTATAATGTTTCCACCTTTAAATCTAATGACGTTTGCCGTACTTTTGTAGAGATACCGTTACCGATATAGTTTTTACCGGTTTCACGTTTCTGTATTAGTAAAATTTAACTAAACGAACTTAAAGATAATCTTCCTTCAACATCTCGTCTTGTATAATTGATATCAATAACGGGGCAATTGTGTGTGGGCCAAGATAAGCCCCTGAGGCACTCCCGAGAGATGACGCCTCTGCCTGTTAACGATACCACTGAATAATTGAAGCGACTAAATAACAATAGAAATTGTCAAGTTAATTACACTACTTTTTAACAGCTGTCAAATATGATTGCTTTGAGTAGTATTCGGATGATTGGAAGGTTTGATGCAACAGTGGTTTTAGTGTCAAAGGCATTTGACACGATCAGAAAAAGGTAGAAAGTTACTAATGAATAGTTCCCGAAGCAAGATCCTTTTCTGTTTGCTTTTGCCTAAAATTAGACTGATGTTAATTTAATGGCTGATAAGGCAACAAAGATAAAATAAACGATGCATGAAGATAAAAGGAAGAAAGTTATAATATTTAATAATACTCGTAGGACGAAAGGGAGGAGTAACCTTAAGTAAACCCAAACAAAAAATATTAGAATAAATAAATGGTAAATTTACTTATTACAATTATTTAAAGGTAGTTGTTTTGAAAATTCAAAATGAACGAATGATGGTACATATTACAATTATATAAAGATCTTTACCATTGACCCAATAAGACAGACGATCCTAACCTAAGCTATCAGTTAAATCCAATGCAATCAAAATAGCAATTTGCGTCCCTAATGCCGATGTAATGCAATACAACTTAGACAGGATTAGTGTTAGTGCCTAACATAGGTACTCTGGTATATGACCTATCTGTGATTGTCAACATTAGAAATTAGATTGGCTATTAGGTACATAATGAATGCATATATCGGCCATCATGGAATAATATTGACAAGCATATGTAAATTCCGTGACGATTCTGGATTACTCCATTTCAATTTTACATTTTTTTATAGTAGCTCATAATGGCTTCCCTACGCCTGATGGAAAGCGAAAGAGGAACCCAAGTCGCTGTGACTAAGGGCAAGTAAGTCAGTTGCCACCGCCATACTGGCCCAGCCCTAACCCCCCACGAGCTCCGGAAACCTTACACACCGGCAGAAACGCGACCCGGAGGTCATTCCCTGGCCGAGCGGCTCAGTACGAGCGAAGATTCGCTATGCCCTACCTCTCTTACAATTGAGAATTGTCTTATAGGTAGATTTGCCTTAGTCACCACGCTTGGCAGGCGGTAACACTGCTGCTCGTTTTTTGACCTCGGAAACCACATCGACAACTGTTAATAATAATGATATTGACAGGTATCAATGTACACATGCCGCTAAATTATTATCATGTCATATCTGACTGGCTCGGTGGCTCAATTGGTAGTGACCTCTGCATTCTGAGCCAAGGGTCGTGGGTTCGATCCCCACACATTACAAATATTTGTGTGCATGAACATGTCTGTTTGTATTGATCTGGGTGTTTTCTATGTATACTCGTAATATGTATTTATTTACAAAAAATGTATCTAAGTAAGTTTATCAGTTGTCTAGTAACCATAGTATAAGCTTCGGTAGACGGCGCTGTGTGGCCCAGCGTGGCATGTCTTGAGTTATTTATTTATATCATATCTGGCTCATGCGGTAAGATGACTCCCACACCAAAAAGCCGACAGGTCAAATAACATCCAAACGCTGCCTTTAAAGTTCCTCCAAACGCTCCACTTAACAGGTCCCCACTTAACATACACTAAACGGTTCACCTCATCTTTATTGTTAATCAAAATAGCCCGATAGGGATTCAAACCGCAAACATCCTGTGGCACTGTTAAATCGAAAACCACTATATAAACATGGTCGACGGTCGTTGTCACATTTGCTCATGCGTTTTGTTGATCGGGAGCGTATCAAAGACCCTTGGAATGGTTGAATGAAATAAAGGTAAATTAATTTGATAATAGATAAGACCAAAATTTTAGTATCTATAAATAATACATTTATTATATTACTCGTATTATTTATATGCCATTTCATAAATGAGTAACAAACAAGGCTCTGGCGACTAAGTGGTGGCGGTATTCCCACCATGATTGAAGGCGTAGCCAAATACCACAGGCCAATGACGAGCAGCAGCGTCACCGGAGCGAGGAGCTACGCCCTGCGATCGCCAATACCAGATGTTTGCTCAAAGCAGTGCACAACTGAAGAGGCCTATGTCCAGCAGTGGATTGCGAAGCTGATGATAATGAAATAATAAAAAACGCAAGACATGCCTCGCTGGGCCACACAGGGCCATCTAGTCACAAACTAAGCCAAAGCTTGTAATTTTTTTTTCCACGCTAGGCCACACAGCGCCACCTAGCCCCAAACTATGCCGAAGCTTGTACTATGGGTACTAGACAACTGATAAACTTACTTAGATACATTTTTTTTGTAAATAAATACATATTATACATAGAAAACACCCAGACCAATACAAACAGACATGTTCAATGAACACAAATGTTTGTACTGTGCGGGAATCGAACCCACGACCCTTGGCTCAGAGGGCAGAGGTCACTACCAAATGAGCCACCGAGCCTGTCAATGTGGGTAATAGACGACTGATACGACACTGAGACCTCAGCATCTTACTGACAAATCGACATTTCATAATGATCAATGCTACGTTAGATCACTTGTACATAATGTCACATTGGAGCACGACTAATATTCCCTTGACAGAATTAATAGTGCGTGCAATGCCTTCTCTGATTCACACATACTGACTTTGATCAATGATTAATCAACTGACAGGTAGCGTACAACAATCGTGATGTTGTAACACAGTAAAAAAGGGGTTAAAATATACAGTGACGCCATTAATAGAGGGTTAACATTCGGGTGATGATTTGTTTGATCCGTGTCTGGATGTTTATAATTTGTATTTAAATACATATACAATTTTGTGATGCCTTCGTTGTTTTGATACCCATAACACAAGTGCTTACCTAACTAAGCTTACTTTGGGATCGGAGCAATGTATGTGATGTTGTGTGATATTTATTGATTTACTTTGCTCGATCCTGGGCTTCCCGAATGCAGCACTTGCATGATCGCAATATACAATTTAATATTATACATATTTTAAGATTCCTCACTGCTATCACTCCTAAATCTAAACGCTTCAATGCATCGCCACTTCGGGGATCGAGTACTCAATCTCTAGGGCCACGAAAGCCTGGCGTAAGCTTTTCGCAGGAATATTCCGTATGTTTCTAGATCATAATGTACCTATTAATATTATAATAGCAGGCCTTTTAATGTAGGATTACGTATAGTATACAATATATTTTTAGTACATACCTAACTGACTAGCTGGGTGGTTTATTAGGTAGAAATAAAGAGTATTTGATGTAGGTATATAAGAACACGAAGGGATGTAAGGGAGCGGCCTATCATCTTTCCGCTCCTAGCCAACCTCACCTGCCCGTGGTGCATCCTGCCGAATAACAAACGAGGCGCTGGCAACCGACTGGAGGCGGTATAACCATCACAGTTGAAGGCGTAGCTAAATACCACAGACGATGACGGGCAGCAGCGTCACCGGAGCGAGAAGCTACGCCCTGCGATCGCCAACCCGCCTGCCCAGCGTGGCGATTATGGGTATATCCTCCAGATGCGCCGTGGGTGGCGAGCAGCTGGAGAGGCCTATGTCCAGCAGTGGACGTTTGCTGATGACGATGTTGATGATGACATGATAATGCCTTCCCTACTCCCAATGGAAAGAAGAGAAGACCAAGTCGTTTTGACAACGGGCAGTTAGCCCACAAGGAACGTTGTGGTCCCGCGGGAAAACGTTTCCTTTTTACCGTATTACAAAATAATAACGGTAATTTGACACTGAATTTTATTATGAATGGTTGGCGTTATCCGATATTCTGTCACTTAGCAGAGAAAATGTCATGAATGCCACAAGCTATAAACTCAAGTTGACGAGAAAGCTTTTAGTGTAGTGAAATTTTAACAGAGCTCTTTAAATTGTTTGTTGTATACTATTACTTTATACAGGTAACTTGATCTATTGTAGAATCTAGACTATTTAGTTGGTACGTCTAGTACTTTATGATAAAACGTCAAAATGTCTGCGTCCTGCCTGATGTGTGTGTTAAACAAACGACGAATCACTTCATATAAAACCATGTATGTATAAAATAAACGCTTATTTTATACGTCCATGTATAAAACAAAATTACTGTTTATATCTTTAAAACGTATGTAACGGATTTTGATGCAGGTTTTTTTAATAGATAGAGGGATTAAAAAAAGGATTTATAGGTATTACGGGGCAGGTCTATTTTTTCTTTTTTTTATGCAAGAGAGAGCAAATGTGATACCTGATAGTAAGCAGTCGACACCGCCTATGGACACCCGCAACTCAAGCTAGGTCGCTAGTTCTATATAAATAAATGACGATTTTATATAAATAATTAGTGAATGGGTAGCGCTTGACCCCAACTAGCCCGATGTTAAGCAATGTTGAAGCCTAAGATGAAACGAGCTCACCCAACAAAAACCGATTCACTCTCGCCTCTTGAAAATCTGAAGATTATATTCCTCGGGGAACACGGACTCCGGTAAAGAGCTCCACAGTTTAGCCGTTCGCACTATGAATGAAGAGGCAAAGCGCTTTGTGCGAGTTTTTGGAACCTGCACCATAAAGCGGTGTCTCCTCGCCGTGTCCCTGCTCGTACGGTGTGGTAAACAAAAAAAATTCTACTCACCTACAGAAACACAACTCAGAAAGTCATTTACTAGCCGTAATGCGTGAGTTGAGTAGGGGTACTTTTTTTTATAGTTGCTCGACATAATGGCTTCCCTACGCCTGTTGGAAAGCGAAAGAGAAGCCCAAGTCGCTGTGACAACTGGCAAGTAACTTCCCGGGTGGGCGGCTCAATTCAAGCGAAGATTCACGCTATGCCCTACATATCCCGCCCAACAGTCGATAGCTTCGACTTAACCCAATCTTCTATCATTCCAGAACCATGTCCCACAAATGGATAATCTTCACATTCTCCTGGTTCGGCTCGGCCAGCCTGCAGTACATCAACACAGGAGGCCCCGGGGCGGACACCGTGTTGGATCCCCTAGACTCCACCCTGCACTACCCCCTGCCGTACGCCCATTACTTCAACCTGCAGCCCTCGAGGAACGATGAGCCATATCAAGGGGAGACGCATAGCTATCCACAGGTTTGTTACCATCATCATCATCAGCCTATTGCAGTCCACTGCTGGACATAGGCCTTTCCAGTTGTACGCCACTTAGAGCAAACATCTGGAGGATAAGGGCGTCTTGGTCTAGGGGTGCGGGACTCAACCGGCGCCCTCTTTTGTTCTATGTTCATTGAACATGACCTTGGTGCTCGACAGGCACCCCTTGCACCCCCTGGTAGAGACGGCCCTGGGAGGATATACTCATACTGGGCACTGGCACCCACGCTGGGCAGGCGGGTTGGCGATGATCGCAGACCGTAGTTCCGCGTACCAGTGACGCAGCTGCCCTTCATCGGTTTGTGGTACTTAGCTACGCCTTCAATTGTGTTGGTTATACCGCCACCAGTCGGTTGCCAGCGCCTCGTTTGTTAATGGGCAGGTGAGGTTGGCTTGGAGCGAAATGATGATAGGGCGCTCGAGATCAATACGACGCGTGCAATAAAGAAAATGTGTTTATCTACATTTTTGACTACCACGATGAATATCATCATTTCGTTGCTAAAACAAAAAAGTTTCGCAGCGAGCGCGATGCCGTTCAGGGAGCAGGTTGCCTCATATCGCCTGCTTCTATTCACGAAATCACACAAAGAGACGTAATTTAATTGTGTAAATATCGTCGAGTTACTATTGCCCCGCGTTACTATTGTCCCCAGTCTCCCCTGCTCGCCATTCAATGTTATTATATATGTATGTATTTCGTAAAATATATGTAGGTAAATGTATGAAGACGTCAAAATCTCCCTTTGAGATAATATAGCTATCTAAGGAAGGCCTCTCCGCTAAAAGATCACGCCATTAGTTCTTTTTCATGGAGGAAATACACCACTAACTTGCTGGCTCCGTTTCCCAAAAAAGTCCATCGATTTCGCGATATTTCATACATCATCATCTTTATCGGTCTGAAAACTTCCACTGGCCTCCCCTCATTAACTCCAGAAGGACCGGTCTTCATCCAAAGGATCCTAGATATCTCAATGAGGTCATCTCGCGTCTTCCCTCTCGCGGTAGCCTCGGATCACAGCCTCGGATATTTCATCTATTAGTCTATGATGTTAGAAATGGGACAGTCAATTGTTAGGAGCTGATAGCCTTTATTTGAATATTTCCTAATAAATATTATTACATTTCCACAGTTCTACCAACCCAACGAGCGAGAACTACCGCCAGACCTTCAAAGAAAGAGACGGACCGCCGAAGAGCAAGAGGAGATCAGAACCAGACGTTGGCTCCCGAACCTAGTAGACACAGACAAGACTATGTACTACCGCAACGACGATAAGCTAGCAGGAAGCCCTTTCATCGTCGGCTTCGCTGGCGCCGTAGAAGAGAACAGCACAGACATGAACCTAATAGACTTAAAAGAAAAGAAAAACTTTAGCCCCTGGGGCGGGAAGCGCAGCAAGGCAAGCGTCGAACACATGTGGTCTTGGAAACGTTCCAGCGGCGTCCGAGAACCGAGCATGCCCAAACGAGTCCGCTTCAGCCCGTGGGGAGGCAAAAGATCCGGCCAGATGGTCTTCAAACCCGGCTCTAAAGGGTCGAAGATCATATTCTCCACATCCGTACCAGAATTAACGCGAATCGTCTCCAACTTCTCACCGACTGGAGAACGTTTCGATTTGGCTGGATTCCAGTTCATACCGTCTTTGGACAAGCGGCATCCCATCAAAGTACTGGCGTTGAGCACTCAAGTGGACGACAAAACGTTAAGAGAAGCGCTACCATTCAAGACGTTCCTAGAATCTCTGCCGAAGATCTTCAAACCGGGCCATCCTTACTTAGACGTGAATCTTAAGAAAGACGGCAAGAGGAAAGTGAAGTTCAGCGCGTGGGGAGGCAAGAGATCTCCGCCTATTATCGGGCCTATCTGGACCCCCGCCCCTCAGGACATCAAGGAGTCTACGTTAAACACGATACTGCTCATTCGGAACAACCACGAGACTGGAAGCGACGATACGACAAAGGCATTGTAACTCACCGACACCGATCTCTTTTGTTTGAGTAACTCCCGAACTTAACTATTAAAAATGGTAACTGTAATTAGATATAGATTGATATTGGTGCCATAAGAGTGATGACTAACAAAAAAATCTAAAAAAATGTAAGTTCGCGAGTTACTAATGGTCCTTGACGACGTGGCTGGGTTCGTCAGGGACGCTACCGAACTGATTCAAATATCGTATTGTTGTTATTTATATTTCGTCGGCTTGGCGGAGTCTTGGTCTGTCGTTGATGCGATGTGTCGCTACATTTGCTGAGTAAAGAAAAGGCGTTTGGGTGGCTTGCACCAAGTATTTTTTCAAAATATGTCATTTGTATTATTGTATCATTACTATAGTATAAAAAATCGCAGAATGTCTGTTGTAAAATGTCAAATTTTTATAGTTACAACTTTACAAGATCAGTGACTGAGCGAAAAGTACTAGGAGCGCATAGATACGTAGGAAGTCCATATGTTGCGTTAACTTAACTACCTACCCACCTAATGTTAGTTAATAAGATATAAATTTTCTTAAAAGAAAAGGCAAACATTCGGTCTTCGACTTCTCATGCATCTATGCGCTCCTGGTACTTTTCGATCTGTCACTAATCTTGTTACGATGAAAATTACATAGACATTAACGAAAAAGTAACTAAAAATTGTTTTAGTGGCTATGAAATACACTGAAGACGAGGGTTGAAGTCATAAACATTATAGCTATTATTTCACTGGACCGCACCTCCGCGCCTTTGGAAGAATCTGCGCGTGAGCACAAATTCTATCCAATCAAATTGGCTTGACTGCTCGCGAGCAGATTCTATCCAACCAGTAAAGGCTTGAACTTTTGAACGCTAGTGACGCTTATGTGTCTTGTCTCATTAATTTGTTAGCGGTCAAAGGATTAAACGCATACTGCGGAGCAGTGGAAGAACCGCCTACATGGCATCTTCTTTCAATGTAGTTTCACTCTTCAAGTACGCAACGTAAATTACCTTTCATTCGGTGCAAGCCACACAAACAAGTGTATCTAAAAATGCGAATTTCAATTTTGTACTAGTTACAAATAAAGCACAAAATTGGATTACCTTTATTCTGCGACACACTATTTAAAACTGACGATTTGTTACCTACTTATTTATTGTGCTATCTTATTAGCAAAATAATAAACAATATTAAGTTAAAAATGTCTACACTTATTTCATGGTGAACAAAGATGGATGGTAATTAAAACATTATTATTTGAAAATACATTTATTGTGATTTAGAACTCACTAGTAGGTACACAATCCAGAATATAACATAACAATTCTGACCAATTTTTTTAGAAAACAATACTGATATGTTATGTTTACCTAACGAACATTCATTATAGCTACTGCACTGCACATTTACGTTATTACAAGTTAGTTTCATAGGTCCTGCCAATACAATTAAAGTTATTGTTAGCACACAAAAATAATTTGAAAGCGTTGGTCTATTACGGACCATTGTTATGAATTATCGATACAAGTGCAAAGTTAGGATAAGTTGACCCCCCCTCTTCACATAAGACGTAATTTATGGATGTCCCCTACTTTCCACACATGCAAGTCGAAAATCACAAATAAACTTTTTTTGACCTAATAAGTCAAGAACTTTGAACAAAAATAGCTCCCAGCACTTACTAAAAATAATAAAAGATAGTAAAACAATGCCCCCATTCTGTTTATCCCTACTGAGTTATTCCCACTGATGTGGATATTGGGAATTGTTTCCGTTATCCCCTTTAAGGATAAGAATTTTCTTTCTGATGATTAAATTAACTTGTGCAACTGTTGAATCTTTACATAATAGATATCTTTTAATGCACAAAAACGTTACAGGAAAGTACATTACAAATTGAATGTAGCACAATTTTGGTGGTTATCACTAATCAATGTCTTCCATATATCTTTCAGGTAGAAGAAACAAATTTCAACATTGAGAAAAAAAATTAAAAATATTGTAAGAGTTCGAAATAATAGAATGTATAGCTAACTACCACTGTGAATCAGTAAGGTACATACTCATAGGAACAGAAATTTCCATTAATATTTATTATAATACCTACTTATAAAGGATACTTTAAACTTTTTTCTAAGTATCCTTACCAGTAGGATTACATATATTATACGTACATCAGTGGGGATAAGTCAATAGGAATATATGGAATAGGGTAACAATGTACATACCAAATCTTATAGTAAAAAAGAAAATACTTAACTAAATAGTCACATAATCCATAACAAAACAAGTTTTTAGTCCTAATAGGTTTTTCACAATCCTTCCATTTATGCTTATTTTATTACGGTTATCCATATTTTTCAATGTTGTAATGAATTTGGAGACAGAATATTCCAAAAAAATAAAACAAATAATAAATTTTCATTTTGGCAATATTTCCTGTCATAAAATTACACAATCTGTGTGTAAAAAAGTTTTGGAATATTACAGAGTTTGCAAGCATTTTAGCTTAATTCACTTACATACATTGTTCAACACAATATAAAGCCTTTATGGACTCAAGCCAAAATATGTTTGAATGCCAGTACAATTCAAACAACATATATTGATAAATTTATTATGGGATTAGACTCGAGAATATAGAATAGAAAAATTTTTCATAAAGTGTACACAAAAACGATCCTACTAACTAATATTATAAATGCGAAAGTTTGTTTGGATGGATGATGTTTGTTACTCTTTCACGCAAAACCTACAGAACGGATTTTAATGAAAATTTACAGTAATATAGCTTATACATAGGATTAACACATAAGCTATGTTTTATAAGAATATTCAAGCGGGTATAGCCGCAGGCAGCAGGTAGTCTATTATAATTTTTAAACAGATAATTTATGCCAACCAAATGGTCTCAAAGTATGGTTTAATCCAATTTATAATGAGTACTGGATGATGAATTTTCATTGGAAGTCTCCTAGAACACTCTGACCTCAAACTTGACCTAAAACTTAACAAGATATTGAATTGTTATATCAAACTCGGAATCTTCAATTGCTGTAGACCTGTTGAATCGTTCAAGTAATCATACTAGTACCTAGCTTGACAAACCAAATTTGGTTTACAGTCATTTTAGTCGTTGAAACAGCACTATAGTTCATTCGCGTTAAGAAAATAGTGACTCATCACCGACTGCCGGCATTTCTAGCGTTTTAATTGGCTAGGGGGTGTGGCTTGGCCGATTTCTAGCGTTTTAATTGGCTAGGGGGTGTGGCTTGGCCGGCAGTCGGTGATGAGTCACTATTTTCTTAACGCGAATGAACTATAGTTAGGATATTTACTTATAATACTACATATTTGGATGAATTGAATTAAGAAGCCAAATAAACATTTGAAAAGAATTTAGAATCATATGTACAGTATAAAATAATACATATATGTATGTATTTAGTACACATTTTTAGTTTCACAACATTGACATAAAGTAGACAATATTAGTTCTTAACACAAGTTCAGAGTCACTTACACCGTTCTGAGGATGAGATGGTATCCGGAGTCAGTCTCAATGGGTTTGCTCAGCTGCCCAATCTTTAATTTGTACGCTTCATCCTCAAAAGTTTGCTGCATCTGCCCACGACCGAACATGCCTAAGTCTCCACCTCGTTTAGCCGAAGAGCAGTCCGAGTATTTAGTTGCTATATCTACGAATGGTGTATCGTTGCTAACGATTTGCTTACGGTAGCCCTTGATGACGTCTAAAGCCTCGTCCTTGCTTCTGGTGACCTTGTCCTCTCGCCACGACGACGGTCGACGGCTCTCGGCATGCTTCACCAAGATGTGACTGCACCGGATCTCTCCAGGATCAGCAGGCGCCTCGGGACGCTCCCACTGGGACTTCTTAGTATATGTATTGAGGAAGTAAGTCATACCGGTGGAACGGCTGGTCCTCATCTCCCATCCCTCAGGCAACGGACCGTCTTTGTCTTGAGACATTCTGGAATGGTTGTTCAATTTTGTGGGGTCACTTAACACATATGTTTGCACCGAAAAACAATGTTAATATACTGGATTGCGATTATTAATGGGACATTTTAAATGTAGTATGGAATGATATAGGTATATAACACCTTTGTTCACCATCAAACTCAATAAATTTAGGAAATAATAGCAAAATACTGGTAAAAGTTAACCTTAACATAAAACTAAGACTTTCTCGCTACTTCATGTCAATATTTATACTAAAACTTACCTTAGATTGCGGAATAAGTTGTAAGTGATGATATTATAACGCTGGCAGCAGATATTTTCCAATAAATCACATTAAAATCACACAATCTTGAGAAAACACAAACTTCGCGGCCCCCAAGACGCTGATGTTGAAGAATTTGACAGTTGCTAGTGTTGTAACTTAATTGTAATCAAGTTTTGTCTATGGAATCAATCGATTCAGGAACTGATAATAATGTACCGACAGTCACCGGCAAAAAAAAAAGAAATATGAATCAGATTCATTATATAAAATGTATAAATGCCGATTTTAATTTATTATACCTACTAAAAAGAGTTACACAGAGCAGACGGTCATGCGTTCAGTTAATCAATAGTCGACTTTCGTGCCATCTACCGTGGATTTGACGCTATAAATTCTGCGGAGTAGTTACCTACGAAAATTTCGTACAAACTAGCATTGCTTCATGGCAATGGCAATCAGAATAAACTTAGAAATGTTCTAAGGGGTGGAGCTAACAATAATGTATCTTTAAAATAATGTTTGGATTGTTGTTGGTCTCCGAATTTAGAACAGAGCCACCCCATCTAATCCCATGGGTGTCTTAAAAGAGTAGGGAAATATCAGGAAACGGGGAGCAGCATTTACTTGTGTATCTTACAAATAGGTAACACTTACTGCTATGAGTGCTGACTAAAGCAGTCTAGCCCCAAATGACAATCATTGTCATTGGAAGAAACTTATGTCCAGCGGTGGACATCATCATCATGATGATGAATGGTTGAAGTAATTCATAAAATCTATTCCAAACTGGTTGATGCGAATGATTTTTTATTAAACTAGCTAAGCAGTTACTTATCTATAAATAAATATTTACTGCACAGTAAATTATTGAACAAAAGGCGGACTTAATGCCATTTATGCATTATCTACCAGTCAACCATTGGATAAGCAGAATTTAGCAATAAGGTAGTGTGCCAAAAAGTACCTACTTGTAAGCCCTAAATAGATACTGATAGATACATAGTTGTACAGACGTCTACTCATCAATATAAACTTCTGTCAAATTAAGTCAAAATGTAAAAGTTAAGTGAATTTGACGCTGACTGAAAGTTGTTTGTAGTTCGTTAATATTTAACAAAAGGGGGATAAGTTCATGTCTAGCCCTCGGTACATACCTACTGCAGTAATGTTTGCGCTATGCAGGTAGGTGTAGCGATTTCATACCTTTGCTAGTAATAAACGTTTACTAACTATCACGGCTTGATACACAACTCAAGTTGGATATCACCTCGCCATCACTAAATTGATTCCTGATTGTAGGAATGAAAGGTTTCAAACATTTTGTTCTTATGCCCCCTAAGGCTTATTTTGGGTTGACAGTTTTGTTTCACACTCTAGCGCCCTTCTCGCAATATCACATACCTAAGTAACTGCCAAAACTCCCTTGTTGCTTTGTATGTTTTCGTAAAGTTCTAGGGGCTGAATCGAATCTTCGGCCAGTTATAGGCAGTGTCGGTTTTAGTACTACCAGCGCCAAAGGCGAATTTTCTAAACACCAATCGCCAGCGCCCCTATCCCCTCACGCTTTAAAGAAAAAAAACACAACCAGATCCTCACAGCAAGTAAGGAAACATAACGCTAGGTCGCCCTTTTCCTAGTCGCGTCGCCTCTAAGTTTCGGGCGCTTAAAGCGGTCGCCCGAACGCGCCAGGCTCTAAAGCGCCGCTACTGGTGGGCTTAAGGTAAAGGTAAGGCCCACTGGTGGTCAGCAGCGCGCAGTTTGAGAACCGCTGTGCCACATAATGGCGGCTTATTTGCCGATTTGCCGCTAAGATTGAGTTTGTGGTGGTTTAGCTCTATCCGTTTGCATTGCTTGATTGAGTACGCGAGTTGCAAGTGTGTTGATACAGGTGAAGCACCTAACTCAGCTCTCATCTGTTTATTTGTTATTTAACTATATCCAAAAGAGTTTGTTTAAATAAAGGATTCAATTCATACGAATGTGAAACGGAAATAGAACGTTTAGTTTAAAGTTCATTTGAATTGAATAGAATTTTATTGGCAACACACAGAACACATGCCAGAACAATAGGTATTGATAAGTACAATACACTTAGAAGTTCACATAAATAGAAGAACAGCAAAACAAAAGAGAACAAGAAAATAAATAAAGTTCAAATAAATAAATAAAAAACAATACTTGTGAGTCAAGTTTTGGGAGAGGTACGGCATAGCGAATCTTTGCTCGAATAGGATTGTTGCCGTAAAAAATGTAATTAGTTTGTCTTTTAGATTGTTCAAAAATAAAAGACACGTATTTTTTGATTTGTGAATTAGACCAAAAATGACAAAGATTTAGCCCCTTAAAGTTACGCGTGACGTCAAAGAGTGGGATTTTTTTTGCCACTGAGTGACGTCAAAGACGTCAATTTTTTTTACGGCAACAAGCCAATTGTTTGTTGTCTCAACAGTGGATCTTAAATAAGCTTATTGCCATAAGAGTCTTTTGGTTAAAGTAGGCCGTTTTCGACTACTGTTACTGTGTTAACGTAACTCTAAGCACTATACTCTACAATACAGACTCGGGTATCCTCATATTCCGCTAATACCAGCAAATGGAGACAATGACAGATCGGAGCAAGATCAATCTTCAGCCAATCGGACGCAAATGAGTGCATTTGGGGTTGTTGTATAGAGCTCTTTAGTCTATTAACTCTATGTCGCATATGGATTGCTGAATCGGTTTTTATTAAATTTTTTATATAGTGGCTCGACAGAAAGGCTTCCCTAAGCCTGATGGAAAGCGAAAGAGAAGCCCAAGTCGCTGTGACAACGGGCAAGTAACTAGTCAGTTATCTGTCAGTTGCCATTGCCATGCCGGCCTAACCCTAACCCCCCCACGAGCTCCGGAAACCTTACTCACCGGAAAAAACACAACCAGACGTTATTTGGCTGCGGTATTCTATAGGGGTCCTTTCCCGGATGGGCGGCTCGATTCGAGCGAAGATTCGCTATGCCCTACCTCTCTTGATTTGAAGGTTATTTTACAAATAGGCTTTTGTAAAACATAATGAAGATCCTAGTTTGTTAAAGCAAATTAATACGTAACCTTGATTTGCATTTTGGTCAGACAATTATTTTGATTGACACAAATTTGATTGTTTGATCAAAATGAAAATCAAGTTTAGGTAATAGATAATCATGTCTTATGGACATGATTGTCTTATGGACATATTATATAAGGATTGAGGAGCCAAATCAGATTTTCAAAAGCTGTAGAGCATAGTAAGAAGATTACATCGCAAAACAGCTTATCAGTAGTTTTGTAAAAAAACTGGCACTTTAGCAAGGCATCCGATTTCACAACCTATATGCGACATAAGCAGACTCCGATGCATTGTGCTGCGCTCAGCTAAGTTAGATCGCAACTTGTAGAGTCTGATTAGACCAAATTCTAACTTAATATCCCTGTAGAAGCTTGATTAAACTGACGAAATTAATATTCAATATGAATTCATTCTGTTTTTAATGTAGGTACAATTTTCTTGCTAAATGTACACTATAACGCATTTAATTTTGAGTGGTAGGTATAATAATATTATGTAGACTCACACGGTGAGTTTTGCCTCTACTTTCATAGTGTGAACGGCTAAACTATGGATCTCTTTGTCGGGCTCCTTGTTACTCAAGAGATAGTCTTTCGAAGTTCAAGGCGAGAGTGAACCGGTTTTTATTGAATAAGCGCGTTCCATCATAGACTCATACCAACAGGCGAATTGCAGTCAAACCCAAACCAAATGTACTTAATAATCAAAAAATGTAATCTAAATATAGAGGATAGTTGTTCGATGCAATCAAACATGCAAACAGGACACACAAACACACACATATCTTTTGATAAATGTCGCAAATGAATGTTAAAATCTGGATTTAAGTACTCATCATGATAATATGGAAATCGAAACTATTATGTTTACGTAGGACGAACGGGGTATTTCCTACACAAGTGTCTTTTGATTATTTTTTGGGCAGAAAAGATTAAACACATTTTATTGTTATTTAAAAAATCCGCGCTGGGCCCCTCATGCCATCCTAGCTCCAAACTAAGCCATGTACTACGGGTACTAGACAACTTATATACATGCTTAGATACTTTTCTTTGTAAATAAATACATATTTTTGCATAGTAAACACCCAGACCAATACAGACAGACAATGTTCATGTACAGAAATATTTGTACTGTGCGGGAATCGAACCCACGACTCAGAAGGCAGAGGTCACTACCAAATGGGCCATCGAGCCAGTTGAACTTTATTATTTTAACATTTAACAAACTCATTACAAGAGTAATGTAAAACGTATGCGCTTCAGTGCGACATTATTTGCTGACAAAATAACAAATTAATTAATTTCACGGAAACGCAACTTTTTCAACACTTCCTACGCCCTGTATTTAAGCAAAAGTGGTTTGTATTCATGAGTTTGCCTCCCTTTGGTCCAGTTGCACCAGTTTTTAACAAACTGATTAATTAATGAGTCCATGAAAATACACACACACAATACTCTTACCTAACTGAATACAAGCTACAGCAGCCAATCCTCAAGGAGATTGCGATTTTTTTGGGGGGATTGTCCTAGTAATAGTAGGGATGTAAGGGCGGCCTATCATCTTTTCACTCCAAGCCAACCTCACCTGTCCGTGGTGCATCCTGCCGAACAACAAACGACGCGCAGGCAACCGACTGGTGGCGGTATAACCATCACAATTGAAGGCGTAGCTAAATACCTTATACCGATGACGGGCAGCTGCGTCACTGGAGCGAGAAGCTACGCCCTGCGATCGCCAACCCGCCTGCCCAGAGCCTGGTGATTGGGTTATATCCTCCAGATGTTTGCCCTTAGTAGCGAGCAATTGGAGAGGCCTATGTCCAACAGTGGACTGAAATAGGCTGGTGATGAAGTCCTAGTACACTTTTGGCAGGTGGGTTGGTGACCACAGTAGGTATTATTTGTACCCAGGCAAATACTGAGGCCCGTTTCTTCATATCCTCTTAATCGTTTTCTACGACATTTATGGGATAAGATGGCTATTCTATACGTAAATCCGGATACTACACGGGTAATAGAAAAACACAGTAGGTAACAACTTTTGCCTCTCAACTCTTAGAACACCCAAACCCGAGACAATTTAGTAAAGTCCGTTTCCTAAAGTGCACCAACCGGGAATCGAACCTGGAATCGTCGAATTGCAACATTATTGACGAGAACCTTATTTATATCAGGAAAATGGGTTTTATTGCCCGTTTTTATTCTGTGTAATGTGTCCGATTTCTGATTATCACACGCATTATCCCTAATAGCCGATTGTATTTATGATTCAGGAATTATCGAGGCGTTAATTCAGGCATAACGTTCAACTATCGCGATTATCATTCGATAAGAACTACTCGATAATTAAAACGATTAAACGTAGCGGACACGAAAAACCTATTAAAGTTTTTGAGTGGTCGCCTTTGACGTGATTGGTCGGTTGGTTGCCGCGGAGGCGTGCGCGGCTCCTGATTGGCGGGTTGGGCGCGTAAGTACGGGAGTTTTGGCGCGCTTGGCATCAGTTCGGGCTTTCCCGCGCGCGGTCTAGTCGTAGAGAGCATTTACGCGAAAAGTTATGCGGAGTTGGTGATCCGACGCGTATTCCATTTCGGCTGATTTTTAAGGTAAGTGGCTTTTTTGAGTAAGCATTTTTGAAATGTTTTAATTTTCCGGGAATTTTTGGAGATTACGTAATTTTTTGTGTAAATTTTAACACACTTTTCGGAATTTTTTTTTAGGAGTGAAAATGTTTAGCAATGTCATCGATATCAGAAAATTATCTCGGAGAAAAATTATTCAAAGTTACATAAAAAACTCACCAGCATTGTTTTAATTTATGCTACACTAGCTGCTGCCCGCAGCTCAGCCCGCGTGAATATTCAACATAGCCTATGTGTTAATCTGATGTACAAACTATATTCCTGTAAAATTTCATTAAAATCCGTTCAGTAGTTTTGGCGTGAAAGTGGAACAAACATCCATCCATCTATCCAAACAAACTTTCGCGTTTATAATATTACGAGTAGTAGGAGGAAGTAGGATTCTGTGCTATTAAAATACCTATACTATAATTATAACGTTAGTAATTGTATAGTATAGTAAACTAAAGTTTCTTTAAACTTTTGGAAAACATTTTTTCGATTGCGCACTAACTCCCGAAGAGAAAGAAAAACCTGCAAAAACTAGAATTATCTAATCAAATAGCCTACAATCCTGAGAATTATCACTTGGTCAGTTAAAAAGTTTGCGTGAAATTTTGTACCTACCTACTGACTATGGCTATAATAAAATATGTTGAATTTATGTAGGGCTAACTAAATTAACTTTTAAGTAAGTTATAGGTACCACTTATTAATCAATATTTTTACTTTTAATTTTGCTACACATTTGACTTTTCTGGCATTGAAAAAGTTGACGAAAAAAGTATTATACCTTTACGCTAATTAAGTTCTGATTAAAATTAACAATTTATTAATACTGATGTGAATTAACCGGGTTTTAACCGTGAAACCAAATTCTTGAGGCTCCAATACGTGCTCCAATAGGTATTTAATTACTGTTACCCATAGTTTTTGAGACGGCATTAAACACACAGTTCATCAGCCTCAGCCTATTGCAGTCCACTGCTGGACATAGGCCTCTCCAGTTGTTCGCCACTCAGTGGAGGATATACCCATTATCGCCACGCTGGGCAAGCGGGTTGGCGATCGCAGTGCGTAGCTTCTCGCTCAGGTGACGCTGCTGCTCGTCATCGGCCTGTGGTATTTAGTTACTCCTTCAATTGTGATAGTTATATCGCCACCAGTCGGTGGCTAGCGTGTCGTTTGTAAAAAATAAATAACATAATATAACCGTCCTCATTTTGTAATTTACTATTTTAATGTTAGCTCTTCTTTTTAATTATTACAATTAAAAACGAATACCTATGTATAATATTGTTCTATTCTAAAAAAAAATAACATTCCGTTACACCTTCTTATTTGGAAACCTTGTGTACAATTTGTTCAGGGAACAAATAAATAAAAGGTTTATTTAAACGGTCATAAATAAAAGGTTTCTCTTGTTCTATGGTAATGATAGGGTCGGTAACACCCAGACATGACAAAGGAGATAAATTGATTATTCGTAAATAGGTACTACTTACAACAACAAATGTACAAGCACAAATATTCCTAACTAGCTGTGCCGGCGGCGTCGCACGCGTGGATATCGTGTTTCAAAAATATCGGACTTCCATAAAATGGTGCCTAAATCTTAAGTTAGACCTCTAATAATACATTGGTGAAAACGGCATTCATTTTCCATGCAGTAGTTTTGGCGTGATGCTCAATCAAACAGACAGATAAAGAATTCTCCCGTTTTCCCAACACTTTCCTTCACTGCTCTGCTCCTATTGATACTAGCGTGATGAAAAGTATCCTATAACCTGCCCAGGAGTATGAACAATAATTGTACCAAGTTTTGTTAAAATCCGTTAAGTAGTTTTTTTTTTCTATAACGAACATACAGTAAGACTGACAAAAATGTTACTGATTGCAATTTTGGCTTCAGTATCGATCACTAATCACCCCCTGATAGTTATTTTGAAAATATATTTCATGTACAGAATTTACCTCTCTACAGATTTATTATAAGTTTTGCTTATTTGTTATATATATTATACATATATATATATATTTGTTAATATTTATTTATATGTTATATTATCTTTATTTGCTATATATTCAATATATATCCATGTATATTATTAGATATAATTAAATTGTTATATTCTCTATGTACACTCACCGCACACAATTTCCACTCTCTGCATGACCCAAAGGTTAACTGGTAGAGAATGCTCCTAGCATTAAGTTCGCCTTTTGTACCATTTTGTGCAATAAAGTTTAAATAAATAAATAAATAAGTATAGATATAGATTTGGTTATGGAAAATGTAGGTATATGCTCAAATCTCTCATTTGATAGAGATCTTTCTGAACGCAGATGTAAATAGGCCAGCTGATATTACAAATAACTTGAAAGGTTTACTGGCTCATTTTATAACCTGCAATACATCAATGCAACACACATTAAAGACATTTTAACAGTGTCCATTGGAAGCTTAGTGCAGCAAAATAGAAGCTGACGTAAACCACTTTTCGCGGCGGGAGAGCTTGCACACAAGACTAATTGTAATGCAATCACACGTGCGATTCATTTTTGTTAGTGTTTCGGAACGCAACCCAAATAGTTTTTTTTTAATCGCCTGTGGCGCCATTATTGTCGCTCTCTTCCGCTGTGTCTTGAAACTGTCGTTAGATTACTCATCATAATTTAGTGAAATAAAACTTCCAATTATTCCAAAAGCTTATTTCTATTTATTTGCCACATCGAGATCTACAATCCTTTATGGTAGCAGAGCGTAGTTTTGTAGTGGCACAGTTGGAAATATCGAAAAAGTGGATTAACTTCAATCAGAAAATTGTCGGTGCAATTTGAATTTTGACGTTAAGAAAATTTACGATCGCAGTTGTAAATTACTTATTTTTGGAGAAATACAGCAAGATGAGTGGAAATAATATGTTCAAGTTAGAGAGACTGATCGGACGCGAAAACTTCGCAACTTGGAAGTTTAGTATGAAGACATACTTGGAGCACGAAGATTTATGGTGCTGTGTTGAACGCCCCGACGATAAACCTGTAGATGCAAGTAAAGACGTAAAGGCGAAGTCAAAGCTGATATTGTTGTTGGACCCACAGAATTACGTACATGTTCAGGAATGCAAAACTGCAAAACAGGTATGGGAAAATTTGCAAAGAGCTTTTGATGACAACGGTTTAACCAGAAGAGTAGGTCTACTCAAAGATCTGATAAATACTACACTGGAGTCAAGTAATAGTGTTGAGGACTATGTTAGTAGAATAATGAACACTGCTCATAAGCTGCGCAACATTGGTTTTGAGGTTAACGATGAGTGGCTTGGAACTTTAATGTTGGCTGGCTTACCGGAGGAGTACAAGCCCATGATAATGGGGCTAGAGAGTTCTGGTATTCAGATCAGTGCGGACTTAGTGAAAACCAAACTCATACAAGAGATTAACTCATCAAAGTAAACCGCTTTCTACACGAACACTAAGAAAATAGGAAATAATGCCCAGTCAGTGAAACCAAAGGGACCTAGATGTTTTAATTGTAATAGGAGCGGCCATTTTGCCAAGTATTGTAAACATCCGAAGAAACAATTAGCAAAGAAGGGAGTCAGCTCCAGTTTTGTAGCAGCTTTTTCAGCGACCGTCAAGGTAAACATGAATGATGCTAAATGGTTTCTAGACTCCGGTGCATCCATGCACATGACTAGTAGGAATGATTGGATGTACAAAGTCACCGAGCCGCCTGTGAAGAATATCACTGTAGCTAACAGAGAGCCATTAGCTGTGAAGGGAGTTGGTTGTGTGGACATACATACAAGTCAAGGTAAAGTAATACAAGTTAATAATGTTTTGTATGTTCCTGGGCTGGCTGCCAATCTGCTTTCAGTCAGTACTATTGTGAAAAATGGACATAAGGTTACTTTTAATAAAAAGGGGTGTGATATTCAAAATGGGAAAGATGAGGTGGTATGCACTGCAACATTGAGCAACAAGTTATATGTCATGGATACCAGTAAAGAAGTTGCTCATTTAACCACAAGCTCTCAGTATTGTAATGACACTTATCTGTGGCACCTGCGAATGGGTCATTTGAATATTCCAGATGTGAAGAAGCTCCCCAGTTGTACTGATGGTGTGACTCTGACTCAGGAACAAAGTAATGTCACATGCACTCATTGTATGGAGGGCAGGCAAGCGAGGATGCCGTTCAAAAATGTTGGTTCCAGAGCAACAAGACCACTGGAACTAATACATTCGGACTTGTGTGGCCCTATGGAAAATTTATTTTATTTATTTATTTAATCTTTATTGCACATAAAATTTGTACAAAAGGCGGACTTAATGCCGCATTTATCATTTGGAGGTATGAAATACTTTATTACTTACATTGATGACTACACTAGAATGGTCTATGTATATTTTTTGAAAGATAAATTAAACATTTTAGAAACATTTAAAGATTTCAAGTCGAAAGTAGAAAATGAATTGAACCTTAAGATAACAACGCTTCGCACAGATAATGGTAAAGAATACTGTAACTATAACTTTGAAAAGTTTTTATCTAATCATGGTATAGTTCATCAGACCTCAACTCCTTACACTCCCCAGCAAAACGGCATGGCTGAAAGAATGAACAGAACTTTAGTCGAACGAGCACGGTGTATGTTGTTTTATGCCAACCTGGAGAAGAACTATTGGGCTGAAGCTCTGGCAACTGCTGCATATGTTGTGAATCGCTCACCAACAAAGTCATTACAAGGCAAAACTCCATATGAAGTGTGGAAAGGTAAGAAACCCAATTTATCACACATGAAAATTTTTGACTCTGAAGCTATGGTTTATGTACCTAAAGAGAAACGACAAAAGTGGGATAAAAAATCAGTAAAAATGATATTTGTGGGATATTGCGAAAATACAAAAGGATATCGTTTTATGGATCCTAAGTCACACAAAGTGATCAAAAGCAGAGATGTTTCTTTTATTGAAAATTATAATGTGGATGTCAGCGTGCCAGTAGATTGTGAAACTTATATTCCAGTAAAAGACACCCAAACAGCCACTGCAAGTTCCGGCTCAGTAGAAAATGCAAACTCAGGCAGTGAGAGAAACAAATCACACACTCGGGGGTCATCCACATCTGCACCTGTGATGTCCAGCAGAGACTCAGATGCACGAGGTGACAGCGAAGAGTCAAGTGAGTATGACACTGACTCGGGAGAACTTGACGAAACTTACCATCCTCCATATCCGACAAGACAGGATTACAAGAGTAATATAACATTGAGGTCAGCACGATCACAGGCTAAACAAGATGAGGCACAAAATGGTAAGATGGGCCTATTGTGTTTGTTTACTGATTTAACTGACCCACAGACTGTTGAGCAAGCACTTTCATCACCACAAGCTACGGAATGGAGAAGGGCCATGGACGAGGAATATACTTCCCTGATGAAAAATAAAACATGGACTTTGACAGATCTCCCTACAGGTAAAAAGGCTCTTCCAAATAAGTGGGTGTTTAAAACAAAAACAGACCAGAGTGGAAATGTGCTGAGATACAAGGCAAGGCTTGTGATAAAGGGATATGCACAGAGATGGGGCACCGACTATGAGGAAATATATTCACCAGTTGTCAGGTACACAACTATCCGCTATCTATTTGCTTTAGCAGCCAGGTATGGATTGGATATAGACCAAATGGATGCTGTATCTGCTTTTCTGCAAGGAGAGATTGATAAAGTCATTTACATGCAACAGCCAGAGGAGTATAAAGTTGGATCTCAGGTATGCATGTTACATAAATCTATATACGGACTGAAGCAGGCCAGCAGACTCTGGAACCTGAAATTGAATTCTGTCCTGCACCAGTTAGGGATGACACAATCAAAAACAGATCCTTGTGTCTATTATAATATAGAGAAGAATACTTTTATAGCCATCTGGGTTGATGATTTAATTTTATTTACAGCTGAAGGAAATACAAAAATTATTTTCAAAGAAAAACTGAAACAACACTTTGAAATGAAAGATATTGGTCCGGCAAGTCAATGTGTTGGTCTTCATATTACCAGAGACGGGGACAAAGTATTGCTGGATCAAGAAAAATACATACATGAAATATTAGCACGGTTCAGAATGTCAGACTGTAAATCTGTGAAAACACCATTTGAAGCTGGCATGAAACTTGGTTACAAAAATGAAGAAGAAACAGTTACTGACTGTCCATATCAACAGGCCATTGGCTCCTTACTGTATGTGGCTCAAGGTACCCGACCTGATATATCATTTGCAGTAAATGCACTGAGCAGATTTAATAAAAATCCTACAACTACACACTGGACTGCGGTAAAAAGAATTTTCAGATATCTGCAGGGTACCACAGACTTGAAATTGGTATACACCAAAGATGGTAATGAGAAAATCACAGGATATTGTGATGCTGATTGGGCAAGCGATGTGCGCGATAGAAAGTCGTGCACGGGTTATGCTTTTTTGTTACAGGGTGGTGCAATATCTTGGCGGTCACAAAAGCAGCAGACGGTGGCCCTCTCCACTGCTGAGGCCGAATACATGGCGATGTCATCGGCAGCGCAGGAGGCGCTGTGGCTCCAACAACTGCATGCTGAACTCGGCCAAGAACAGAACACTCCACTCGTCATATATAGTGATAACCAAAGTGCAAT
The DNA here is from genome assembly GCA_031163375.1 of Conogethes punctiferalis. Lineage (NCBI taxonomy): Eukaryota > Metazoa > Arthropoda > Insecta > Lepidoptera > Crambidae > Conogethes > Conogethes punctiferalis. The sequence goes on along the minus strand of CM062095.1, from coordinate 5,328,191 downwards.
TAAATTATCAAATAATGATTGTTATTTGCCTAGGTCACGACATATAGACATCCGTTATCATTTTCTCAAGGACCATGTAAACAATTTAAATATAAAGTTTAGTTATGTTAAAGGGGAGGATATGATTGCTGATAATCTTACTAAGGGCACCACTGCCGACAAACATTTGCATTGTGTAAAGATGATGGGGTTGCGTCCCTAGGGAGGGTGTTAGTGTTTCGGAACGCAACCCAAATAGTTTTTTTTTTAATCGCCTGTGGCGCCATTATTGTCGCTCTCTTCCGCTGTGTCTTGAAACTGTCGTTAGATTACTCATCATAATTTAGTGAAATAAAACTTCCAATTATTCCAAAAGCTTATTTCTATTTATTTGCCACATCGAGATCTACAATCCTTTAATTTTAGTACGGTTTTATATCAATGGTGGAACTATTTTTGTCCTATTTACACTTTTTATCAAGGATATGGATTAATAAATAAATATTTTTAAAACATTTTATCGATACTTACCACAGAATTAAGAGACCGATTGAAAAATTTTCCGCGTAGATTTTACAAAATTTGCATGAAAAATGTCGGCATCTCATGCAAATTGTTCCAGCTGTTAGACCGTTTTGAATTGAACATAGCATTTTTATAAAGGGACTGAGAAACGGTTCTTTATTTGGCTTATTATGACTCCACGTAGACATTTTAAGGCATTAAATATGTACGATGGGACGAGTAAGTAAGTACTTACAATTGATTACAGCCCATGCCAGCCTCTGTAACAAACGATATTTAGTCGTTAGTATTATGTCAGACCTATGTCCAGCAGTGTGAGAGGTTGATGATTATGATTATGTTAGGCAGTACTGCAATACGTAACCACGTAGATAATCATCTATAGTAGTAATGGCACAGATTAATAAATAGTGTCAGTCACTAATTTAGCTCGTAAAAAGCGTGACAGATTGAAAGTATAGAAGAAGTATAAATATATTTTGTACATACAGAATATAGGAAATATACATCATTTAGCAGCTTAGGAAATGTAAAGTATCAAATTTAATAAAAGTATTAAATTGTAAATTATCTAAAGTATTAAATTGGTTCACAATTATAGAACACATTAGAATCGAAAATACCATGCAAATAGCCCTTTGTAAATACTGTCTATCAAATTATTCAACAGAACCGTTTAGTTTATAGGGTACTTTACCCAAGTTTTCGAAATTCGGGTCGGGGTGTTCTAGAAGACGTTATTTGTGTACTGACATAAATCTATCATTTTATCTGTCAAATTTCCTCAAAAAATCTGCAAGAAATAATGAACTCTGGTTTTGGATACTTTGGTGGAGTTTGTTTTGTTAACTTTTGACAGTATCTGTCAAAGTTATAGGTTGATGTCAGTTGATGTGCACCCTGGAAAATATTAGTTGTACCTATTTAACTGCCTGTTTTCATTTTTGCGTGAAAAAAGTCAAAAATAAGCCGACGCACTTTATTTCCAACTTTATGAAAGCCGAGACAATGTTTTCATCCATTAAAATGGTACAGTAAAAGCGGGAACAATAGGAACCCTTTTTCAAATTAAATCTTTATAGAAATATAACGATACTTTAAAATGTTTTGGACAAAATCCCACAGAGGCAGAGTTGCGGTTTGTCACAGTATCTGTAATACCCTTGTAATACTTTATCGATACATTTAAATAATGTTTCTGTTTATTTAAAAAAATAAAAGTGGTCTTTCAACGGTGTTGAAGCTACTTATTGATGAAATGGAAATGAAACAAATCTATTTTAACCCACAGTAGGCTGGCTCGGTGGCTCAATTGGTAGTGACCTCTGCCTTCTGAACCAAGGGTCGTGGGTTCGATTCCCGCACAGTACAAACATTTGTGTTCATGAACATGTCTGTTTGTATTGGTCTTGGTGTTTTCTATGTATAATATGTATTTACTTACAAAAATAAATGTATCTAAGTAAGTTTATCAGTTGTCTAGTACCCATAGTACAAGCTTCGGCTTAGTTTGGGGCTAGGTGGCGCTGTGTGGTCCAGCGTGGCATGTCTTGAGTTATTTATTTATTTAATTGTGGTCTGCTTCTAGGACGTTTTGCCTCCCAAGTCCTTAGATAGATATACTTTATTGCACACCATCCTACAATTGACTTAAAACTAAGTATAATTAGTCGTACAGTGGCTTTATCGCTTTAAATGATCTTTTCTAGACAACCTACCCTAGTAAAGGATTCCTTCTCTTTTTTTCATATTAGAAGGAAACAGTACTACTAAGTACCTATTAGGCATTCACCGAAAAAGCTCCTTACAAAAGGTGTACGGTCAGTACCAATGTAGTGTAAGGTATAGAGTGTCGAGACGACCTCCAAACTTCGGTAATAGACTTCGTAGTTCCTCCGTCCAGCAGTTTCGCGTAATGCGGTAACAGACAAACAAAAATTCTATTAACTGTTTCGTCTCTTTATTTAACGAAAGACGATTGGTATTTATACATTAGCTATATATAAAATGTATATGTTTTTTATAGTAAGAGCGTTCAGGATGACCTCACATCACCTGATGGTTAGAAGGCGAGAGGTCCAAATGTTAGGTCGACAAGCACACAAGGGAAAGCTTACAGCGCCTGTCGCCCTCACCCTGAAGGTCCTCTGAGATGCCGTTGCACGTCCCAGAACCCAGGATTCTAAGAGGAAACGTCATGAGTTGGAAGGGCATTCCATGACTTAATAGCACGGGGCAGGAACGAGGAACTGAACCTCTTGCGCCACTATTGTTTATTTTGGTTATGGTTATAGTGCAGGCGAAAACCTTAGTTTGAAACATGGCATGGCATTTCGATAGATATTCTTTATTACACGAAATAAAAAACAAAAACAATTCAAAGGGTCGAGAGAAAGAAGAAATTACAAAAGAAGGTATTACAGACATCTCCCATCCTAAGAGAGAATGAGAAAGGCTAAGACCAACATATTACTTATACCTAACAATTGAAGGAAAAAGTTAATGTCATGACGAATAGAGAGTTGAAGGTGCTGGCGGAGTCCAGGGAAGAATGAAAATTGCTCCACCGACAAGAGAAAAGCTTAAATTTTGAATGAAATAAAAGAGAATATAGTACGTTGTATAGGTGTATTTATAGATTTTCACCAAATTTGTTTTTGTTTGCTGCTAAATTACATTTCCCCATTTATTATTTACGCTACAAAAAATGGCCCTTTGAAACTTTCCGCACATATTCACACAACTTTTATTTAATTTCCCTAAATTATTTTCTTTTTATATTAGGCTATTGTTTATTTGTGAATACACGACGCGCACCACTGAATACGTATCTGTTATATTTGAAGCCGTTATAGTGGCTTGTTAGGTAAGAGTTGACTAGTTCGATGACTAATTTGGTTGAGATGTCTACCTCCTAAACCACGGGTCGTAGAATCGATTCCCACCCGAGCAAACATTCGTGTGACGAACATTTTTGTTTGTTCCGTGGGCGCTTGTGTTTCAATTTGATTTTTTGGTATATTTCTATGTTTTCTGATCTGCGATCACCTTGTATGGTTAGTAGGTAAATGCTTACATATTTAGTGACATAAACAGACAACCAAATTGAATATTCCTATATTAAATTTGCGGTCGACCACAAACAAGGTACCGAACCCATACGAAATTAAGAGTGACGTGTGGATTTGGCAGATGACTGGCTGAGCTGGATTTTATAGTGGAAAATAGGGACCAGACGAGCCCTTCTTGTCTGTACAAAATGTATAAAAATACATTTAATGTCAATACATATCAATCAAGATCACACACCTACAATGTACAGGGATGGAAGAGAGCAACCTATCGACGTTACGCTCCAAGCCAACCTCACCTGCTCGTGGTTCAAAGTTGGGCCGGCATGGCGGTGGCAACTGACAGGTGACTGACCAGTTACTTGCCCGCTGTCACAGCGACTTAGGCTTCTATTTCGCTTTCCATCAGCCGAAGGGAAGCCATTATGCCGAGTTACTATAAAAAAAAAATCATAAAAAACAAAAATTTGATCTTGAATTATGATTTCACTAATGGCGACGGTTACGCAAGTTCACCCAAACATGTCAAAATATCTAGACTCTAAATAGATAACAATGGACTGGTTGCATTTGACTAGTTAGGTGTTGTTTTGAAAGTTTGGGAAAATTCGGGACGGGCGTACGTTAGAGCTGCCAAATAGACAAGGTACAATTAGAAAAAACGAATTTGAGGTTCGGTAAAATAGGGTAGATACGAGTAGATAGTTGAAACGTGATGCATATTGAGTCGAAATCAAAGTTGTTTTCTACGACGCAGATACGTTCTAGGCGTACCTACATAAAGAGTCAGCGCGCTACTTTATGAAAGAAATAAGAAATTTTGATTATTTGGATATCTTAAGAATCATAACAACACTAGGTACAAATATTATTAGAAAACAAAACGGAGAAAAAGATGGGTGTAATGTGCTTCCGGATTGATGTTCTCAATAAAAATGTTAAGTGTAATACCGAACTATTCGCATGCGCACTTAACTACATCAAAGTTAAATGACTGCAACTTTTTATAGTTGATATTTGTATGTAAATTCCGTGTTAGAGGTTTATTCATAAACCAGAGTTGCTGAACCCTTGTTTACATCAGACGATTCTATGCTATCATAATTATTTCTGACCCTTAAGCAATTTGACAATTAAAAATTTATTAGTAACTAGCTGTGTTTATTAGTAACTAGATTTTTTCCCCGTTTTTTTTTTACATTTTCCATTATTTCTTCGCTCTTTATAGTTGCAGCGTGATGTTATATAGCCTATGGTCTATTCAACACAAAAAGAATTTTTCAATTCGGACCAGTAGTTCCTGAGATTAGCGCGTTCAAACAAACAAACAAACAAACTCTTCAGCTTTATAATATTAGTTAAGATGCCGAATGATATGCGCTTTTCAGATTTAGATAGCACCCTATCTCATCCTATAAGTGTATTAGGAGACGCCTAAGGAAATATCAGGAAACGGGCAGCAGCGTTTAGGGACAAATAAAACCTACTGCGGTCACCAACTTGCCTGCCAAGCGTGGTGACTAAAGCAACAGGCCTACGTCCAGCAGTGGACGTTTGCAGGCTGATGATGATGACGCAGAGAGAGTTAGGGCATAGCGAATCTTCGTTCGAGTTGAGCTGCCCGTCCGGGGAAGGAGCTCCACCCTATAGAATACCGCAGCAAAATGACCTCCGGGTCGTGTTTCTGCTGGTGAGTAGGGTTTCAGGAGCTCATGGGGGGTAAGGGGGTTGGGCCGGCATGGCAGTGGCAACTGTCAGGTAATTGGCCAGTTATTTGCCAGTTGTCACAGCCACTTGAGCTTCTCTTTCGCTTTCCATCAGGCGTAGGGAAGCCATTATGTCGAGCTACTATAAAAAAAAAACTATTATCTCTTCACACTCAAATTCAGAGCTCACTCGGAGACAATTAATTGTTTCAGTTTCTTAACAGTGTCACTTCACTGAACTTTAGGGCACAAAATGACACCAATTTCATAAAATCCATTAGGTATATGACACAGAGAAAGCACTATAATACGTTACGAACTCATTTGAAAGCTTTATTCAAAGTTTCCAAGTGTCATTAAATTTGAAAGCTATCGTTAAAAGACGGGAAAAATACTTTGAAAATATGATATTTTTGGGAGGTAATGACTGAATTAAAGTTAAAATGTACTCGTCGGTCTATTTTTGTCTCTCACAATCCACTGCTGGACATTTCTTTTTGAAATAACTGATCTGATTACAGGTATTGACGCCTAACAGCAATTGAGTATTGGCAGAATTTCTAGACGTCCCAATTTTGGCGAGATGTCCCGCGCGGGACATGGCCGCTTTTCAAGGATAACTCAACCGGGGGTGCAGTTTTCTTGAATGCCTAACCTAATTGCGGCAGATCGCTGGTAATATATAGGTATATTAGGGTAAATCTGATTTAAAATAATGTTTACCTACATACTTATGATTTGCTATCTTTTATCATGTAAGCGTAACTTGAACTAAAATAAAAGATACAATAAGTATTAACTTCAAAAACTTCTGATTATACTCTTCATTTTCGAAAATAATCAAAATCTCGGCCTTGTTAAAATTGAATCTGGCAACGGTTACTTCGATGTTCTACATATTTTTATAGGTGCACTACCTAACTTTTTCCAGCCCATCAAGGTATTGGTAAAGTTACTTGTGTACCTACTTTAAAATAACGATCAATACACATGCATAATTATGGATAACCCTCACCCGTGTTACAAGTTAACAACATCAGTAGCAAATATTGTTGTATTAATAGTCCGTACATTGGTACCTATTAACGAGCAAACACGGCCCAAAACAACATTAACAGTAATTACCTAGTTATTGTTTGCAACTACTTAGCCGCGTAGACATCTTCCGGGCATGAAAAGAACTGTTAGGATTGAAATAATCTCATATTTATCGGCGAATTTGTATTTCTCGTATATTCTAATCTAGGACAGTAAATTACTAATTCTAGTAGGTATAGTATTAAATAGAAAAGAGGTTTCATACAGATATAATGTAGACGGTCTTATCGCCGAAAGCAATCTCTTTCAGACAACCTTCAAGTTGAGGATATACGCTGAAGAGAGGGGTAAAGTTGTGCATTTGGGCATGGTGCCGAAAAAATGTGATTAGTCCGTCTTTTAAAAAATAAAGAACAAGTATTTTTTCATTTGTACCTAAATTAGACCAAAAATGACAAAGATAAAGCCCATTAAAATTACGCGTGACGTCAGAGTTTTTTCGCAAATGAGTGACGTCGAATACCCCCACTCCTACATTTTGATGCCTTGTATCTTTGTTATTTTTTGTTTAAATGAAAAAAGGAAAAATACGTGCTCAATATATTTTTATAATCTATAATAAGGGCTAAATATAATGTAATTATTTTGACCATGGAAACAACCCTAAATATACAATTTGTTTGTAAGAAACTATTGCTTATTACATTTCTTCTTTGGATTAACTCTGTGTACCTATATCTGATGCTGACTTTAACTACAGAGCAGGTAAGAATATGCAAATGCGCTGATGACTGTCAATATTGAACTTAGCGGAATCTGTAATTGTGTCGAACTATTTGCTTTGGCCACGTCTCGGCTCGGGCAGGAATGCACATTCGACGCAGACTGGCCCGTGCCGAGCATTTCGGCCGGGATGCGCGATTGTGCTGTGTACCGAAATCCCTTTGGCCTGCGGTTAGGTAAAGAGGTATTGAGGCGAATTCGAAAGTGTTTGCTTAGCGTAGATTTTGTGTGGTTCACTTGGTTTGTATTTGAGGCTATAGAGAGAGCTATGTTCGGAGTCTCAGAAGGACCAAAGTGACCGACATAGCCAAAAGAATAAATAAATAACCCAAGACATGCCACGCTGGGCCACACATCGCCATCTAGCCCCAAACTACGCCGAAGGTTGTACTATGGGTGCTAGACAACTGATAAACTTACTTAGATCCTATTACATAATTCATAGAAAACATCCAGAACAATACAAACAGACAGTTCATGAACACAAATGTTTGTAAAGTGCGGGAATCGAACCCACGACCCTTGACTCAGGTGGCAGAGGTCACTACCAAATGAGCCATCGGGCCAGCAGCCATCGAATCAGCAAGTTGAGTATCTCTCGCAGAACTGATGATAGATCGGTTAGAGGGAAGAGAGGGAAGACGCAGCAGGGGTCAGCCCTCTACGAGATGGACAGACGGCCTTGTTGAGACAGCGTGGATCCTTTGGACCCAGAGCGCTCAGGACCGGTCCATTGGGGGAGGGGGAGGGGGAGTCCAGCTATGGACGTCTGCACCTAAATATTTTTTTTAGGTAAAGCTACCATTTTACATCTGAAATGAAACTGAATTATAATAATTTTTCATTAAGCTCGTTTCTACCTACTTTTTAGGAAAAGGCGACAACGAACTACCGATTTCATGCAAAGAAGAGAAACGTGCTTACCTAATAGGGACCATCGATCTTATTTATAACTGTAAAGCAAATATTGGTTAAAAATATACAATGGTATTTCTAAAAAGAACTAACTACAACTTTTGTAATAAATCTAAATACAAAATACTCTTGAACCCTCTTCAATAAGTAACCATTCAATTTCAGACCCTAAGCTAGTTGGTTGTAAAGTTCAACTTTAAGTAAAATATGCAGACATATTTTTAAGCTCGACGTATAGGAGTGCTTACACGCCTCCGCAAAGTATTGCACTTATTAAGCTCGGAATGAGCTGTGACGTAGCAAACGACTCATAAATCCTGCTCATGTGACGTCACGAGCGCGAAATTGTTATTTAGTATCCGATGTCTGTCGTATCGTAAGTTAAGTTTTAGAAGACTTCAGACCGATTTTTCTAGAGGCGGAAACGAAATTATTTTCTATATAATATGCAATATCTGTCTCTCATAGTCCACTGCTGGACGTAGGACTCTCCAATTGTCCACTATCTTGTGTTAAGTGTCAGTGTCGACGGATATGGCATTATACGCTTTGATGTCTTGGCCTTACCTTTTCTTCATTTTTCTGTGACAGTGACAACCCACACCACTACCCTGGTGGGGATTGTGTTGAGATTGCAATATAAACAGTATAAAAGGGCCGATCTTGGAGACACAAGCAGTTCGACCGTAGTGATGAACAGACGTCCTAAAAATACTGCCCGCGTAATTGTGTAAAAGTACCAATGTATAATGTGAATGTAAGTTAGTGAAGTGAAACAAGTAAATAAATGAAGTTACTGTGTTCGAGTTGGTTTTAATCCCTACACTTGCTCAATCCTGGGCTTTTCGCATCCAGCATCTTTCGCAAACTGTCACTCCAATTGGCCATAAGGCATCCTACACTATGTTTGCCGAGTAGCGGTATCCACTCTAGAACTCGTTTACCTTAATATTACGGTAAATCACTTCCACATATTCACTGAACGAATATTTGACTGGTCCTAATTTGACAGTGACTCTGCCTCCTGAAGCAAGGGTCGATCCCCCCACCCAGGAACTTCGGATTCATGTGGTTAACAAATGTGTTTGTTCTGTGTCTGGGTGTTAATATTCTACTTAAGTATATATTTGTTGTTCCCTCGTTGTTCTGAAAACACCAGTACTTAAGTAAGTACTGTGGGATCGGAGCAATGTACCTATGTGATGTAGACTGATATTTATTTACATAAATTTGTTGTACTTTCGTCGATTTCCATACACAAGTGCTTAAGAGACTTACTTCGGGATCTGTTAAATGTATGCATGTTGCCTGATTGACAAATTTATTTATTTATAAAAAAAATATTGAAATGAAACGAATAGCTAATCTATTAAATATTTGTCTTCGTAAAATACTGATGAGTATCGAATGAGAGGTCGATTCCAAAAACCCAAAACCCTTTTTGCTTCCAGGAAGATTAACGGATTAAAAAGTAATTTGCCTATAAAAAATTTGCAACAGTAGGTATTATTCAACTCCTGATATATTTTTTACCAGATTTCCAATTATTATGTTTGTGATATTCACAAATACTTCGCACAAAGTAGCTAGAGTTTATTATTTTTCTTTTTTGTTATTGTGTTTCTTTTATTATTTTTTTGTTATTGTGTTACTTTGTGTAATTCTGTGCCAAATAAAGTTTTTCTTATTCTTATATTTGTCTCATAAACAATGTCTTAGCCATGCTTGATTTATAAAACTAAATCTTTCCTGATCGAATTTGAGCCGCAGCTGGAGATGGTCTGGACGATCATCATTATCAGCCCATCGCAGTCCACTGCTGGACATAGGCCTCTCCAGTTGGTCGCCATTTCGGTCAAACATCTGGAGGCTTTACCCATAATCGCCACGCTGGGCAGGCGGGTTGGCGATCGTAGGGCGTAGCTTTTCGCTCCGGTGACGCTGCTGCCCGTCATCGGTCCGTGGTATTTAGCTACGCCTTCATTCATGATGGTTATACCGCCACCAGTCGGTTTGCCAGAGCCTCGTCACAACGGGCAGATGAGTGCTTGTAGCGAAGATATAATGAACCGCTCCCATAAATCCGGTCAGGGCGATATATTATAATTAAGTGGGATTTACAATTACATTTTTACAACTCTAAGAAACAGTAGGCTTGGTATTTGATGATGAGAGATATGATGAGAACTTAAACTTGAAACGTCCACGAATTTCTAAGAATAGGTCCTGAGAGATAGACGGACAACAGAATGAGCCTATATAAGGGTTTATCCCTACGAACGAAATACGGGTGCGAATCCCTAAAAATACCAGCGTGCACTGTATGACCTTACAAGTCATGTTGTAGAATAAAGTTTAAGTAAATTTTACGTAAGTATTCTTATTTTAACAAAAGCTTGGTAACATAAAATAATTTCTCCATTATTCCCGTACCCCTGAAAGTTATCATAAACACAATTCAAACAATTTTTCACCACTCGCATAACCAATATGAATTATTCAACAGATGATGTTTCTATTGTATATGTTAAGAGACAGAAGGTTAAGTAAACCCTTTATAATATACTAGAGATTTCCAACGTTTGCGAATGCTCACCTCGGTAATATGGAGCGGTTCATTCCCTCTTCAGTTTATGACGCGATAAAAACGTATGTCGTTTTATTTGTAGCTTATGCAAGCTTACCGATACGTGAACGAGATGCTAATACGGCAGGATTTGATAGTTAAAATGTTTATGGGCAGCCAGAGAACTAACAAGTAAATAGAAATAGAATGAATGCTCACCTTTAAAACCCTCTAGTTAGATAAAGTAGTTCATGGAAGTCCTCAGTTTATTTCCTTCCCCTCGGAGCTCTTATCAGTTCCAAGAATGTTTGCTATTATTTTTTTTATAGTAGCTCGACATAATGGTTTCCATACGCCTGATGGAATGCGAAAGAAAAGCCCAAGTCGCTGTGACAACGGGTAAGTAACTGGTCAGTTACCTGTCAGTTGCCACCGCCATGCCGACCCAACCCTAACCCCCAAGCCGAGTATTGGAAAGTTTAGCCTATAAGATAGTATAAAGCAAAGGCGTAATAAAATAAATAAATAACCCAAGAAATGCCACGCTGGGCCACACAGCGCCATCTAGCCCCAAATAAGCCGAAACTTGTACTATGGGTACTAGACAACTGATAAACTTACTTAGATACATTTTTTTTTGTAAATAAATACATATTGTACATAGAAAACACCCAGACCAATACAAACAGACATGTTCATGCACACAAATGTTTGTAATGTGTGGGGATCGAACCCACAACCCTTGGCCCAGAGGGCAGAGGTTACTACCAATTGAGCCATCGAGCCAGTCAAATGATACATAGTATAAAACAAAAGCGTAATACCTAAAAATGATCACATACATATTTATCATGCACGTTTATATACTCTGTTTGATGACAATTGATTAGGCAACGTTATTAAATGTTTGTTGTATATCTTTGACTTCACAACACCGTAACAAGGCATCATTATTTCTTTGTTGCAGACTTGTTTATTAAACATCGCTATTAGGTCATCTCATCACTATTGGCAGGTCCAATAGGGATGTTTCCAGGGTCAAAATACTTACATTATATTTAGTCCGTATTTTCGATTATAAAAATATATTGGACACGTATTTTTCCTTTTTTCATTTACACGAAAAATAACAAAGACACAAAGCATCAAAATTTAGGAGTGGGGGTGTTAGATGTCACGCCGTGCGACAAAATGCTGCACGGCGTGACGTCACGCGAAACTTTAACGGGGTATATCTTTGTAATCTTTGGTCTAATTTATAAATGAAAAAATACGTATCTTATATTTCTGAATAGTCTAGAAGACGGACTAATTAAATTTTTTATGGACACAAGCCTATTCTTGACAGTTATGACTGTCTTTTTCTTAGAGGGGAATACATTATGCACCTTCACGATGTCCTCCGATGGAAGTCGGCGTGGTGTGTGGGACTCAAACCTCCCGAAATGGGAGGGCACACCCATTAAACCCACTTGTCTCGCCAGTGGGCAACAATTTGCAGGGACTCGGGTAGCGCCGAAGCATACGGCCGCATCCCTGCCTGCCTTGGCCAGCCGCAAATAACAACCGGCTGGCACTCCTTGTCCGGGGAGGGCAAAACCCCCTACCCCTAGCTTCTTGGGAGCGGTGGATGCTCCCCGGGTGGATCTCATGCAACGGTGTGGCTCCCACCACACCGTCACGCCCTATTAAGTGGTTCGCGCCCCCGCGCTTACCCCTCGGGGCACGAAGGAGAGGCTCAGAGAGCATACGACGTCTCATTTGTCTAGAGCAACAATAAATTAAATGAGAATTAATCTATTTAACGGCCTACGTGGTTTGATGGTAAAAGAAAAGTTTCCTTGAACTGTTATCATATTTCTCATTTTATGTTTTTATGACCGAACAAAATAAATAAATTCGTTCAAATCACGTTCCGTATAAAGCATTTTTACGTGTAAAATATAGCATGTAGGCAATTTACATGAATGATAATGACATAAAGTTGATGACATACCTCTCTACATAAAAATTATATTATCTTCGAAAACATTAATTTGTAACCAAATGAAAGCTGAATTTATTTTTGTTTAAACTAAGGGTTTTATGTATAGAGACCTTAGCAGAAGACATGAGGGGAGACTCAAGGATTTTAGAAGAAAAAATAAAACTTAATCATTGGGACACCATAACAGCATATAGGTACATTATTGAAAAGGACAGAAACAAATCAAAAATGCAAAAATAAAAAAAAAACCACATAAAACGAGAAGACCGGATACAGCATAACTGTGACGATCAAAATAAAATAACCTCACTTAGCATAATAAGCTATGTCCCGTTCGAAAACAATGGCGCTGGTTTTCCGCAAGTCTTGCTGATTGAAGCCTACGGAGGAGTACTCTGTCATCATCAACCTCTCGAAGTCCATAGGCCTCCCCAATAGTTCGTCACTTTCCTCGATCCCGGGCTTCTCGCACCAGCTCTTGCGCAAATAGTCCCTCCACCTAGGCAGAGAGCGTTCAACACAACGTTTGTAGAGAAGCGACATCCACTCCAGAGCTCGTTTACCCCAACCGAGGTCGTTAATCGACAAATGAGTCAAAAACCAACACCGACTTGCTATAAATATACCCATTGTAGGTAGGGTTTGGAAAGTCTCGACAATTCGAAAGTCCCGGGACTCGAGACAGCCCATAATTAAAGTCCCGAGTATCACCGGGATATCGAGACTTTCAGAAGAGAACTGTTGTACGATTTAGGCGATCTTTATGACCGTGTGGTTAATTAATTTAGAAAAGGACTCCATCTTATCCCCTGGGTGTCGTAGGAGAAGACTAAAAGAAAGACAGCAGCGTTTCAATCAATCAATCAATCAACAGCCTTGGTCCGTCCACTGCTGAACGCAGGCCTCCTTTAATTACAGCAGCGTTTACATAAGTACATATAAAACTTATAGTGGTTACGAAGTTACCAACCCAAACGTTGTAACTAGGGCAAATCCGCTTATACTTAACAATTGTCATCGGGGGAGATCTGCGTCCAGCAGAGGACGTGAGTAGGTTGATGATAGTTAGGCGATTTTATAAGCGATAGCTGTTTGAGATCGATCGATCGGTCGTGGGGTATAGATAGTTAATAGAAGGGATAAGGTGGTGCCATTCAACTGGTTTATAATTATTAAAAATTAAATTATTACGAATAACATTGCAGTTTTAGTGTTCAAAGTCTCGAGTCTCGACCCCAACGAAGACTTGAGAAAGCTAAATTGACCAAAAGTCCCGTGACTTCGAGACACGAGACATCCCGGTGGGACAAAGCCCTAGTTGTAGGTTAACCGAGAATGGGCAAACAGAAATGCTCAAGTTACAAAATTCGTTCACGTTCCCTGTCCGATGTATCGTATCTCGGAATGAGGAAAAATATCAATCCGTCACGCCACGAAGTAGTAAGAATGATAGATGATTACATTTATTGATTCAGTTTGTATTTACTATCATGTTACTGGATCTCGATGATCGGTAATAAAAATAAAAAAGTAGGTATGATTTTTTTTATATTGGCACGGCATAGTGGCTTCCTCTCGCCTGATGGAAAGCTAAAAAGGAAGCCCAAGTCGCTCTGGCCACGGGCGGGTTCGATTGCAGTCAGTCGCCACAGCCATGCCGGCCCATAAGATGCTTCTTCACGCTTCGCTTGAAAGACCCAATACTATAAGAAGACGGAAACACAAGAGCTGGCATAGAATTCCATTTCTTGATGGTTCGGCAGAAATAGGAGTTGCTAAACTTTACAATTCTTACTTGAATTGTACTGAATTGTACAAATCTTTCTAGGTTTATTTTAGCGAACCTATTAGTTGTACGATAGGTAGTGGCTACCGCGAGAGGGAAGACGCAGCGGGGGACGGCTCCCTACGAGATGGACTGACGATCTGGTAGATATAGCGGGGATCCTTTGGACCCAGACCGCTCAGGACCGGTCCATGTAGAGATCATTAGAGAGGCCTATATCCAGCAGAGGACGTCTACCAGACTAATGATGAATGACTGGCTCGATGGCTCATTTGGTAGTGACCTCTGCCCTCTGAGCCAAGGGTCGTGGGTTCGATCCCCACACATTGCAAACATTTGTGCTCATGAACATGTCTGTTTGTATTGGTCTGGGTGTTTTCTAATAAAATGTATTTATTTACAAAAACAAATGTGTCTAAGTAAGTTTATCAGTTGTCTAGTACCCATAGTACAAGCTTCGGCTTAGATTGGGGCTAGGTGGCGCTGTGTGGCCCAGCGTGGCGTTAAAAAAATTGATGATGATTAGTGGTCTTGTCTGCTTTGGTGGTCTAGTCTAGTCTAAGAACCATGAGGTCTAAAGTTCCCCGAGTCAATGGGCAAGCCGTGTTTAGAGAAGTTCTGATCGACCGGTGGTTTAAATAAGTGGCTTGCATCATCATCATTATCAGCCTATCGCAGGCAGAAACACGACCTGGAGGTCATTTGGCTGCGGTAGGGAGCGCTATAAGGTGGAGGTCCTTCCCCAAACAGGCAGCACAGTTCTAGCGAAGATTCGCTATTCCCTACCTCTCTTAAATCTAGACCTTTGCTATTAAATGTACATAACTCAAGTTGTAACGCTACACTTGTTCAATAATAATCGATACATCGCCAGTCATCATTCGATATTACAACGAATAAATCACATCACGTTACAAGATTCATTTCCAATGCCCATTTAGTGTAACGCATAAAATAGTTTACGTAATGTTAACATATTCAATTTATTCCATTGCGCTTTTGTAAACATTCCACGATACATGTTCGATAGCGGAAAACTCGATGGACTGTGAACATTCTGATTTGTTATGAATAACAACTAGTGGGCTGTTCCTGTCCGGTATAATGATGTTGTAGGTAAATGATTGTCCTTTTCGTTTTGTGAAACGCCTCAAGGGTTTTTCTGCTCTGTGTCCGGTGAATTGCACATCATGTATTGTCTTGGGTAATTCACATAAAAATTATTATCGTAACGTACAAAGGCCACTGACATAGTATACAGGCAGGCTATATCTTATACATTCTATTCTATATTACAAAAAATAACAAAATAAAATAGACTTCTTCTAGATGTTCGGCGCTAATATAAGAAGAGAATATTTTTCTTTTTGCTTTCATATAAGATGTATATGTATGGACATTTCTGTATAGTTAATCCAGAAGGTATTTTATTAATTAGGTAGTTTACGTAAGATTTAAGTAGGTAAGTTTTAACAATTTTTCCCCAAAAACACGATGTTTTGAGAAATGTAATTTATAACATATTTCTCCCCAAAAGTAACTGTGTTTTTAATGGAATATGATTTCAACAGAATAAGATTCTTGAAAGTTGGAGCAAATACCTATAAGATTTAATACAGTATATTAGGCAATATTACAGCAGCGAAGATTCGCTATGCCCTCTACTTCTAACGTCCTAATATGGTCCTATTCTAAATCTGTTAACAGTATGGACATTTCCTTAGCTTTTGCGCCTTATATTTCGAGTTTAAGATTGTAGCCTAACTAAAAAGACAATCCCACATTAATCCCAGTCTAGAATACTACTAGGGTCTAGAACATGTCCTTCACACTAGAACAAAGTTGCCTTTCAAATTAATGCAACTTGTCTGACGAAATCGTGACAAACTTTAACGTCATACATTTCAAGTGGGTGGCATTATAACGGAACTGAGTAATGTGAAACAGACATAGTAGTTCCCTGAGAGATATAATTTTCAAGTATTCAAGCCAAGAATAAACCAGTGGCCCTACTCCGAAGTTGAATAAGTACATACTGCGTTACCTAAGTTTTGGGCCATCACGAAGCCATTGAAAATGAAAATGAGAAATAGCTTTATTCATGTAGACGTATAGACCTATGTCCAGCAGTGGACAGCGATCGGCTGACGATGATGATGATGATGACAGTGAGACAGACACCGAAAGAAACTTTGTTTTGTACTATGTATCGATTATCATTTTCTCGTAAATCTGCAGGCTTTGGCTACTTGAATTATAAAAACACAAATGTCATTATCATCATCATCAGCCTATTGCAGTCCACTGCTGGACATAGGCCTCTCCAGTTGTTCGCCACCTAGGGCAAACTTCTGGAGGATATACCCATAATCGCCACGCTCGGCAGATTGGCGATCGCAGGGCGTAGCTTCTTGCTCCGGTGACGCTGCTGCCTGTGGTATTTAGTTACGCCATCTATTGTGATGGTTTTACCTACACCAGTCAGTTAGCCAGAGCCTAGGTTGTTGTTCGGCAGGATGCACCACGGGCAGGTGAGGATGGCTTGGAGCGAAAAGGTGATTGGTCGCTCCCTTACACAAACGTTCGTCATACGAATGTTTATCTCGGGCCTTTGAATGCACGACACTGTGTGTTTATTTATCGGCTGTTGGCAATGTAAATCGTTTGTTAAACGATATGCAAATTCGTAATCGATGGTTGTGTGATGAAAATTAGGTTTGCAGGCGAAATGTTGTAAAGACTCTTTGAAACGCGGAACTTTCCTTGAAATCGCAAGGTGTAAACCTTTTGTGATGCATATGTCACCGGAAAATAGCAAGAATCGTAAGTTGATCAATTTCCTAGGTAGTTGATTAACTTCCGGAAAATAATAAACGGCAGTTGAAATGTATTATTTAACGTATGTATTTTAGTAAATTGATCATAAAATAAAAATTGATCGTAAAATCATCCGACGAAGCTCACGTGGCTTTATCCCGGCAACCAATCAGGGAACAGTGTATTAAGTTACGGGTAATAGTGCATGTAAATTAGTACATTGAGCAACGATTGGCCCATTTGAGGATGATTTACTTGTGTCAAAATCGTAAATTATTAAATGACTGTCAGGCTACCGTAAATTGATCAACTAACTGAAATCCATTGCGTTAAATAATACATTTCAACTACCGTTTGTTATATTCCGAAAGTTAATCAACTACCTAGGAAGTTGATCAAATTACGATTCTTGCTATTTTCCGGTGACACATACACTATCACCAAATCCTTGTCTGTGGTTTTCGGACTTAGAGTAGGATCCCATCTCATCCTGTGGGTGTCGTAGAAGAAGACGAAGGGAATATCAGGGAACAGGCAGCAGCCTAGACCTTATATTCTTTTATTCTCTTATCTAGATATTCCTTCCGTCTTTTACGTAAACGCTGCTGCGTTTATCTGGGTGGGTACTAATAAAACCTACTGCGGTCACCAACGCGCCTGCCAGGCGTGGACACCAAGGCATCACAAATGACAATTGTCAGTCGGGATGTTAGGGAGCAGCTTATCATCTTTTCACTCCAACCCAAACTCACCTGCCTGTAGTGCATCCTGCCGAATAGCAAACGGAGCGCTGGCAACCGACTGGTGGCGGTATAACCACCAATTGAAGGCGTAGCTATATTTAGCTGTGGTATTCCATAGACCGATGACGGGCAGCAGCGTCACCCGAGCGAGAAGCTACGCCCGAAATATATTTATGATGCAACGCGAAAGTTTAAAAGTTATACAAACATTTATGTCTCTTCTTTCAGATAAATCAACGTATGTGATAATAGCGAATATTTTAACGTGAGCTTTAACGCAATTAATAAATAATAAATTATAATTAAGTGAATATTCAACGGCCTTGAAGCAACAGATGGCGCCACAAAGTGGGCCAGATTACGAATTTCTCAAATCGTCTGTTTCATATAATTACGTAATGAGACGGAGGAAATCTTGCTTTTATTTCTTTTGTGATTTAATTGTAATTTAGATTTAGATCTCCAGATTCTTTCGGCAAACTTAATGAGATTCAAAATTAATAGGAGACTTTTCCACGTATAGTAAGTATTAGTCTGGTCTAGTTTTATTTTTTGTGCAATAAAGAATGATTCAAATCAGGTAGAGTAGTATTCTACTGATAACCGTTATCAACGGTTATCTACTGATAACCGTTGGGGTAAACAAGTTCTGGAGAGGAGACCGCGTCTCGGCAAACGTAGAGTAGGACGCCTTCAGGTCAAGTGGAGTGACGATTTGCGCAGGACAGCTGGCAAGTGCTGCATGCGAGAAGCCCAGGATCGATCAAAGTGGCGAGCATTGGGAGAGGCCTATGTCCAGCAGTGGACTGATACTTATAGGCTGATGATGACGAAGGTAGAGTTGATGATGATTTAAGAGGTTACTAATATGTTTTTTAAATAACTACCCAAAGCAAGTTCTGTATAATACGGACTTAGAATAATAAATCTATGAATACGGAATAGTAATAAAAGAGAAAGTCAGAGTTCATATTCAAATGTTCCTTTATTTAAAGACAGCTAAAATATCTAAAAGTGCATAAACATTTTACGCTCCACCTAAGAACGGAAACCATTCTCTGTAAGTATGTACTCAAGTTCAACCACGCTACGAGTATGTGCTACGGCGCTACGCCGTAGACTTGAAGCTACGAGCGCTACGGATCTTCATACAGTCTAAATGTAAGATACGAGTATGATTTAACAAGTTCGTGTTTCTATAGTTATAGTATTAGGTGTAGCCCGTGGCTTTGCCCGCATATCTCAAATGATAACATACATTCTTACAACCTATGTGTAAACCATCGCTTCCAGTACAGTAGGGAAGCCATTATGTCGAGCTACTATAAAAAAAACCCTATTTATGAGTTTCATTTAAGACCTCTCAATAGGTTTCGAGTGAAAGAGTAACAAAGATCTGACTATCCAAAAAAAAACTAACGCTTTACAATATTAGTAGGATAGGATTATACAAAATGGAATTAGATTTGTATTTTTGAAGATATCTTTATAAATAAATAACCCAAGACATGCCACGCAGGGCCACACAGTGCCATCTAGCCCCAAACTAAGCCGAAGCTTGTACTATGGGTACTAGACAACTGATAAAC
The DNA here is from genome assembly GCA_031163375.1 of Conogethes punctiferalis. Classification (NCBI taxonomy): domain Eukaryota; kingdom Metazoa; phylum Arthropoda; class Insecta; order Lepidoptera; family Crambidae; genus Conogethes; species Conogethes punctiferalis. The sequence continues at coordinate 5,308,686 of CM062095.1, read as the reverse complement.
TTATTTAGATACTTTTTTTTGTAAATAAATACATATTATACATATTAAACTCCCAGACCAATACAAACAGACATTTTTATGAACACAAATGTTTGTACTGTGCGGGAATCGAACCCACGACCCTTGGCTCAGAAGGCAGAGGTCACTACCAAATGAGCCACCGAGCCAGTCTTATCCAAAGCCAGTATTATATTGTGGTTCCATTTATTACAGTGATACATATTACAACTACCGAAGCACGATTGTTCCTCAAACTAATTCAGCTAGAACATAACAAATTTGCAACAGACACACAGCCATCTTGAAATGGAAGGCAGTGCCTCATATTTTGTGTTAAATTGTATCGTACCGTTGCCACTTCCCTACTGTATCTGTTGTACAAGTTTCATTATCACGTGGTTTCACGCATTCAATGCATCACAATGAGAGATTCGCGAGTAGTTTTTAAACAGATGCATTTGTTGGTAACAACAGAATTAGTTGTGTTGTTGTTTTTTTTGTTGTGTTGTGATTTTATTTAGGTGTGCCATTTACGGTGAATGTATTTAACGCTTGCCTTTTTACGTGAATAGAACTGACACTTGTGTGTTGCAGAGGAGAGCGGTTTAGTTCATGTACTCGTATTCACCACACATTAGGTTTATGAACAGCTAAAATTAGGATTTTTTTATAGTAGCTCGACATAATGGCTTCCCTACGCCTGATGGAAAACGAAAGAGAAGCCCAAGTCGCTGTGACAACTGGCAAGTAGCTGGCCAGTTACCTGTCAGTTGCCACTGCCATGCCGGCCCAACCCTAACCCCCCACGAGCTCCGGACACCCTACTCACCAGCAGAAACACGACCCGGAGGTCATTTGGCTGCGGTATTCTATAGGGTTGAGGTCCTACCCGGACGGGCATTCGAGCGAAGATTTTTTTCCATTTGACGTCTTTCCTGAACGTTTATCATCATCAGCCTATTGCAGTCTACTGCTGGACATAGGTCTCCCCAGTTGTTTGCCACTTGGGCAAAAATCTGGAGGATATATCCATAATCGCCACGCTGGACAGGCAGGCCCCTCTTTCCTACTGGGCACTATGGGCACGTGCCCAGGGCCCCGTGATCGAATGGGGCCCCCTAGTTCCTGCCAGATTACCAAATGATAACTGATATTTAGGTCATAGGGGCCCCATGATCCTAATGTGCCCAGGGCCTCAAATAGTTTAAAGACGGCCCTGTGGACAGGCGGATGATTTTTCCAAATTTGTTTTCATAAAATTCGAAGAGCATGATTATTTGGTTGGGCCAAGACTTTTTAAGGTGGTGAAGACGTAGCCAAAGACGCACCCAATCATAGATTTCATTTTGGCACACGATGCAGCCTGTATATTTGTGGGGTGCCACAAACTGTACAAATGAAGATATTGAATGTTCTGATTTCAATAAAGTGCTTGCTTGCTACTTCTATTGGGATAAATTTGTATGATGACTAATGTTCATAATAAAGATAGATAGGTATTTTTTATTGCACAAAACACAAAATAAATACATTAAAAGGTGAAGCTGACATTTTGTGGTACTATCTAGGAGGTGTTGTCGCTAGTAAGCGATCTATTATTAGGTTTTAATGAAAATAAATATGTATGTGTCTGTAATTGTCTTTTTAGTATCAGCGCAATTGATTGTTTCTTGTCACTTTATTATGTAACAAAACGTGTGATGCTAATTAAATAACTATTCTATTTAATTGTTTCCCTTACCTAAAACTTTCTTAAAAAACTTTCCTATTGTGAAAAGCCTAAGCCCTAACCACGCAAATAGTATTGTGAAAAGTCTAAAACTTTCGTTATAAAAAAAAACTGTAAAAAAAAATCTAGAAGTAAGACTAAATTTATAAACCAACTCACATAAATTGTTGAAAAACAAGAGTTGCAAAACAAGTAAGCAAGTTGAGACATGTTTCACTATACCTGCCGAGTAATCGGTCAAAAACTTGGCCTCAAACTCCGCCGGCCCTTGGAAAAGTTGCAAATCACAGTAATTTACTTAAGAAGCCCTAAGTTAGGACATTTAAGGGTTAAGTTAGTTCGCGTGCTTACGGTAACTGTTTGCATCCTTAAACACAGCCAACACAGGTAAACTTAGAATTTGTAACTACAATCCGTGCTGTGACGGATGAAGAATATAAATATAGATCAGCTACCAGCTATAATAAGGGGTACATCCCCTTATTATAGGGAGCGTCTGGCAAGGAGGCTCTTGCAACCGACTGGTGGCGGTATAGCCATCATGATTGAAGGTGTAGCTACATACCACAGGCCGATGAAGGGGAGCAGAGTCACTGGTGCGAGGAGCTACGCCCTGCGATCGCCAACCCGCCTCTCCAGCGTGGCGATTATGGGTATATCCCCCAGATGTTTGCGAATGTGGCGAACAGCTGGAGAAGCCTGTGTCCAGCGGTGGACTGGAATAGGCTGATGATGATGAACCGGTTGTAGAGATTACCTATCTAGCTGATGCATATTACAAGATTGAGTTTACCGTCATTCATCAGATGAAAATGACGGGATAAATATTACATCTGATATTATATGGGATTCCACACCATTACTTTCACACAAATACTGTACACTGTAGTGTACATTCATTGACTTAGGGCTGCTCGTACATACTTTTTTTTTATAGTAGCTCGACATAATGGCTTCCCTAAGCCTGATGGGAAGCTAAGTAGAAGCCTAAGTCGCTGTGACAACAGGCGAGTAACAGGTCAGTTACCTGTCAATTGCTACCGCTATGCCAGCCCAACTCTAAGCCCCCACAAGCTCTGGAAACCCTACTCACCGGCAGAAACACGACCTGGAAGTCATTTGGCTGCGGTAATCTATAGGGTGGAAGTTCTTCCTCGGACGGACAGCTCAATTCGAGCGATGATTCGCTATGCCCTACCTCTCTTATTGATGTACTATGTAGATTTTACTGATTGGACCGGTTACGCATTTGGTAGTAACCCCTGTCTCCTGAGTCAAGGGTTGTGGGTTTGATCCCCACCCGGGACAGACATTTGTGTTTGTTTCGTGTGTGTGTGTTTATATATTTGTATTTAAGTATATTGTGGTACCTTCGTTGTTATGTCACCCATAACACAAGTGGTTAAGCTACTTTTAGTTTGGAGCAATTAAAGCGATGTAGTCTGCTGATATTTATTTATATACATTTTGTATTAAAAATTTATAATTAGATTTTTGTTTATAATCATTTAGTCCAGTCAAAATAGACTAATGATCCCAGTTTGCATTAATTCCCAACAAGCTGGGTTTTTGTGCAGGTCTTGAAAACGTCATTACAAATGATATGTCAAAAGTTCCCATCGATCCCGCTTGTGCGTTGTTTTTTATCTCGAATAAATATGCATAAGACGTTTCAGGGTTAATCGGTGTAAAATAATGTTTACAAGCCAGCGGTAGCTATGATTAATTAATTAATTTACTTCTCCACTGTCGACGACTTATGCCTCTCTTTCGCTTACCAATAGGCGATGGCAAGCTACCCCAAAAATGTTCTGCTCAGTAAAGAATATCGATCTATCCTTGACCATCCCTAATATACCAGGGTTCACAAATACATTTGTGTCTGTCGCCAACCCTTGTTAGACGCGTTGGGCTTAGGCTCGTATGGGCTGTTTGGCCTTTTTATAGAAATACGGGTCGATGTTTGCATACCCATTCAGAACGGCCAGCTTTTATAATCAGAATAAATGGAGAGAGCTTTAAGTAATGAAAAATATCAATAACATTTCGATAACTTTTTGATTACTTTTGAGGTGAGATTTCTTCAATATTTCAGAACAACAAGGCAATCTTATACTATACTGGGGCCCTTGGGCATTTATAAAGTGAAGAAAGGGAATTTTGTTAAATATCTTAACCGACATAAATATAAGAAGATTATAATTTACTATGCTTTGAAACATACATTTAATATCAGAAACATCAGATATATGTACCTTGAACATAACTGACATTTAACCGAGTTTTTGGAACCTTGTCCGATGGTAAAAAGGGGTAGAACACCGTCGTTGTTCCGGTTAAAGATATATAGATACTCTTTGTTGTACACCAACATTGCCTTAGAACTAGACAAATACGCTAGACATAGCGTCTATATTGGTCGTTCGTATTGGTCTGGATGTTTACTATGCATAATATGTATTTATTTACATAAAAAAGTATCTAAGTAAGTTTATCAGTTGTCTAGTACCCATAGTACAAGCTTCGGCTTAGTTTGGGGCTAGATGGCGCTGTGGCCCAGTGTGGCATGTCTTGGGTTATTTATTTTATTTATTTACGGCAGTCCGGAAACGACAATAAGTAAAAATAAAAACAACAAGGTGGACAAAGTCACGGGAAATAAGTAACCGTAAGGTAAATAATAAAAATGAAACCCATTTGTCGATGGCATCAATTCACGCCCACCGTCACCGAACAGTGACAGAGACATAATAATTTATCTGAAAATAACAATTTTATCAAAAATATCGGGAGGGAAAACAATGTACATTTTTCTTTGAAAGGAAAACCCTTTCTAGCTTAAACGAGGAAAGGAAATCGCGAGGAAATATGCCGTAATTGACGAAATATTAATGGCTCACAGGAATATTTTGACTCTTGTCGTAATGAACTGAAAATTATCGATATTTTAAAAGAGGATTGCTTGTTCGTAGAAAATTTGTTGTATACCTACGAACGTAGATACAATGTAAGGCGATCTGTCAAATTTATTAGCAAAGTGCTATTGAAAAAGCACACAATCTCAGAAACACCAAGTCGTTTTATTGATGATCAAACGAACTTCTTGAAGTGAAGTTCGATCGATATTATATGAGTTGTATCATTCGAAGATATAATATTTACAACGTAGTCCTTTTATCCTACAAGGCATAATCGCACGCTTTTTTAGAGAGAATCGATTTTAAATCGATTGAGCTCTCAATTTTTTTTTTTTTTTGTACTACCCAATGCTACTACTACTGCCGAGCCGTCATTTCTTTAGAGTAATTTGGAGTTAGCATTTACATTTTCTATACATAGTTATAGGGTTAGGGTGGGTGGGTGTATTTATATCTTCGAATGATACAACTCATATAATATCGATCGAACTTCACTTCAAGAAGTTCGTTTGATCATCAATTATATTTCGTTGTATCATTCTTCGATATAATATTTACAACGTAGATGTTTAGAGATGGTAACTATCTAGGTGTATGTTTTAACATAAACACTAGTTTTATAGAAAATGTTTATACCTATTATGAACATAATAACATTATTTGTAAATTATTAATATATGTTATTGTGATTACACAATGAACACAAAAAAGTCTTTCGTCTCAACTTATTTTAACTTATTTATGATAATAATATCTTATTAATATTATAATACATAATTATAATATGAATCACGCTAAGCATAGCCTACTATTAATCCTCTATAGGCAAGGAACATACAGCCCGAGCAAATGCAACCTCATCATTGAGAGGCCGATTATAAAATCGACTAAATGTTGAAGATGAATTAGACCAACCCGCTGTCTTTCTTATGGTGCTTATATCAATTCCAGCAGACTTAGCAGCCGACGTGGAAGCATGTCTTGTGCTATGAGCACCAGATACATCTAAATCGACCCCGCTTTCTGACAAAACCTGCCGAATCCATCTACTGATGGTTTGAGGAGAAGCACTGGAATGTGGTTTTCTAAACGTGATTAATAATTATCGTTTCTATTTTCCGTTCTGATGTCAGATGTAACAAATAAATAATCCTCTATGGTCGTAGCTGGGCATATTCTTATGTTATCAGTAAAAATATGGTAAATGTAAAACCGGTTGATCGCGACCTGCTGCCGATGTCTTAATAATATCTGAAACCAAAATCTTCAAACCTAAGTAGGACCGAGTAATGTGTGAAATTTTAATTAACGATAGAGTTTGTACACAAAGCCAGTAAAATAGTATTTTTTTTGGAAATTTTCTCTAGTGGTAACGTTCTATTTGGATACCAAGTAGCTACATGACTTAGTACTACCTGCGGCTCCCGCGTATTTGAATATTTTGGACGGGAAGGCCTTTGCCTATACCTACATCCCCCTTAGCAAACGCTTAATTCGATCCTCTGATCCGAAATTATTTCCTAGAAGCAATGAGAGTACCGACCTATGGCTATTAATGGAACCGTAATATGCCCCATTATGGAATATTTCAACTAAGAATGACATCACAAAAGTACTAGGAGTGTCAAAAAAGTTTAAGTTATTGTCAATACAAAACTTCCACCATAATTTATATGTTACTTCGTATTGTTTCAATGTGCTCTTAGAAACGGATGCCAATGTAAGTTCTAAAGCTACAGGCGGAGTATTTTGTCTCGGAAGGCTGCCCTGAGAGCGTTGCGACCCCCAGGATTAGCTGACGGTTCAGTGGGTGTTGCAACCTGTAACGAGAACGTAAAAGGTCCCTTCCACGAAATATATCTACCAGAGACATTTGGCTTTAGTGCGAGAAGCAAACAAATCTATGTCGGGTTGACCCAAATTTTTTACTAGGTATCTTTTGGAAAACCCAATCCGATAGTTCCCATCAATGTTAGTTCTTCTGGATTCAATGTCTGCTTCGACATTATCGCGAGTATTAATATAATAATATGATGCGAAAAGAAGGATATCTCGGCTTTCGCACCATTGCCAAATTTCTCTCATCAGGTCATTAAGGTGAGGATGTTGAATTCCTTCAAACCGATTTATGTAATTTATAGCAGTTGTATTATCAAATCGAAGCAATATTGTGCAGCTAGTTAAATGTTTTGCAAAACATTTCAACCCCATGAAAACCGCCACTAACTATAAGTAATTAATGTGACGTAAAAGTTCTCGTCTTTCCAACCTCCGTTGACACGATCGCCGTTGCAAACCGCTCCCCAGCCAGTTCTCGACCCGTTAGTATATATTTCTAATGCAAAATCATTGTTTGGTTGCATACAATTATTTGAATTTTATATTGCATTCTTCCAGCAACAGAGATCCGGTAAGATAGAAATATCGGATTTTATTTTTACCCCATAATTATGATATGTCTGAACGGCTAAGAATTTAAGGCGTTCTAATTTTTTGGTATATAACACCTATTAGTTGAGAAAACTCTCTTATAGTGAAATTGGACAAGAAAAGGAACTTTTCTATCTAAAAATCTTGCTTCGTTTATCTAATGGCAAGCTTAAGGTCATATCGACAGTATTATATATAAAGCCTAGAAATTTACACGATTGTTGTGGTAACAGCACACTTTTCTTAAAGTTAATAATGAACCCCCGGCAATTAAGTAACTTAAGTGTTAGGTACTTCTACGTTATGGTATCATTCAGAAAACGCAAACGCAACCTATGCATGAAATATCATTAAGACATTATTACGGACTTATGTCCTTGGCTGCGTAAATAGTTCATAATTTCTTTCATTATCTTAGAAAAAATTCTAGGTGCGACAGATAGACCGTATGGCATGGCGCTAAACTCATACAGTTGATTAAACTCAAATCGCAAGTACTTGCGATGTAGTTGGGTAATGGGAACTAGGAAATAGGCCTCCTGTATGTCAATAGTGGCTAAAAACCTCCTTTGGATATGAGCTTAGCGGCAGTCCTATGGTCCTCCATCTTAAAATGTTTTTTAGAGATGAACTTGTTAAGGTGTTTCAAATTTAGAATAAACCTTTTACCCTATTATGTTTCGGCGCCAGGAATATATTCGAAATATACTCGTCTTCTAAATGCTCACATTCAGATACAGCCCCAAAGTTAAGTAGTTGCTGTATTGCCGAAGACATAGCCACCTCCTCCTCGGGAGAAAGATTATTACATGGAATAAATGATTGTCTAGGTTTATGTGAAAAAGAGATATAAACTCCCTCTGAAATCCATCTAAGGATTGTAAGATTGTTAGTAATTTTACACCAACAGTCATAAAATGCTGGATTCTTCCAGCGTGTACCTCTATGGGTGTTGATTGGTGACACATTGCTTGTGAGGGGCTGCCGTCCTCGACTGCGGTGCTGAGGTGGTCCTGCGGCTGACTGGTGCCGAGGTAGTCCTGCGGCTGACTGGTGCCGAGGTGGTCCTGCGGCTGACTGGTGCCGAGGTGGTCCTGCGGTTGACTGGTGAACCCCCCCCCCCCCCCCCCCCCCGTTATGGGTGGTGGGTAACGGGGAGGGCCCATCCAGTTTCCCTGTGGTCTTTGACGACTGGTGGAGGGTTGAGAGTGTGGGATTGACGATATTGTTGACTTAATATTCGAATATTTCTTAATCTGTAAGCTCTGCTTTTCAATAGCCCTGGAAGCTTTTATTTTATCAGAAAGCTTTATCAAGACTAGGTGTAATAAACTTCTTTCTAGCCTCTGTTTCAACGAAATGTAAATCGCATAAGAGCCGACAACTATCGCTCAAATGCTTTACGGCCTGAAGCCTATCAGAGTCAGCGTCCAAGTGCAGATCTAGGCCCCTATTAAGTGCTGTGATGCCAGCACCTAGTTGCTGCTGAACGCTCTCGGCCCTCTCGACTCGAGTGGGGTCGGATACGGCAGCCAAAATTTCAGGGTTTAACTTTGGAGTTTGAAGGAGCAGTTCTCGGGCACCGAGTTCTGCTTTAAAAGCTTGTTCTTAGCGTCTTTTTCCATACCCTTACGAGGAATGGGAAGCCATATCTGTGCTAAGCTATCGTGAATTTTTGGGCCCACCTTAGGAGTTTCTTCGATAACCTAACCCAACGCGGCGAGTACATCGGCGTCCAGCTCTGGCGCTGCCGCTGCTTCTTGGCGCTTGGCGCGCATTCGTCCAAAACAGGCTGGGACTGAGTATCCTTCTCGGGATCTTCCTCAATAAGTTAGCATCGCTCATTATCTTGAAAAAATAATGAGCTAATTAGGAATAGTGCGAAAACGCACATAAAAATTTGCTCACGTGAAGGCACACGGCCAACCTCCGAGCAATGCATTAGTAGCGACTATGCATATAAAGTTTATTTTACCATCGTGTTAACCCACGGTTAACCTCCTGGCATCAAAAAGCTACGTTGTGTTGACCCACGGACAACCTCTACGTACTACATACTCGTATGTAAAAAGATTTATTTAAAGTTATATAGTAAGTACTTAATATTTGCACGCTTGATCGCATGGGCAAATTTTAGTGAGACTCGTACTATTTTAATACACCACATTGTTACACCTAAAATTATGCAAATAAATTTTTGATTATGATTATGATTATTAAGCTTTAGCACTGATAAAACGCACATAAAAATTTGCTCACGTGAAGGCACACGGCCAACCTCCGAGCAATGCATTAGTAGCGACTATGCATATAAAGTTTATTTTACCATCGTGTTAACCCACGGTTAACCTCCTGGCATCAAAAAGCAACGTTGTGTTGACCCACGGACAACCTCTACGTGCTACATACTCGTATGTAAAAAGATTTATTTAAGGCTTTAGCACTGATAAAACGCACATAAAAATTTACTCACGTGAAGACACACGGCCCACCTCCGAGCAATGCATTAGTAGCGACTATGCATATAAAGTTTATTTTACCATCGTGTTAGCCCACGGTTAACCTCCTGGCATCAAAAAGCAACGTTGTGTTGACCCACGGACAACCTCTACGTGCTACATACTCGTATGTAAAAAGATTTATTTAAGGCTTTAGCACTGATAAAACGCACATAAAAATTTACTCACGTGAAGACACACGGCCCACCTCCGAGCAATGCATTAGTAGCGACTATGCATATAAAGTTTATTTTACCATCGTGTTGACACACGGTTAACCTCCTGGCATCAAAAAGCAACGTTGTGTTGACCCACGGACAACCTCTACGTGCTACATACTCGTATGTAAAAAGATTTATTTAAGGCTTTAGCACTGATAAAACGCACATAAAAATTTACTCACGTGAAGACACACGGCCCACCTCCGAGCAATGCATTAGTAGCGACTATGCATATAAAGTTTATTTTACCATCGTGTTAACCCACGGTTAACCTCCTGGCATCAAAAAGCAACGTTGTGTTGACCCACGGACAACCTCTACGTGCTACATACTCGTATGTAAAAAGATTTATTTAAGGCTTTAGCACTGATAAAACGCACATAAAAATTTACTCACGTGAAGACACACGGCCCACCTCCGAGCAATGCATTAGTAGCGACTATGCATATAAAGTTTATTTTACCATCGTGTTAGCCCACGGTTAACCTCCTGGCATCAAAAAGCAACGTTGTGTTGACCCACGGACAACCTCTACGTGCTACATACTCGTATGTAAAAAGATTTATTTAAGGCTTTAGCACTGATAAAACGCACATAAAAATTTACTCACGTGAAGACACACGGCCCACCTCCGAGCAATGCATTAGTAGCGACTATGCATATAAAGTTTATTTTACCATCGTGTTGACACACGGTTAACCTCCTGGCATCAAAAAGCAACGTTGTGTTGACCCACGGACAACCTCTACGCGTTACATACTCGTATGTAAAAAGATTTATCTAAAGCTTTTAGCACTGATAAAACACATATCCGTATACTTTCTTTTCGGCATTATTTAAATGCCGCTTTACGAACGATTACGATTTTTAAATCTATGAAACGTTCGGAGCGCGCGTACTCTGCCTCGCACGAAAAAAGAATGACGGCTCGGCAGTAGTAGTAGCATTGGGTAGTACAAAAAAAAAAAAAAATTGAGAGCTCAATCGATTTAAAATCGATTCTCTCTAAAAAAGCGTGCGATTATGCCTTGTAGGATAAAAGGACTACGTTGTAAATATTATATCGAAGAATGATACAACGAAATATAATTAAAAAAAAAGAATTATGTAAATTATTCAATTTAATTTTTGCATATTACCTAAAGATGTTAGATTTTTTATTTAACAGATAGGTACCTAATAAATTAAAGTAACGATTACACGGCGTAATCCTATTTATTAAGTAGTACTTACTAAGTAGTACTTACTAAGTAATATAAATGCGAAAGTTTGTTTGGATGGATGTTTGTTCCTCTTTCACGCAATAATTCCTGAACGGATTTTAATTAAACTTTACAGTAATATAGGTTATACGTTGGATTAACACATAGGCTATGTTTTATATGAATATTCACGCGGGCAGCAGGTAGTTTAATATAAGTAAAAATTCCTTTAAAATGCGCTAAACAAACATCCAATTCTGAAACAGTTACTCGCGGTTTCTCAAACTGTTAGCACAAGTAAAACGTTAGGTTATGGCAACACTGACTCGCCTCGAGGACTCAGTCAACACGGTTCGAGGATTAGCTTTCTTTGTTCGATGCCAGGTGCGGCCAACATTTTACATTTACTGTTTAAACTACTTCTTTATTCGGCTCCCGTCCTTTGTAAATAGATAGTTTGGTTAGCACTTGCCGGATTCGTCTTCGTCTTATTTTTCTAAATAGAGTCTGTGCGTAGATTTACGTAGGATGTGGATTAATAATTATGATGGAGACTCTTTCGTATATTGACTTTTTATTTTTGTCCGCGTGGTATAGAGTTTCATCCCCTATTTTATCCCCTTCAGAATTAGGGGTAGAATTGGTCAAAATCCTTTCTTTGCGTACCATCTACCTGCATGACAAATTTCAGCCCGATCCGTCCAATGGTTTGGGCTGTACGTTGATCTATAATATGTCAGTCAGTCACCTTTGAGTTAGGTACATATTTGATTTGCTTTTAAATATCAGACAGCATCACTTAGGATATAAGTAGGCCTCTTCAGTTGTTCGCCACTTAGGGCAAACATCTGAAGGCTCTACCCATAATAGCCTCGCTGGATGGTTGGCGATCGCAGGGAGTAGCTCCTCGCTCCAGTGAGGCTGCTGCCCTCCATCGGCTCGCGGTATTTAGCTACGCCTTCCAGACGATGGTGACGCGCACCAAGAGGTTTAGTTCCTCGTTCTTGCCCCGTGCCATTAAGTAATAGAATACCCTTCCAGCTCATGTGTTTCCCTCCTCTTACAATCCTGGGTTCTTTAGGCGGGGCGTGAAACGGCATCTCAGTGGGCCTTCAGGGTGAGGGCGACAAGCGCAATGGGTGTGTTCTATTGTGCCTGTCGATCTAACTTTTGGACCTCACGACCGCTTATCATCAGGTGGAGTGAGGTCATTCTGAAAGGTCTTCTTATATAAAAAAAATTGTCAATGTTATACCGATACCAGTTGGTAGCCAGAGCCTCGTTTGTTGTTCGGCTGGATGCACCACGGGCAGGTGAGGGTGGCTTGTAGCGAAAAGGTGATACATTCCACCGCACCACACGTAACGGACTGAAATTCCATCCACATCATCTCGATGGCTGGCGATCCTCGACTGTACGTTTTATGAGGAACTTCTTGCCTCGCGCCTCGGTTTTGTGGAACCAACTTCCTGCGACAGTCTTTCCGAACAGCTACGACTTGGGAACCTTCAAGAAACGAGCGTATTCATATTTAAAAGGCCGGCAGCGACCCTAAACTCGGTTAGAGCTGCGGGTGTCCATGGGCGGTGTCGACTGCTTACCATCAGGCATCACACTTGCTCGTCTGCCGCCTCTCGCATAAAAAAAAAAAATCCACGGTGAGCTTCTTGGCCCATCTCATTGACACCACAGTGACATTTAAATCAAAATCAAATCTTCCGTACGAATAATACTAAAAGCTAAAACATTATAATTGTCAAAGCTACCCCAAATGCAATGGCACGCCACGCCATTAGCACACGTTGCCACAGGTTGCCGTACCGTTGCCGTATGTTTTATTCGATTCGCGTAATCTACATCTGATTATCCTTCGTGTGAATTTAGAAATTCAGCGAGACGTACGGAAAATGCCATTAGTTTATCTGTGTCAGCTTTGGTACGGGTGGGATAATTATGTTTACAGTAATGTATCCAGTTGATTATGTGAAGTGATTTTGAATCCTACTATCCTACTCTAAATAATTAAATAATAATAATAATTAATATTAATATATATATATATATATATATATATATATAATATTATAAACGCGAAAGTTTGTTTGGATAGATGGATGGATGTTTGTTCCACTTTCACGCAAAAACTACTGAACGGATTTTAATGAAACTTTACAGGAATATAGTTTGTACATCAGATTAACATATAGGCTATGTTTTATACGAATATTCAGCAGCTAGTTAAGTATAAAGCAGAAGTTAAAGAAATCAAACGATTACAAACGTCCACTGTTCGAAATAGACCTACCTCAATGGCAATAGACTTGTTGTCGTAAAAAATGTTAGGCCGTCTTTTAACTTATTCAAGAAAAAATACGTGTCTTTTATTACGTATTTTTTAATTTTTAAATAAGATAAAAAAATGACAAAGACATAGCCCGTTAAAATTACGCGTGACGTCACGCCGTGTGGAATTTTGTCGCACGGAGTGACGTCAAAACAACTTCTAAATTTTGATGCCCTGTATCTTTGTTATTTTTTGTTTATACGAAAAAAGAAAAAAATACGTGTTCAATATATTTTCATGATCTAAAATACGGACTTTTTTTATAGTGGCTCGACATTACTTCCCTACGTCTGATGGAAAGCGAAAGAGAAGCCTAAGTCGCTGTGACAACTGGCAAGTAACTGGTTAGTTACCTGTCAGTTGCCACTGCCATGCCGGCCCAGCCCTAACCCCCCACGAGATCCGGAGACCCTACTCACCAGCAGAAACACGACCTGGAGGTCATTTGGCTGCGGGATTCTATAGGGTGGAGGTCCTTCCCCGGACGGGCAGCTCAATACGAGCGAAGATTCGCTATGCCCTACCTCTCTTAAAACTAAATATAATGTAATTATTTTGGCCCTGGAATATCTGTTAGAAAGATTCATTACTATGCCTTATTAATAAATATAGTTAATGGTACAAAACGGTTTTCAGACAGAAACCTTATTATGTCTGAATAAAATAAAACCTGTGTTACTCAAAGCTAAAATACAATAGGTATGAAATAACAAAGATAAAGAACATCATTAATTATTTTGTTATATTCTGTTGTACATAGGCTAAATTCTTTAGTTTTACTTTTTTATAAAGAAAGATTATTTGTGTAGCCAACAAAGCTACTTACTTACTAAGTAAATGCTTATCTATACTTATAATAAATCTGTAGAGAGGTCAATTCTGTACATAAAATATTTTTTCAAAATAACTATCAGGGGGTGATAAGTGATAGATACTGATACCAAAAATGCAATCAGTAAAATTTTTGTCTGTCTGTCTGTCTGTCTGTCTGTCTGTATGTTCGTTATAGAAAAAAAAACTACTGAACAGATTTTGACGAAACTTGGTACAATTATTCTTCATACTCCTGGGCAGGTTATAGGATACTTTTCATCACGCTACAATCAATAGGAGCGGAGCAGTGACGGGAAGTGTTAGGAAAACGCGAGAAATTTAAACCTGTATGTTTGAACGCGCATTACGCGAAAACTACTGCATAGAATTGAATGCGGTTTTCACCAATGTATTGCTAGAGGTCTAACTTAAAACTTAGGTACAAGGTATAGATGGGTATTATATGGAAGTCCGTTATTTTTGAAACCCGATATCCACGCGAGCGACGCCGCTGGCACAGCTAGTTTTTAATATAATAAGTAAAATTTCCCTGTATAAGTGATTTTTTTATAACTAAGACTAGAAATATACTAAATAATATCTAGAATCTAGATCAAGGGAGGTTCCCTTAAGACTGTGCAAGTTTTGTACAAGCTCAGCGGAAAGTACAGTCGAGCACAACACTCGCAAGACCACTTTTTTATTCCAATATTTCCGTTTTATTCGCTTTACACTATACATGTAAGTTTTGATATAATAATTAAATGACAGATAGATAAACAAGAGTCATTTGTATCATAATTGCATACCTAGATGTGAAATAGCGAGTATTATGTGGAATCGTAAAATTATTGATGACATACATATCATTGGCCTTGTTAATTTGTGTCTTTTTAATTTGTATTCGCGTGCATTTTTTTATAGTACCTATCTATTGTATCTTCAAAATTAATTTATTAAGTCGTTATTGACGTAATTAGTTTTAAAAACTTGCAATAAATTTTATATGCATTAACAAAAATTTTGAACTAGTACAGATGTCCAGTAACTCCAACAACTCCCCAATAACCCAGAAAAGGTCTCTAAGACTTTTGTGCACGACTGTACATCGAGAACTTCAGCAGAGAACCCATCTAAGTAGTAATATTGTACGAGCTTATTATCGTAAAGTTTAATTAAAAATTATTTATGCGCGAAACGTCCGGTCATGTAAGTAAGCTAGCTAAGATAAAGTTTAAGTTGCATTCAAATAATTTTACTTCCGCCTTATAATAATCCTTACAATTAAGTATCCGTGTGGTGTCCGGAGATGTAAGGGAGCGGCCTACTGGTGGCGGTATAACCATCACAATTGAAGGCGTAGCTAAATACCACAGGCCGATAACGGGCAGCAACGTCACCGGAGCGAGAAGCTATGCTCTGCGATCGCCAACCCGCCTGCCCAGCGTGGCGATTATGGGTATATCCTCCAGACGTTTGTCCTAAGCGGCGAACAACTGGAGAAGCCTATGTCCAGCAGTGGACTGTGATAGGCTGATGATGATGATGTGGTGTCCACCAGCCGGTTGCCAGCGCCAGCGCCTCGTTTGTTATTCGGCAGGAAGTACCACGGGCAGGTGAGGTTGGCTTAGAGCAAAAAGATGACAGGCCGCTCCCTTATATCGGCTTCATACCCTACGACTATCACTGAACCAAGCTATTTCTTAATTACTAATAAAATTTTCTGACGTTTATCTACAGCTTGAATCGAATCAGTAATGAGAAGATTTGTAAAACAATAAACGTAACGGATCTATCTCAGAGGATTAGCAGGTCGTCTTAAGTTATTTCTTAAATAGGATTTCGTATTCACTACCACACTTAATTGTAACTTCAGTAACGGGTAAATTTAGTTTTGAGGTTTGGCAGGCTACGAAGTATTTAAGTTATTTCTTGAATAGGATTTGCTACTAACTAAGTACCATGCCTAATTGTAACTTTTAAACCATTTCGTTAAGTAGACGATTTAAAAGATTCAACACTTTTCAAACTGTGATTTGAACATTCAAATCAGTCGTGCCTGGATTACGAATGACTGATTCAGTTGATTTGACATTTTGATTCCTTCGCAGTAGGTTAGTTAAAGAGATTTAATGGTTCACCTATCTAAACTATACTTATAATAAATCTGTAGAGAGGTAAATTCTCTATATGATTATAATATTTCCAAAATGATATCAGGGGGTGATTAGGGATCGACACTGATGCCAAAAATGCAATCACTAACATTTTTGTCTGTCTGTATATTCGTTATAGAAACAAAAACTACTCGACGGATTTTAACGAAACTTGGTACAATTATTTTTCATACTCCTAAGTAGGTTATAGTATACTTTTTATCACGCTACAATAAATCGGAACAGAGCAGTGAAGGGAAATGTTGGAAAAACGGGAGAATTTTTTTCTGTATGATGGAACACGGATCACGCGAAAAAAAAAACCCGTTATTTTTGAATCCCGATATTCCTAGTTATACATACAGCGTGAATGGTTCGGTGACTCATTTGATAGTGACTCTGTCAAACTTATGTACCTTTACACTACGGAAAGTTTTGAGTTTGCAACGGTGCAACAACTTATTCGTTAGGTCATTTATAGTGCAAACTTTTCATAAATATTTTTGGATTAATTTGTCATGCATATTAAAGTAGTGGGATGTAAGGGAGCGGCCTATCATCATTTCGCTCCAAGCCAACCTCACCTGCCCGTGGTGCATCCTGCCGAACAACAAACGAGGCTCTGGCAAACCGAATGGTGGCGGTAAAACCATCACGATAGAAGGCGTAGCTAAATACCACAGGTTGATGACGGGCAGCAGCGTCATAGGAGCAAGAAGCTACGCCCTGCGATCGCCAACCCGCCTGCCCAGCGTGGCGATTATGGGTATATCCTCCAGAAGTTTGCCCTAGGAGGCGAACAACTGGAGAGGCCTATGTCCAGCAGTGGACTGCAATGGGCTGATGATGATGATGATGATTAAAGTAGTTTCGGTTTTTGTAATTCTATAAAACTGTACTGTATATAAACCACTTAATCAATAAATTTAGAGAAATCTATTTATTGCGCTGCTGTCTGTTTCCTGATATTCCCTAAGTCGTCGACTACGAACACCCACATATAGCCTGAGTGACATTAATTAAACTATTACCTACACAATAGTCCATAAATCACACTCGTACCGATCAGATCTAAATCACCTGGCGCCGCAGTCGCAAAGTATCCAACTTGCTGTGACAAATGTCTCTTGGGAACTGTTGTCCAAATTATCTCGGAATTGATGTCGGAAACGTGGCATTTACCCTATGAAGATGATAGGCCGTTG
Organism: Conogethes punctiferalis; assembly: GCA_031163375.1. NCBI lineage: Eukaryota > Metazoa > Arthropoda > Insecta > Lepidoptera > Crambidae > Conogethes > Conogethes punctiferalis. The sequence goes on along the minus strand of CM062095.1, from coordinate 5,291,170 downwards.
ATGTGCTTATGTTTGGCAAAATATACATAAACAAAAAGTATCTTTAAGCTTCGTTATTGTATTATATTCGTTTTTAGGGTTCCGTAGCAAAAACGGGACCCTTATAGATTCGTCATGTTTGTCTGTCTGTCCGTCCGTATGTCACAGCCAGTTAATTCCATATAATAGCTACATTATTGAAATTTGGTGCGCAGATGTATTCTGTTAACCGCATTATGATTTTAAAATAAAATCAGAAAAAAATCTAAAATTTTTGGGGTTCCCGATACATAGAACTGAAACTCAAAAAGTTTTTTTTCAACAAACCTATACGTGTGGGGTATCTATGGATAGGTATTTTGAAATAATGTTGACGTTTTTAACATAATTTTTTTCTAAACTGTTTGCGCGAGAGACTCATCCAAAGTGGTAAAATGCGTGTCCCCCCCCCCCCCTCGTAACTTCTAAAATATGGGCATGATAAAACTAAAAAAAAAATATATGATGTGTATTACTATGCAAACTACTAACGAAAATTAGTTTGAATGAAATCTAGACAGTAGTTTTTTTTAAACGTCATCAATGTACCTAATGTTTTTCATTCAATCAGTGGTACGGAACCCTACGTGCGCGAGTCCGACTCGCACTTGGCCGGTTTTTTATTGCCCAAAAAGCTAATAGAGGTCAGTCCTACAAGTATATAGCATAATTGAAGCTGTTTTAATTCGGGGCCGGATTAAAATAAAATGATGGTTAGGCAAATGTACGAATAGGTCTATATTAAATACTGGTCATGTGAATGCCTGCCCTAGTAGAGATTCAATTCGAAACCACGAACCCTAACATAGATCATGTACATGAATCAATTATATCCAATACAAGATAGATAGATAGATAGTCTTTATTGCACCAAAATAAAATGTACAGGAAAAAGATGTTATACAGATATAGTAGTACAATGTAGGCGGTCTTATCGCCGAAAGCGATCTCTTCCAGACAACCTTCAGGTAGAATACAAGCTTCGGTATGTTACCCACATTTGTAACCCCTAGTTCACTACATATTGGAGTTTGTTACATTGCGACCCCGTTATATTGTGGTCTATCTTAGTAAAATATCTACCTAAATTTTTTGCAAAATTTTAGTCCGATTAAAATATTTAATTATTTATTAAATCTTTATTGCACAATAGAAATAGTGTACAAAAGGCGGACTTAATGACGCATAGGCATTCTCTACCAGTCAACCATTGGGCTAAGCAGAGCATGTAGGTAGTGTGCTGCAAAGTTGGATAAAATTAAGCAGTGATAAAAAATGCTTAAATAAATACATAGATATTATAGAGTAAATTTAAGTAATACAAAATAGCTCACATAATATAAATATACACATATATATAAATAATAGTAAGGACAACGACAGAGTTGTGAGACGACAATAATACGAAAATTTAAGTCCGTGTTTTTGGATCTAGAATAGGACCAACCCCATCTCATATAGCAGGAAACGGGCAACGGAGTTTACCTGGTTAGAATAAGGATACTGAGGAAAGTGTCTCTGTAGGCTGATGAATACATATCACCACCTCATCTTTTTTTTATAGTTGCTCGACATAATGGCTTCCCTACGCCTGATGGAAAGCGAAAGAGAAGCCCAAGTCGCTGTTACAACTGGCAAGTAAATGGTCAGTTACCTGTCAGTTGCACTGCCATGCCGGCCCAACCCGAACCCCCCACGATCTCCGGAAACCCTACTCACCGGCATAAACACGACCCGGAGGTCATTTGGCTGCGGTATTCTATAGGGTGGAGGTCCTTCCCCGGACCTCCACCCCGGACCAATTCGAGCGAGGATTCGCTATGCCCTACCTCTATCTGATCTTTTCCGAGTTGTCGACTAAGAGACTGAAGATTTTAGCTTTTGGGTTACGATTTGTGAGTTGGCTCTACGTCTTAATCGATTCCAGCTTTGAACGACTAGAAACCTTTCGACATCTTTTTCTTGACATTGACAATGAAAAATAATTCGTCGTTGATTGAATTTGTATGGTAAATGAAATTTCGACTAACGACTCATTGGTCTACGAAGAAAAATCTTTACATTTATATAGAGATTTTGGTTTCCTTTGTAATGCTCGGCAGAGTGCCTTCCTTTTACGTAATGAAAAGCTAGGATCCCAAGTCATCCTGATAACGGGCGGGAAACCTCAATTTCTGGTAAGTCACCACGGCCATGATGGCCTGTAAGATACTTTTTTACACTTCGTTTAAAGGGTCCCTTATTGCGAGAATAGGCACATGGTAGAACAAATAAATGACCCATGTTTAAGTTCATAATTAATTGTGAATTAGCTAGTGCCCGCGACTATGCCCGCGTGAATATTCGTATAAAACATAGCCTATAGTATGTGTTAATCCAACGTATACAACATATTATAAGCTGTATTACTGTAAAGTTTCATTAAAATCCGTTCAGTAATTAATGCGTGAAAGAGGAAGAAACATCCATCCATTCAAACAAACTTTCGCATTTATTAACCGACTTCATAAAAAAGGAGGTTTTCAGTTCGATTGTTTGTATGTATGTTTGTCTGCGATTATCTCGCCTTTGGCTAAAGCTATTTGGTTGGTTTTCAGAAAAGTATTTGTTACATTCAAGAGAAGGTTTTAACTTTAACCGACTAAAAAAAGGAGGTTCTGAGTTTGAAGTCAAGTTAGGATAGATAGGATATTATTGTAATGATTATGCTTTAACCGTTGCCAGTTTCTTTCATATAAACCAGGTGTCCTGTATATGTGAAAGCATTCTCTACGAAAAATAAACTCATTCTGTATTTACTATGTCCTTGATCGAGATATATTATCGATCAAGTTATTCACAATCGAAGACGTAAATTTCTACAAATGTAACGTTTGTTTGTCAGCTAAGGAAGCGGTTTAATCACGATTTTATTCAATGAGGCGGCTAAATTGTTTCAAACTCGTGTATATTTTGATGGAATCGGCGTCGATGGCACTTAAGATCGTTCTATTTTGGTAGACCTCATTTGAAATTCACAGCTAGCAAGGATTTTTTTATAGATTTGTCCTACATTTGTGGTAAATAAACGATTTTAGCGTATTTTAAGAGAGGTAGGGCATAGCGAATATTCGCTCGAATTGAGCCGCCCGTCCGGGGAATAACCTCCACCCTATAGAATACCCCAGTCAAATGACCTCTGGGTCGTGTTTCTGCCGGTGAGTAGGGTTTCCGGAGCTCGTGGGGGGTTAGGGTTGGGCCGGCATGGCGGTGGCAACTGACAGGTAACTGACCAGTTACCTGCCCGTTGTCACAGCGACTTGGGCTTCTCTTTCGCTTTCCATCAGGCGTAGGGAAGCCATTATGTCGAGCCACTATAAAGAAAAAAAAATTGGACTGGTTTCAGAGCATTCATCAGCATAGGACTGCTGTCAAAAAGTTATTCGCCAGGTACTAAGCGATATTGCAGGCTACAATGGAGCTCACAAACACATACTCTTAAGCTATCACATAATGATATATCATCATCTACAGCCTCTTGCCGTCCACAGCTGGACATAAGCCTTTCCAGTTATTCACCGCTCTTGGGCAAACATCTGGAGACTTTACCCATAATTGAAACGCTGGGTAGGCGGGTTGGTGATCGCAGGGCGTAGTTTCTTGCTCCGGTGACGTTGCTGCCCGTCATCGGCCTGTGGTATTTAGCTACATCTTCAATCGAGATGGTTATACCGCCACCAGTCGAATGCCAGAGCCTCGTTTGTTGTGTGCAAACAAAACTGAGTAGGAATGATTCAATAGCTAGTGGGCACACTGTGTTAAATTAATATTATAAAGCTGATGAGTTTGTTTGTTTGTTTGAACGCGCTAATCTCAGGAACTATTGGTCCGAATTGAAAAATTCTTTTTGTGTTGAATAGACCATTTATCGAGGAAGGCTTTAGGCTATATAACATCACGCTGCAACTATTAGGAGCGAAGAAATAATGGAAAATGTTTTTTTACATTTTCGGAAAAAAATAACAATTTCACGCGGACGAAGTCGCGAGCACAGCTAGTTAAAAATAAAACAAGCTGCATTATTAAGTTCCCAGAACATTACTTACCTTACTTACCTACTTACCAGTATTTAGAGGCGAACACTCAACAATTATAAGTCTAGTACAGACCCGCATTTTCACCCAACAACTTTAAGTGTGCAATTTACCATTTTAACTTAATTCCGTCATATTTTTTGCACAGTGGGCGGAAATTGTGGCAAACGTAGCGACATCGGGCCCAGTGGGCTATTATGGGCATTCCCGATGGCTCATTAGTAGGAGAGTTTTGCACTTGTGACTTTTACTACTTTAGAAACGATGGATTTCTCATGTCGACTTGGCTTTTGTGGGTTTTATTAGAGGTCCATTAGTTGGTCGGATTTCGTTTGGATTCGTTTTGTTTTGCGACTGTATTCTAATCAATCAATCAATCAACAGCCTTGGTCCGTCCACTGCTGAACGCAGGCCTCCTTTAATTCGCGCCACATTTCTCTATCCCGGGCCACATTTCTGTATTCTAAACGGTTATATTATTAAACGCGAGCGTACTATTCTAGGGAAGTCAAAATGCACGCGGGAGCTGAATTCGACAAACATTGTGCCTGTGTGCGTTAACTCGGGCATCCAACTAATATTTTTTTAGCTATCCAGCAGACTTCGTACCACCCGTTATTCACCCTTTAAGCCTTCCCTGGACTTTTACAAATAATTCAAGACCAAAATTAGCCAAATCGGTCCAGCCGTTCTCGTGTTTTAGCGAGACTAACAAACAGGAATACATTTTTATATAAGTATATAAGGAGAAGATGGGTTTGCCATGTGGGATGTAAGGGAGCGACCTATCATCTTTTCGCTCTAAGCCAACCTCACCTGCCCGTGGTACATCCTGCCGAATAACAAACGAGGGGCAGGCAACCGACTGGCGGTATAACCATCACAATTGAAAGCAAGCTGAATACCACAGACCGATGACGGGCAGGAGCGTCACCGAAGCGAAAAACTACGCCCTGCGATCGCCAACCCGCCTGCTCAGGGCGATTATGGGTATATCCTCCAGATGTTTGCCTAAAGTGACGAACAATTGAATAGGCCTATGTCCAGCAGTGGACTGGGATAGGCTGATGATGATGGTGTTAGTATGGTGGAGAATGAATGTAAATAATTCACTTGATGTTAAATAATATGGAAACCAACGATGGAGCACTTTGGGTAGAAAGTCTGTATAAGGCGTTGGTAGTTCTAAAACCGGTACTGCCCACAAGTAAAAACACATACATGACGTCAGTACCTAACTGTAAGCCTAAAAAAAGGCTATTCAATGGGTTATCAAAATAAATAAAATCTAAACCAAACCCGATCGTGATGGATGTGCAAATGGACTTTTAAAAGTTCATCGTTTTTTTTGTTTAAATGGCAAGGGGTGACTTTCAGAGTTACTTTTAGGGTTCTGTGTTTCGAAACTTAAATCGAAATCTACGATCACTATCGTCCGTCTCTATGGAACACTGTTTTTTTTTATAGTACATCGACATAATGGCTTCCCTGCGCTTGATGGAAAGCGAAAGAGAAGCCCAAGTCGCTGTGACAACGGGCAAGTAACTGATCAGTTACCAAACAAGGCCCAACCGCAACCCTCCACGAGCTCCGGAAACCCTACTCACCAGCAGGAACACGACCTGGAGGTCATTTGGCTGCGGTATTCTATAGGGTGGAGGTCCTTCCCCGTACGGGCAGCTCAATTCGAGCGAGCAATTCGCTATGCCCTACTTCTCTTAAACTGTTGTGTGTCTGTATGGTTTCTGAATCGTATAACCATCCTATCTCATTCCGTTGGTGTTTTTACGACACGACCACTAAGACGACTTAGGGAATATCAGGAAACGGGCAGCAGTCTTTACTAAGGTTTACCTTTGTACTATGAATAGGTACTAGATCATGACTAGGGGCGACTTCCAGAACACACACAACAGAGATAATTTCGAAAAAATTAGTCCCTAATTTGAAAAGACCCGATTGGATGGTAATCCAATCTATACAATCAAAACTATCCGATTTACAGGAATATCTACCTCCGTGCCATTAAGTCATGGAATGCCCTTCCAGCTCATGTGTTTCCTTCCTCTTAGAATCCTGGGTTCTTTAGGCGGGGCGTGAAACGGTATCTCAGTGGGCCTTCAGGGTGAGGGCGAAATGCTCGGTGGGCTTATCCTATTATGCCTATCGACCTAAAATTTGGACCTCACGACCGCTCATACTGAACGCTCTTTTTATATTAAAAAAAATCTACTAAAACTGTACAAGTTTAATGAATTTCATACGGAATCATCTGTGCATTAACGACCTTCGAACTTGAATATTTTATTGTATTGTGTTATTACGAATATCAAATTACGTGTGAAAAATTCAAATTTGCATAAATGGGAAAATCTATATCGCACCTATATACGTGCATTTTAGAATGTATTGTGAAATAAAACATTCTAAAACGTACGTCCAGTGATAGTGGACGTAGCTTCTGACACAGCGGTCCCGGGTTCGATCACCGCACAGTACAAACATTTGTGTGCATGAACATAAATATCTGTTTGTATTAGTCTGGGTGTTATTTTTTTTATTCACTTTGGGTTTGCGCTTGGCCACAATTCACCTGATGTTAAGTGACATTAAAGCCTATGGAGCACGCTTATGTACCCAGAAAATACCGATACACTCTCGCTTTGAACACCTGAAGATTGTATGTCTCTGGAAACAAAGAGTCCGTTCCAAGGAGTTCCATAGTTTGGCCGTTCGCACTAAGAAAGTATTGGGAATAAGGCGTAGGGTAGACATTATAATAATAAATATTAGACAACATCACATACATTGCCCTAATCCCAAAGTAAGTAGCTTAAGCACTTGTGTTATGGGTATAAGAACAACGAAGGTACCACAAATAAATACTTAAATACAAATATAAACACCCAGACACGGAACAAACACAAGTGTTCATCACACGAATGTTTGTCCCGGGTGGGAATCGAACCCACGACTCTTGGTTCAGAAGGCAGGGATCACTTGAGCCACCGAGCCATTTTTTTTATGTCGAGCTACTATAAAAAAATAGCTACGAGTATTTATGTCCTATTTGCATTAACTCTCCGTGGAAACTACTCAACTGATATTTAAATTAATTAATCTACTCAGCCTATTGTACTCCACAGAGAATCTAAGCCTCCCCCAAGCTCTACCTAAGCTTCTACGGATGCGTGCTTAGCAATGAAACGCCAATGTTATGTACCTTGCCGTTTAAAACTTAATCTCAGTAGATTGGCCTCGTATATAAGTACTAAGACACAAAGCTTTTGCGGTTTAATAAGGCAAACCTATTAGGTATAGCGATACTTAAAATGTTCTTCGTTTATATTTCTTCTAGTGTAGTCGACAATTTAATTAATAAACAATTTAGACACCCGTTTTTATCATCTAAACTGCTTACAAACGTAAGATGAATACTAAGTAAGTAAAAACACATATCATTTGTCTAGTACGCATAGTATAAACTTCGGTTTAGTTTGGATCTAGATGGCGCTGTATAGCCCAAATTGGCATGCTTTGGTTCCTATGATCTGCAAAGTCGTCGAATATTATTTTGTTCTATAGTCAATAGTTTTGGGTTAAATTATTGGAGTTTTAGTGTGGACCCCTAACTTTTTTGAAAAGTTAATAGGTATAGCCTATGTTCACTGGATATCTCCTGGATAGTATAGCTTTCCAATAGTGGAAGTATTATTCAAATCGGTCCAGTAGTTTCGGAGCCTATCAATGCAAATAAACAAACAAATCTTTCCTCTTAATAATGTTAGTTTAGATAAAATATCTGCTAACCCTAATCGTTTCACTAACAGTACCCTTCCGTATCTTAAACTCCTGCCAACCCCGTCCTAAACACGACGTCATAACACAAATAAGGTCAATCTGCCGAACCATTTGTGGGCGATAATAGGTTCAATAGTTGACCAGTTGCTCGGAGTCAACCGATCGTTCGACACGAATCCCGGGCGTCCCTAGGGACTCCCGTAGCCTATTCGATATCACTACTGACTTATAATGTGGAAGGAACGGGAATGTATGTGTATCAATACGAGATGTGTCGTTTTAAGGTTTTTTACTCGTATCTCGAAAATAAGACTTTTTATCGTTACTATTGTAGCCGGTTTATAAAGTAGAGAACTTTTTGAACGAGAACATCTCCTGGAATAATGTTTCCTAGCGAACACTCTTTCTTTTCTATAAAACATAATCTAGCATTTCAATGTCTACCTTTACATTCATCATCATCAGCCTATATCTGCCTTAGACTGGCTCGGTGGCTAATTTGGTAGTGACTCTGCCTTCTGAGTCAAGGGTCGTGGGTTCGACCTCCACATATTACAAACATTTGTGTGCATGAACATGTCTGTTTGTATTGGTCTGGGTGTTTTCTATGTATAATATGTATTTATTTCCAAAAAAAATGTATGTAAGTAAGTTTATCAGTTGTCTAGTACCCATAGTACAAGCTTCGGCTTAGTTTGGGGCTAGATGGCGCTGTGTGGCCCTGCGTGGCATGTCTTGGGTTATTTATTTATATCAGTCCACTGCTGGACATAAACCTTTCCCAATGTTCGCCACTTTGATCGATGCTTTTCGCATCCAGCACTTGCCAGCCGGCCTGTCCAACTTTACATTGTAAAACTTTAAACTTATTAGGAACGTCTACATATGAACATTCCAAGAATCTCTCGTGTTGAAAAGAGATTTCTTCCCTAAATTGCACGGACGGGGAATCAAACCCGGAATATCCGAGTCTCTTTCCCTAGACGCGAGTACACATTACAATATAAAGATCATTACATTATACTTAAATATTTATGATGATGATGACATTATACATACAGAAATTCATTCACAATTCTCACCTACTTGACACCAAAGAAAATGGTAGCGTAACATTGAAACGCAAATAAGGATCAGTCGTCCCCTAAAAGAGTCACTCAAATTCGCCAGTCCATCGACGCGCATTGTTATGCAGACTTACCTCCCTCGGCACCTCTGAGTACCTCTAGAGAGGAAAGAGGCTTCTCGCTCTCTTAAGGGGCGCGAAAGAGGATGCGAAAAGTATTTTATTGTACTCGTATTGCGGATTCAGAATTAAATAACTACTTAAATATTAAATTTTGCGCTTTCGTCCATGGGATTCAGTCTGCAGGACTTACTGAAAAACAGGGTCGTGACTCCTGCACGAACCACGACTCATATGATAAGTGAGGTCTTTTTATTTTGAACGTCAGCACAACGCTATGTCCGGTGTTCACGGGACGGGGTTATCACCGTCACCAATTAAACTAGACTTTTAAGACGACCATCCACTGATAGCATCCATTATCTGTAATAAAAATTTCTCCCGTTTTCCGCGCAATCAAAAGTATACTATGACCTGACAAGGAGTATGAAGAATAATTGTACCAAGTTTCGTTAAAATCCGTTGAGTAGTTTTTGTTCCTTTAACGAAAATACAGAGAGGCAGACAGACGGACAGACAAACAGACAAAAATTTTACTGATTGCATTTTTGGCATCAGTATCGATCACTAATCACCCCCTGATAGTTATTTTGAAAAAATATTTCATGTACAGAATTGACCTCTCTACAGATTTATTATAAGTACTAGCTGTGCTCGCGACTTCGTCCGCGTGGAATAGTTATTTTTTCCCCGTTTTTTTTTACATTTTCCATTATTTCTTCGCTCCTAATAATTGCAGCGTGATGTTATATAGCCTAAAGCCTTCCTCGATAAATGGTCTATTCAACACAAAAAGAATTTTTCAATTCGGACCAGTAGTTCCTGAGATTAGCGCGTTCAAACAAACAAACTCTTCAGCTTTATAATATTAGTTAAGATTAATATTATAAACTAGCTGTGCCAGCGGCGTCCCACGCTTGGATATCGGGTTTCAAAAATAACGGACTTCCATAAAATACTTATACCTATACCTAAGTTTTAAGTTAGACCTCTAGTAATACATTAGTGAAAATCGTATTCAATTTCATGCAGTAGTTTTTGAGAGATGCGCGTTCAAAAAATTTCTCCCGTTTTCCTAACATTTCCCTTCACTGCTCTGCTCCTATTAATAGTAGCGTGATGAAAAGTACCCTATAACCTGCCCAGGAGTATGAAAAATAATTGTACCAAGTTTCGTTAAAATCCGTTGAGTAGTTTTTGTTTCTATAACGAACATACAGACAGACAGACAGACAGACAGACAGACAGACAGACAAAAATTTTACTGATTGCATTTTTGGCATCAGTATCGATCACTAATCATCCCCTGATAGTTATTTTGAAAACATATTGAATGTACAGAATTGACCTCTCTACAGATTTATTATAAGTATATAGATTATAATATTATAATTATATATATATATAAGTAGATAGATACAATATGTCGCGTATGGGCTGTTGACGATGATGATTATGTAATAAGCTGTCTAAGATATCAGGGGAGCACACGTGTTAATCAGTGATTCCGCAAGCTCCGTGCATGTCAATCGGTTAGGCGTCCCGCGAGCCCCGCTAATTTGTCGCGCTCATCTCCGCGCATTAGCCGCGCATCCTGCCCGGGCCCACATCCTATTAGCGGCCTGGTTTATCAGTAACCTACGTAGCTATTCAAATCACATTCATCTTGATAGTTGACGATGCTCGGGAGCGACCACGAAGCAAATACAAAGAGGAGATGCCATAACCAATATTTTCATAGGAACTGTGCACGGGAGCGACCTATTCTCTTTTCACTTCAACTAAACAAAAATGGTAATAAATAATAAATAACCCAAGACATGCCACGCTGGGCCACACAGCGCCATCTAGCCCCAAACTAAGCCGAAGTTTGTACTATGGGTACTAGACAACTGATAAACTTACTTAGATATTTTTTTTGTTAATAAATACATATTATACATAGAAAACACCCAGACCAATACAAACAGAAATGTTAATGAACACAAATATTTGTAATGCGTGGGGATCGAACCCACGACCCTTGGCTCAGAAGGCAGAGGTTTACTACCAATTGAGCAACCGAGCCCGTCAATTAATATGACTTTTAAGCCGATCATCCACTGCCAGCGGCCATTATAGACATTTGATCGCAGTCCACTGCTGGACATTATGAATCTCCATTTAGGAAAACATCTAGAGGTTTTACCCATAATCGCCACGCTGGGCAGGCGGGCTGGATATCGCAGGGCGTAGCTCCTCGCCTCGTTGACGCTGCTGCCCGTCATCCACCTATTGTATTTAGTTACGCCTTCAATCGTAATGCGGTAGCGGAACTAATGCTTGTATATTGTAGCGATGTGGATATAAGGGATGTAAAGAAGCGTCATATCATCTTTCCGCTCCAGGCCAGCCTCACCTGCTCGTGGTGCATCCTACTGAATAACAGACGAGGCTCTGGCAACCGACTGGTGGCGGTATCGCCATCACGATAGAAGGCGTAGCTTAATACCACAGGCCGATAACTGGCGTCACCGCAAGAAGCTACGCCCTGCGATGGCCAACCCGCCTGCCCAGCGTGGCGATTATAGGTAATGCCTCTAGGTGTTTGCCCAAAGGGGGGTTTGTCTGGCCCGCCTAGGGCAGCGCTAGTGGTGTTGCGGCAGTTCTAGACTATTCCAGGCCCCGTGACACCACCCTTAAGGTGCTTGACGGAGGGGCCGGGGTTTTTAGTGGGTATTCCCTGCCTCCTACCATCCTAAGGCAGGGTGCCGCTCTTCCGTTTTTGAGAGCAGCGTGAGTCCCACATACCCCGTCGTTCCCCCGAACGGCGGGAATGCGCAAAAGCATTTTCCCCGGCTTAAAAAAAAAAAAAAAAGGTGTTTGCCCAAAGTGGCGAACAACTGGAGAGAGGACGTTTGCAGGTTGAAGTTGATGATGGCATTGTTGGCTAGAACATTTCAGAAATTCAGTCTGAAAAGCGTTATTCGTATAATGATTTTGTTCGACTCGTTATTAAGCCATCAAAAGTTTAAATACAAACAGGCGGATGTAATTAAAAGTTCAAATAACGAATTATCGCAATGCCAATTAATGTAACAAGCAAATGCAACGAACTAGTTTCCGATTTCAGTCGGTCCATTACCACAAACTTTACGCGGGTAGGTAGGTATGTATTGCCTGTGGTATAATATGTATCAAAAAATATATTCATGCTATGTACGAGTATACTTCCTAATTTATCGTAAAAGAGACAAACATATTCATAATAAATTTTTAACAGTGATAAAATACAAAATTGGCTGAAAAATTAATAAATGTTTTCTTAGAGGATCGCCTCTTAAAAAAAAATACATTTACTATTCAGTTTTATGGCGGCAATGTGGCGGCAATGTGGCGGCAATGTGACGTCATGTATGCCACTGATATATAGCCAGGCAGGTAAACCTTACCATCGGCTAAGAAGTTGAAATTGCTCGTTCTCTGCAGGGGTTTATCGGTATTTTCAGGGCAAGGACGATCCATCGAAAGCTTCAATAATGATTAGTAGTCGGTTCGCTCGAATGTGTCAAACGTCTCCTAACAATGACTTGACCGCAATCCCACAACAAATTCTTAAAAAAAGTAGCTTAGCCGACTATTACGAAGTACGATACCCGGGAAGTAATAAGGCGGTAATTTTTAATGTTTTCCGTCACAGCACGGACTTAAAGTGTTAGTGTTAGAAAAGGAAACCCAGGAGTCTGGTTTTTAATCTTTGTTCAAAATATTTAAACGCTACACAATAAAGTACAGGTGAGAGCCTCTTTACAGCCCGCAGCTAAGAGGAGTAAATCTAATATTATGTCGTAGCGGGGAGCCAGCGCCGTAAACTGCTGCTCACTTACAAGCCGTATTTTGTTTTACAACCGCGATACACTGCTCCAAGTCATGAGGGATAAATAAATAACCTACCTAAGACATGCCACGCTGGGCCACACATCGCCATCTAGCCCCAAACTAAGCCGAAGCTTGCACTATGGGTACTAAACAACTGATAAACTTACGTACTTACATACTTTTTTTTGTAAATAAATACATATTATAATAGAAAACACCCACCAATACAAAAATACATGTTCATGAACAGAAATGTTTGCACTGTGCGGAAATTGAACCCACGACCTTTGGCTCAGAAGGCAGAGGTCACTACCAAATGAGCCATCGAGCCAGTCTAATGAAGATAGATTTCGTTATAATGATTTCTGTAACATCACTATCCGTGTGATTTCCGTATTTTGAATAGGACTATCTACTCGTAATCTCATCTGGGTTTCAAATTTGAAACCAATATACACATTTATATTGATTTCAATTTATATTGGGTATATCCTCCAGATGTTTGCCCTAAGTGGCGAACAACTGGAGAGGCCTATGTCCAGCAGTGGACTGCAATAGGCTGATGATGATGATGATACACATTTATTCACTAACTTCATCATCATCAGTCCACGGCTCGACATAGGCCTATCCCAAAAGAGAACCAAGAGTCTTAAGAACTGTCTTCCTTCCGCTTAACCCTTGCACCACCACCAAAAGGTGTTGACTAAGTCTTATTTGATTTTACACCATTTAGTGTCTGGTACTGTCATCGATGACGTTGATATCAAATTGCTTTGCCGCACCGTTAACTTAACTTTCTGAGGTTTATAGGCAGGTAACTACTTAGTTGTTTTATGTCATCCCGAGGTTTATTGGCCAATGAATCCGTTATAGGCGTGAAGAGAACGTCTAAACGATCTTTGTTATACTTTCGAGAGATCATTAGGTGATAAACAAATTTTAGATTTGCTAATGGATTATAATTTTCATGTTGTTTATTAACTTTTTTTTTGTTTCAGGTAACAACCAGATTGCTGGGGATATCGTAATGTTCGTTGTTTTCATCTTGTTTATTTTACGCACGCAAACATTATATGTAGACAGCACGGTGATCATTAAAAAAAATTTGAGCGAATAAACTCTTCAAACGATAGAAATTCTATCTCACGACTAGGGTTGTTTCCAGGGTTCAAAATACTTACATTATGTTTAGTCCGTATTTTCGATTATAAAATATATTGGACACGTATTTTCCTTTTTCATTTACACGTAAAATAACAAAGATAATAAAGCATCATAATTTAGGAGTGGGGGTAGTTTGATGTCACGACCGTGCGACAAAATGCTGCAACGACGTGACGTCACGCTGAAACTTTACGGGGTATATCTCTGTAATCTTTGGTCTAATTGATAAATGATATAATACGTATCTTTTATTTTTGAATAATCTAGAAGGACGGACTAATTAAATTTTTTAAGGAAACAAGCCTATTAACCGCCATCTTACGTATAATTAATATCGTACATTGCGCGTTCCCCTTGAAATGAGGGCAAGAATGTATAATCTAGAACGTCTTAATTTGATGTGAAAACCATCATATTGACAGACACGCTAATTGAAAAAAAAATGTACAACCATATTATGAACTACAAGCTGCTGCCTGCGGCTCTGCCCGCGTGAAATTTCGTATAAAACATAGCCTATGTGGTAATCTGATGTACAAACTATATTCCTGTAAAGTTTCATTAAAATCCCGTTCAGTAGTTTTTTGCGTGAAAGTGGAACAAACATCCATCCATCTATCCAAACAAACTTTCGCGTTTATAATATTAGTAGGAAGTAGGATATTAGTAGGATGGTTTAGAGTCACGCTTTTAACGCTTGAAAAGTCATTTTATCCTTGATACATTAAGTTTGTCTGTGCCTTTTAGTGTCTATGGTTCGGGCTATGTAACTTTTTAGTCGCAGAAGTCCGGTTGAATTAGTCATACCTACTATGGAAACAAAATATATTATTATCTAGAAGTGCTATTAAAATGGACCAAATTGTACTCACAATATTATACGTCGTAAATTTTAAAAATTTCTTAGGTACATAACAATTTTTCATTACGGGTCGTTTATTAGGCTCACACGATGACAGAGGGTTCGGATCCGGTATTGTATTTCAAATTGCAATAACCAGACGAACTCCCATATTCGATGTAGATATTTACATATTTCAGTAATAAAATAAAATCTACTTATATAATATTACCAATTTGATGCAGTGAGTAGGAAACCTGCATGATATGGAAAGAGAGTGGTGTCATTTGATTGGCTAGAGAATTTCAAATGACAGCGGTGACATGTGTCATATGTCAATCTAAAAGAATCGTGATAGAATTCTGTTCTATTTTAAAGACTTCAGAAGATCGTCATGTGATTCTTTGGTTAAGCATCAGGGCAAATTATCGACTGGCTCTCGGTGGCTCAATTGGTACTGACCTCTGCCTTCTGAGGCAAGGGTCGTGGGTTCGATCCCACACATTACAAACATTTATGTGCACGAACATGTCTGTTTCTATTGCTCTGGGTGTTTTCTATGTTTATTATGTATTTATTTACTAAAAAAAGGGATTAAGTAAGTTTATCAGTTGTCTAGTACCCATAATACAGCTTCAGCTTAGATGGCGCTGTGTGGCCCAGCGTGCTTGTCTTGGGTTATTAGTTTTATTTAAATTATGGCCAAGCGCTAAACCCATAGATAATAAAAAATAGCGGGAAGCATGGTTCATCAAATTTATTGCTTTGTTTTTATTCGCTTTAAATTTGAAATGAGAAAAGAAAAACTTCTATCTTTACCTACTGGAAACACTCGCTAAAAATGTAATTAAGTATCTTAAATATAATGTTTGACCTCCGTCCCGTAATGAAAACGGATAAACACTTTCACCTAAGCAAACGCTGTAGCATTCACAAGGGGCCACTTAAAACGAAGATTTTCCGTATCGAAGGCCTTCCGCACACGGATCCTAAGTGGATTTTGTATCGTAGGCGTAACGTTACGATGCTAAAACCCAATATAGACGTAATTAATTAATTTCTATTACCTACACCTCACAAGTAAAATCTCGTCAAAATACAAAGTACGTGTACATTAAGCTAGAAACACTAAATAAAGCACAACACTCGAAGATCAGACACGGCGCGACGTTGCTGCCAATGCATGTCCAAAATAAAGGGTCTCATACAGCGTATCATCATCTGATGATGATGATGTTTATGAAAGGCCTTGTGAATAAAGGTACTTTGTCTTTTGACTTGAAACGGTCTACTACTAGACATAGTCCTCGTCCAATAACAAATGTGTTTGGGGGGATTTTACCCTAATCACGCGCTTACACAGGCATTGGTGACCGCCGTAGGTTTTATTTGTTCCTCTAGTTATGTAAACGCTGCAACCTTTTTCTGATATTACTCTTATACGACTACACGAGAACATGAATCAGGAGTCATTTTCATCATCATCATCAGCCCACATCAGTCCACTGCTGGACATAGACCTCTCCAAGGTTCGTCACTGTGCTCGATTTTTGGCTTCTCGCCTCCAGCAATTGCCAGCCGTCTTAGCGCAAATCGTCACTTCACCTGCTGAGGGCGTCCTACACTACGTTTGCCGAACGCGGTCCTCCACTCAGCACTCGTGTACCCCAATGGTTATCGGTGCTGCCTTTTTCCTGATATTAACCTTATACTACATCCACGAGAACATGAATTAGGAGTAATTTTGTAGGTACAGGTCTTTTTATACATCTCTCTCGTCACAGGTGCGTAACCGATACGCTTTACGATACATCGCCGTGAGCGCAAGGCTTTAGTAAACATGCTGGTTAATTGGTTAATTAACGTTTAGAGAGCTCTCGGTTAACACATCGTCTCCGCGCACTCGCTTGTCAATAATTTAAGTATGTCTTCGGTATTTTGACAGTTCTCTGAAGAGGTAATCTTGGTAATTTTATAAATTATTATTGTGTTCATGTAATGGTGTTCATTCAGCGTATTATGTAACGATTTCTTGCACTTTTATTTACTTTAACCCGTGATACGCGTTCCAAAACTGCTATACTTAGGTACCTACGTATTAATGATTTTGGATTTGACGAAATTACAAAAGTAATAATAAATTAATAAAAGTTACAAATCTGAAAGTTAACGACGATTTTCTTGCTGGGTTGACAATTTGTAGTTGTAATTTCTCAAACAGTTTTTAGTTTAACATATTTATTGATTCTTTTGGTCAACCTATTATTGATTTCATTCAAAAATAGCCTCCCGCGGCCTACTATTTAATTTCGACCAAACATGTTGCACAGTATATAAAAATATGTTGCACAGTGGATCAAAACATTTTAATTCACATTAGGAAACACCAATGTTGTTAAATAATTACGACAAGAAAATCCATTGTGTGCGGGTACATTACTCTATTTACCTGCATTATGATGTTTTCATGTAGTGGGATACCCTTAAAGGATAACAGGAAGAAGGCATTTCATAATTATAATATACTAGCTTTCCGCCCGCGACTTCGTCGCGTAAAGTTTTTTTTTCCAAAATAAAATTGTGACTATGTTACTCGTGGATAATGTAGCTTTCGAATGGTGAAAGAATTTTTAAAACGGTCCAGTAGTCTTTGAGCCTATCATTACAACCAAACAACCAAGTTTCCTCTTTATAATATTAGTGTAGATGATAAGATGGCTTTAAAGTTCTGGGAAAATTTTAATACAGGTAAAAAGTGTTTTTTTTTGCCAATAACAATTTCATTTGAACTATCATCCATCTCACGTTTTCTCTACCAAAAGTGGTCTGGAAGAGATCGCTAAATAGCGATAGACTGTCTATCTAGTTTAAGAAAAGGGTTACACGAAACATAACCAGTTGTGGACCTTTTGTAGGCTCATTAGGATCTCTTTAGTAGTCTTTCTACCGAGAAGAACGAACACCCATAGTACAAGCTGCGGCTTAGTTTGGGGCTAGATGGCATGTGTGGCCCAGCGTGTCATGGGTTTATTATACAAAAGCCTCCAGATATTTTGCCCAAAGTGGCGAAAGAACTGGAGAGGCCTTTGTCCAGAGTAACAGAACAGATGATGAAGGTGGCAAATGAGTGCTGTTTCCACCTCGCATCATAACTAGCTTCAGTTAATAATTCCGTCTAAGTTTTTTTTTGTCCGTCTGCTCAATTTCGACGGGCCAATTGCGCTGGAAACTAAGTTAGTGTCGGAGTCGCGGAGGGCGATGGTCAGGCAACTGTTTAAGAGAGCACTAACTACCTGTTAAGAGGTCATTCTCGCTTATGACAGCCTGATACATCAATATTTTTTATGCTATCCGTAGGATAGTCTAAATCGATTGCAATTTCATCCTCATCATCCATAACTTGCCTCACGCGTCCGCTTTTGTGAAACAAACTCTCTGCGCCAGTCTTTCTCCAAACAGTTACGACTTGAGAACTTTCAAGAAACGAGCGTACTCCGACCATAGACTTGATTTGAGTTGAGTGTCCATGGGCGGTGTTGACTGCTTACCGCTATCGGGCATCACTTTTTGCTCGTCTGACGTTCTATCGACTAAAAAAAATCACTCAGTGAACTTTTGATTATTGAACAACACGCAGTATTCATCATCACCGTGCAAACGTTCACTGCTGGACATAGGCCTTTCTCAATGACAATTGTCATTAAGGGGGATTTGTCCTTAGACACCACCGGTTGGCAGGCGGGCAGTAACCGCAGTAGGTTTTAGAAGTACCAAGCTTCAAACACTGCTTCTGCTTGTGTTTCCTGTAAATCCCGGTTAGCCGTCTTCTACGACGTCCAGGAGTTTAGGGGGCCATGATCCAATACTGAGTGGGGCCCTTTTATATTGGACGTCACAACTTCGCGTCCGGTCTTACAGGAGCACCACGGGCAGGTAGAGGTAGCTTGGAGCCAAATAGGGATTGGTTACATCCTTATAAGTAAGATTACAACTAAGATGACGGAGCGGTCAATGATCAGTCTCCAACAATAAGGATTTCCACCTCAGCTATACCGTGCTCCCTTACGCCGTCAGAAGTCAAATTTTATTTATTAGGAAAAAACAAATGTTGTGCTCACTATTACATTACAAAATTAAGTGAGTCTTCTTAGTAAATAATAAATAAATAACCCAAGGCATGGCACGCTATGGCCACACAGCGCCACCTAGAAATTTGCTAAAGTAAGGACAACAAAATAAACCAAAAAAAAATTTAATAAAAAGCGCTACCAATACAAGCGTATTTCAATGGAAAAATAAAGTTTTTTAATGAAAACATAAATCTTTACGCTATTACCCTTTCGAGTGTGAAGAAAACATAATATTTGCGGCAAGTTTCCACAGGTCAACATTATCCTATGTGCAAAGTTGCGTATGAATATCAATTGTTGGAATAAATTATTATACGATGTGCGCACAAAATACCTGTATAGAATACTTCGGTAAGTAACATGAGTAGGTATAATAATGTTTTTAAGAAAAGCTTATGAAGTTTGCCCTCGCTCATTTTCGGGGAGATTTTCATTCAATTTACGCACCCCCCAGTTTGCCATTTCGCAATGCTAATTATGACTGAAGTGTACTTTTAGTTAATCATGGTAATCAATTTTGAATGTTTTAGCCTATATTTTTTAGTTGGATCAATGGAAAGTTGCGGTAGTATATAGGTCTAGCTGTGCCCGCGGCTTCGCCCGCGTTTATCCCAATTTTAGGGAAGTGGAGGTTAGAAAGGGACAAAAGAAGCCTATGTTACTCTCCATCCCTTATACTATCTCCACTTAAATATCACGTCATTCACACGTCAAGACGGGTCATTGGTAGAACGCGGTTATAGGTCTATAAGGTCTTTTGAAAGGTGTCCATTTCTCCTACCTGAGCAAATATCACGGACTCCCCCTAATTGTAGAGAGGTAGGGCATAGCGAATCTTTTCTCGAATTTAACCGCCCGTCCGTGGAAGGACTCCACCCTATAGAATACCGCAGCCAAATGACCTCCGGGTCGTGTTTCTGCCAGTTAGTAGGGTATCCGGAGCTCGTGGGGGGTTAGGGTTGGGCCGGCATGACTGTGGCAACTGACAGGTAACTGACTCAGTTCCTTGCCCGTTGCCACAGCGACTTGGGCTACTCTTTCGCTTTCCATCAGGGGTACGGGAAGCCATTATATCGAGCTACTATAAAAAAGAAATATCTACTATTTTAAATGCAAAATGGTTATCCAAGACTGATTTCATAAAACTAAACTAGTTATTTTCTCTTTTACCATTGAACAATTTTTAAATACTTTAACTTACTTAGTCTGTGTAAGTTAGATTAAAGTGAATTTCAATTTGTTCGAATTTTTCTAAACATTTTATGTGATAAATTGTATTTGTTAGAAGTGTAAATCTTACTTTAGACTGAAAGACGTGTAAAGTTTTTTGAAACTACAATTTTCTTCTTGTGACACAAATGCATTTTAAAATTTTATGGTTATTTGCTATTTTCGAAGTCACCGAAAACCAGCGTCGCGACGCCCCCGCGCCACGAGACACATGCTGAGTGGCAGCCTTTTTGGATGCATACCTTATTGTCCATGTAATAAGACTTAAGTGACCTACCAAATTGTAGATATATGCTCCAATAAATTTATTTTCAATATTCATTTTTCTATTTTTAAATCAATTTTTCAATTTTCTATTTTCAAAAATATTTTATTTGGCAAATAAAAGATGTACTTGTAAGTAAGTTTATGGGTCGTCGGTTGTTTTTTGTTTTGTATTTTGATTAATAGACACTGTCTACAACTAAGGAGTCTCAGAACTTCCAGACCAAAGCCCATTAGAGAAAATATTACCTACTCGTATAATGCTAGGTTTACACGCGTGCCTCGCAGCCGGCTAGCAGCTCGGCGAGCAGCCCTGCCCATACACACATGCGCACGCACGTGACACATTCAAACAGACCGAACAGCCCGTTCACATGCTTGTGCTTGCTGTTTGTGCCCGTTTGATAGCATATTGACGCGAGCGTGTAAACGCGGCATATACATATTCTTTATTGAACACTAAACAGTTGATGTAAAGTAAGCACAATTATATAAATTATTTCAATTATCGCTTTAAGCGAATCCTACCAAACACAATTTGGGTAGACAACTTCACCCTTTTGCGCACACACTTAGGGTTGTTATTATAAGTGCCTTCATCCATCCGTTGTTTTGTCTGATCTTTTGAAAGGACTGGGGATCTCCCTCATTGAAGCTTGCAATAAAGTTTTGTGCCCGGAAACATAAATGGTTCGTTTGTCTTCTGCACAGTCATTTGTTTTACTAAACAATCTATTGTACTCTTGTATTTAATAAGTTACCTTCTCACGAAAGTCATTGTTCATCATTCATTTTGATGCGGTTTCTTAACAGTAATTCAAGAGACAGGTAACCTTTATTATGTCAAATCTTTATCATATCCTTATATATAATCTGTAGAGAGATCAATTCTGTACATTGAATATATTTTCAAAAACTATCAGGAATGAATTTAGTGATCGATACTGATAGCCAAAAATGCAATCTAAGATAATTTTTTGTCCGTCTGTCTGTCCGTTGCCAGTCTGTCTGTCTCTATGTTCGTTATAGAAACAAAACTACTAGCCGGATTTTAACGAAACTTCGGCACAAATATTCTTCATACTCCTGGGCAAGTGATAGTATACTTTTGATCACGCTAAAACCAATACGAGCAAAGCAGTGAAGGGAAGTGTGGGGGAAAACGGGAGAATTTTTTATCTGTATGTTTGAACTGCGCATCACGTGAAAACTCCTTCATGGATTTGAATGCAGTTTTCACCAATGTATTGCTAGAGAGAACTTAAAATTTCGGCACCATTATATAGAAGTCCGTTATTTTTGAAACCCGATATCCACGCGTGCGACGACCGCCGGCACAGCTAGTCTCCAATACCACTCTCATTCGTCTTCCTTTCTATCCAGCTTATTTCCTTCAATCTTCTCCAGCAACACATCTCAACAAGCCTCGAGTCTTTCTCTATCTCTTTGTTTCATTGTCCACAATTCACAGCTATACAGGGCTATACTCCAGATGATATAGATTTCACAAGTTTTTTTAACAATATATTCCAAGCCATCCAGTTCATTAACTAACCCTTTTATTTATTTCGAAGGACTGTACAAAGATAGAGTGCCTACTCAGTGTGCTAAACGGACAGTTGTTAATTTTTCTGCACTCTTCGTATCTTGCTTTCCGGTGTGTTCGAGCTTGCGGCTCGCCGCATCGGGCCCGGACGTCATACATATGTAATTACGACTGGTACAAATGCAAAAAAAGGCGGCCTACTGCATGCTACACAACAATTCTCGTAGGGTTTAGGGTTGGGCCGGCATTGCGGTGGCCACTAACAGGTAACTGACCAGAATTGCAGTTGGTCACAGCAACTTGGGCTTCTCTTTCGCTTTCCATCAGGCGTAGAGAAATCATTATGTCGAACTATTATAATGTTCGGTGTAACGCAACCGAACACGTGACATCTAACTAGGTCGCAACCGATTGCGATCAATTACAATTTTACCAACTTAGTGCAAATCAGGAATCGATCGCGACGGATGCGCTCACAACATTTAACAGTAGTTTTAGTTTAACATTGTGAACAATCAATTTATACAACATTCACATTAACACCACCGCTTTCAATCCAAATACTAGTCAACCCGCGCCCCTACAATAAAAAAAAATGTCGAGCTACTATAAAATAAACCACTTTTTATCACTAGGTAGTAAACAAGCCTACGGCCCGCCTGATGTTAAGCGGTTTCCGCAGCCTATAGACGCCTGCAACACACGAGAGTTGCCATCATCACCCCCCGCCTGCCTGATTACAGCACTCACCCGATGAGCTCCGAAACCCTACTCACCGGCAGAAACACGACCCAAAGGTCATTTGACTGCGGTTTTTTTTTTCTTTATAGTAGCTCGACATAATGGCTTCCCTACGCCTGATGGAAAGCGAAAGAGAAGCCCAAGGCACTGTAAACAACGGGCAAGTAACTGGTCAGTTACCTGTCAGTTGCCATCACCATGCCGGCCCAACCCTAACCCCCCACGACCTCCGGAAACCCTACTCACCTGCAGAAAGAGGACCCTGAGGACATTTGGCTGCGGTATTCTATAGGGTGGTGGTCTTTAACGGACTGGAGGTTTAATTCGAACGAAATTCGCTATGCCCTACCTCTCTCAAAACATAATATAAATGTATTACTACAGAGTATTCAATATTAGGACTATTTTGACTGCTGGGTATACGAACCAAAAAGCTATACGTATAGATGTGATCCGTAGCGGTGACGTAGAGACATATAATAATTTAAAACGTATTCGTTCAGTTACCGAAACCATTCCGTTACCAAATCAAACACGTACCAGCCATTGCGTCATCAACGAATGGATTGATATACAAACACGTCAAAGATAGGTCTTACACACCATTACCGCGTACATACCACGTGATCAATAGCTGCCGTACGCCTGACCGCGTCGCGAGATCCTATCAGCGTACATATTTGAATCGGGATCAATTTTAGTTAATACACCAAACCATTTTTCAATGTCAATTGGTGTCCGTTGGGTGTAAAACCGTTCGCGACATGTTGTACTAGGTAATGCGGATGTTTTCGGTTCGATCGTGAATATGTTATTTTCTGCACTCCTGAAAGGTTTTGGTTGCCATAATACTAGATGGGCAAATGGTTAATATAGATACTGATAACACAATAATTGATAATCTGAAAGTATTTATTTACACAATCCAATTACAAAAACTCATTCAACCAGAGAGGGAGAAAAAGTAATAATCGGCGGGGAACTCGATGACAGCTGTCAGTGTCACCGTTACGTCAAACTCCAACTGTCAACGTTAGTGCGGTAACTCTTGAGCGTGGCAAATAGTGCTGTGCCGCAGCAGTTGATTAATCTTCTTTTATTTAAATAATCTCTACCAATACGTAGATAGATATTCTATGCATAAAGCACAAAATAACTATAAAAAAGCTGATCAGACTTTTTGTGGTACATTGATGATGATGACATACCTATTCTTTCGCCATCATCATCATCATAGCTCTCTCCTAACGTTCGTCACTTTGATCGATCCTGGGCTTCTCGCACTTGCCAGCTATCCTGCGCAAATCGTCACTCCACTTGGCCCGTCGTCCTGCATTACGTTTGCCGAGACGCGGTCTCCACTCCAGAACTCGTTGACCCAACAGTTATCGGTTCTGCGGCTGATATATCCCGCTCTCTTCCACTATTCTATTCTTCATTCACATTCTTCATCTATCTATCTATATCTATCAACATTAATTTAAAGTAGGCACAAAAATATATTAAAACAAAATTTAGGCAGTCCTATTCCTTTAAAGATCATTGCCAACACATTTACATGGAGAATAATAAGATATAAAATATAATTTGCCCTTTCATGTCAACTCCTGTGTAACACCAGAAAGTTTTCATTCAAAATGTATTTAAAAAACACAGCATGCGTTGTTCCAATAGCAACTGTTTAATACCGTATTCATGTATTCCGTTTGGAAATAAATAAAATACACGACGAGCACTGGTCTGGTCGGCGCTTTGTTTTCGGAAAAAGTTTGTAAAAGGGCACAAATTAAAAATAAAACATAACAACTTCGATTCTAAATGACCTTTGGAAATAACTTTGAAACACTGCTTTTTCATTCTCATATCTTTGATTGGGCTACAGTTCTATACAATAAAAAGATATCAGATTGTACAAAAGACAGATCTTGTAGTCGTCTATACAAAAAGAAAAACTCTCCCCGTTAAACAAACGCTTCAAATGCACTTATAGCTAACAAAAACTTATTTCCAAGTCCACAAAATGGTTTCGGAACGTTTCATATTCCGTGCATACAACCTATTTATCGAACACACAACTGATCTTTTATAACCTGTGCTCGAAGCATTAAGGCTAAGCGTATGATGAGATGCAGGAGTACCTACAGATTCACGAGACTACTGGACAGTACAGTACAGGAGTGCCGGCTACTTCTTATCCGCGACTGGCTAGGGCAGACAAGGATCTTCGGCGCTACCCGAGTCCCTGCAAGTTGCCGCTCACGTGGGTACACAGGGGGGTCTTAGAGGTATACCCTCCCACTCCGGGACGGTGTGACTCCACACACCACATCGACTCCTCCGGGAGCGGTAAAGGTGACTCTAATAAACGCTTTTCTATTCTAGTGCATTCAAAGAGAGGTAGGGCATAGCGATTCTTCGCCGATTTGAGCTGCCCGTCCGGGGGAAGGACCTCCACCCTATAGAATACCGCAGCCAAATGACCTCCGGGTCGTGTTCCTGCCGGTGAGTAGGGTTTCCGGAGCTCGTGGGGGGTTGGGGTGGGCCGGCATAGCGGTGCAACTGACAGATGACTGACCAGTTATTTGCCCGTTGTCACAGCGACTTGGCTTCTCTTTCGCTTTCCATCAGGCAAAGGGAAGCCATTATTGCCGAGCTTACTAAAAAACAATCTCCTCTAAAAAAATGGTTTTGCGTACCTTCAACCAACTATTCTACTTAGTCTACACCTTCGTCTCAGCATACGCTTAGCCTTACTTTATAATGCCCAAGTTCAACTAACTTCACAACGAGTTGCGTTGAAATTTCCATTTTTTATGATTCTAACAATCTAAACTAGTTAATGATAGAGTTATTGTGCAGTTCTTGTACCAGCTGTTTGCTCCGTAACTGCAGCTTAACAAATAAAAGTGCATCAAGTTGATTGTTGAACACGAGTTTACCGTTGTTAACAAGTGTAAATGCTAGTAAAGGGGGGATCTCACAATCAGTCCTTTTGGAACTTTACAAAATAACTTAAGACACATTCCATGCTGGGTCACAAATCGCCATCTAGCCCCAAACTAAGCCGAAGCTTGAAGTATGGGTACTGATTAAGCTTACATAGACACTATTTCTTTTTGTAAATAAATACAAATTATACATAGTAAGCAACCAATACAAACAGACATGTTCAGTTCATGAACACAAATGTTTGTACTGTGCGGGAATCGAACCCACGACCCTTGGTTCAGAAGGCAGTACCAATTGAGCCATCGGGTCAGTCAAAGTGTTTTGGAAAAATGTCTGAGGAAAGAGCAGAAGAGAAAAAGAGAGAAGATGTTGTGGTCATATTAACTTTTTTTATGACCAGCAAACGGGAGCAAACGGGCTTGAAGTTCCTGGTGGTATATGTATCTTTTACAAAAAAAGTACGTAAGTTTACCAGTTGTCTAGTACCCATAGTAAATAGTATAAGTTTGGGCTTAGTTTAGGGCTGCGTGGCCCGGCGTGGATTGTCTTGGGTTATTTACTTTTACATCACTACTACATCAGACTTTCAAATAGCTTTCTATATTCCATGGCAAGCAGCAGTATCCATTGTAACCACAATTAACATCGCTCAAAGCCAGATACTTCGCATTTTCGCAACGTGCATAAGTTCAACACAGTTCTCAACAAGTTGCGCGGAATTTTCCATTTTTATGATTGTAACTCTGTAAACCAGTTAATGTTGGATTGTTCAGTTGTTGAACCAATTGAACATAGCAGATGTTGGCTACATTATTAACTATGGAATAACTATCAAGTTTCTTGCAGCTTAATCTCTGTGTAAAACAATTACCGAACCTGGAGGTTTATCATTCTTAAATTATAATCACTTATACTCAAAAGTGGGGGATGTAAGGGAGCGACCTATCATCTTTTCGCTCCAAGCCAACCTCACCTGCTCGTGGTGCATCCTGTCGCATAACAAACGAGGCGCTGGCAACCGACTGGTGGCGGTATAACCATCACAATTATTATTGAAGGCTTAGCTAAATACCACAGACCGATGACAGGCAGCAGCGTCACCGGAGCGAGAAGCTACGTCCTACGATCGCCAACCCGCCCACCCAGCGTGGTGATTATGGGTATATCCTCCAGATTTTTCCACTTGGAGAGGCCTATGTCCAGCAGTGGACTGCAATAGGCTGATGATAATGATGATTCAAAAGTGAAAGGTTATCACCGTTATCATCAGCCTGCAAACGTCCACAGCTGGGCATAGGCCTCCCCCAATAACAATTATTTATCATTTGCTTTAGTCACGTCGCTTGGCAGGCGGGTTGGTGAACGCAGTAGGTTTTATTTGTACCCAGGTAAACGCTGCTGCCCGTTTCCTGATATTCCTTTATAGTTGTCTTCTACGATACCCACGGGATGAGATGGGGTGGGGTCCTATTCCAAATATGGACAAAAATTAAAGGTATGTCTTGTAAATGGCTAAGTTGGTAAGGACTGAAATATCTCTCATGGGACCCAAAGGGCGTTTAACGGTAATGTTCTGAAGTCGACTCGTAGATCAAATCCACAATTCCTGACTAGGATTAGGAATTTAGATAGCGCGATTAGATGGCTTATGGTTCCATCGGTGTTATTTTCGTTTGTAGATCTTATATTTACTTTCAGGTTTAATCGAGGTTTCTGGATTTAGAATAGGGCCATCCATCTTATCTCGTGAATGCCGTAGAAGACTAATAAGGCAATATCAGGAAACGGGCAGCAACTTTTACGTGGGTACAAATAAAACCGTGAAGAAAACCGTGGACTATGGTAAATCCCTCCAAAGGGGGTATGTCCGATCATCCCAAAAGACATAATAATTTCTTCAAATCTCTAGCGATACGTCAAGACAATTATAACCAGCCATAGGTCACATAGCCGCGGTCTAACAATGACCGTCTTGAAGTACCGGTAGAGCAAAATTTAAGTTGATTTTTGAAAGGTGGTTCATCTCTTTCATAATTATGTCATCATAAAGTGTCCCGGACTCCCGCTATATATTTCATATCTATCTGCATTCGTAAATTAGGCTTATGATCCCCAACTTAAAGTCTGATTAAAATCTGTTTCTGATTTAATCAGCTAGGTACCTATGTAAGATTTAATTTGATTCGCGTGCTTCGCTTATAAGTTGAGGAATAGTTCAATTGTTATACTTAAATTGTATAAAAAATCTTTATCTAGTTTTAAGTCAACTTTATAGTGCAATAAAGGGTATCCATCTACATAAAGTCATTGAAGTCATATTTAAGGATGTGGAAACGGAAAATCCAGATAAGTTATGGAGAAAACGTAATGCAGAGCTAACAAGGGGCAAAGGACGTTCGATGCGAGTTGGAGCGGGAAGCGGCATAACGACTACTGCCTTCACGAGGCAAGATTTACTTGCGACGTGCATTTTTAACCGACTTCAAAAGAAGAGAATTGAGAAACGCCGTTAGAAGATTTTCATATTGCGTTTATGGCAAGATTCCATTTTTAACAATGAATATATCATCATCTTCATCAGCCTATTCCAGTCCATTACTGGACATAGGCCTCTCCATTTGTCTGCCACTTAGGGCAAACATCCGGAGGATACACCCATAATAATTTGGCTTCCGACCAGGGCGATCGACAATCGACGCCCTGTTTCGTCTGAAGTCCCTCTGTAAGGAGGCGGAGGAGCGCGGGGAAGGCGTATTGGCTATATCTTTTGATATAGCCAATGCGTTTAATAGCATTCCCCACGCAACCATTATGGCTGCCCTGGACTCATTTGGTGTCCCGACATATCTGCGGGATCTCCTAAACAGTTACTTACGGGACCGCTCTGTAGTATATATCAACAGAGAAGGTCATTTTTGTCGATATGGGGTAGAGTCCGGTGTTCCACAAGGGTCCGTACTGGGACCCCTTCTGTGGAACATCGGCTACGACTGGTTGCTGCGGGGAGCCCTCCTCCCGGGTATGAGTGTCATATGTTACGCCGATGACACCCTTGTCACTGCCCGGGGGAAGACTTTTGAAGACGCTGCGCGATTGGCAGAGGTGGGAGGCTCACTGATCGCTCGCCGTATGAGCCTCTTGGGGCTGCGGGTGGCTCTCGAAAAAACCGAGGCCATTTACTTTCACGGGCCTCGGCGACGCCGCCCCCAGGGCGCCTACATTAAGGTAGACGGAGTAAGGGTCGAGGTAAAAGACCATATTAAATACCTTGGTTTGGATCTGGACGTGCGGTGGCAGTTTGGCCAGCATTTCAGGGGGCTGTCACCGCGTCTCCTGAAAGCTGCCAACACATTCTCCTGGCTCCTCCCGAATCTGGGGGGGCCGAAGACGCACTGCCGGCGTTTATACGCCGGCATACTAAAAAGTATGGCGCTTTATGGCGCCCCAATTTGGGCGGATAGGGTCTCCCATCGAGACAACATAGTTCATCTCCGGCGACCCCAGCGAGCGATTGCTCAAAGAGTCGCCAGAGCTTACCGAACGGTGGGATACGACGCGGCATGTGCTTTGGCTGGCACCCCGCCCTGGGCTCTTGAGGCCCAGGTGCTGGCCAAGACATATTTCTGGCTGTCTGCGGAGAGGGCTCGTGGGGAGCGCCCTGCCCCCGCTGAAAGAGGCGCTAAAAGAAAGGAGGCCCGGGACGAGATGTTTCGGCAATGGTCCGAGAATCTCACCTCCGCCCCCTTCGGACGACGACTGCTGGACGCCTTAGTCCCAAACTTTGAGGCGTGGATCGAGCGGCCACACGGATTCCTCACTTTCCGCCTGGTGCAGATATTGTCCGGGCACGGATGCTTCGGACAGTATCTGCACCGGATCGGACGGGAGGAATCCCCTGTGTGCCACCATTGTGGGGCCGATAGTGACACCGCGGAACACACGTTGGTGTCATGCCCCTCCTGGTCTGGAGAGCGTGCAGCTTTGGCTGCCGCGACTGGAGACAATATAGCGCTCCCCACGGTCATTTCGGCCATGGTGACGAGTCGCTCTGCCTGGGAGGCGATGGCCTCCTTCTGCGAGACGGTCATGTCCCAGAAGGAGGCCGCGGAGCGCGTGCGGGAGAACGATCCTTCCGCACCGGCGCTCCGTCGGCGCAGAGGTGGCCGGGCGCGGCGACAATATCGCCGCCTAATGCTACCAGACGGGGTCCAGCCGGTGGTCGGTACGGGTGGTTCCGCCACCGGCCTTGCACGGTTCCCCATCTTCGTCTAATGGGAGTGGGCTCACCCTTCGGGCCACTCCCATCGCTCCCGCTACGGGAGGGCGAGCTGGGCTTGCTTAGGCAGGCAGCGTTTGTGGTGTCATGGCAGTTATAGTTTTAAGGCCCCATGACACCACCCCATAAGGCGCCTGATGGAGGGACCGGGGTTTTAGTGGGTATATCCTGCCTCACCAACACCTTGAGGCAGGGGAGTCCCACATACCCTGCCACTCCCCCAAGTGGCGGGGATGCATAATCGCATTTTCCCCGGGGAAAAAAAAAAAAAAAAAAAAAAAAAAAAAAAAAGGATACACCCATAATCGCCACGCTGGGCAGGCGGGTTGGCGATCGCAGGGCGTAGCTTCTCGCTCCGGTGACGCTGCTGCCCGTCATCGGTGTGTGGCATTTAGCTACGCCTTCAGTTGTGATGGTTATACCGCCACCAGTCGGTTGCCAGCGCCTCGTTTGTTATTCGACAGGATGCACCACGGGCAGGTGAGGTTGGCTTGGAGCGAAAAGATAATGGGTCGCCCCCTTACATCCCATGAATATATATGATGATGAATATATATGATGTTAAAATCGTTAAAGAATTGATAAATCTCCGTAAATCTAAGGTGCATATATTTTTGTGTACCTAGTGGTACAACACGACATCCACGGAAAGTAATGGGATAGGTATTTGAATGTTACCGTCACCGCGAATTATAGTGAAACTATCGGCACTGAGAAAGTATGTACGTAGCTTTTTTCAAGACCAAAAATTATGTTATACATATATTACTACTGGTGCCTGTGACTTCAATAATGATGATCCATTCGACCGGTAAAATTATAGACGGCAATTAACCAAATAATTAACTTAAAGTACTTGACTCCACAATAAAGCTTCACCAAACAGTTTAATCACCTACATTTTATTGCAGTCGGTTAAAACATAGTCGTAAAGCATTCCTCTTAATTTCGAAGTCTCAAACGTCAAATGACGTTCTAAAACAAAACTGCACAGTTAAGGGGTGCACAGACGAAGGACGTTTGACTCGTAGAGGATAAAATATATATCCCCGAAATATAATATTCACTGAGAACTTGCTACGGACCGAACGTACGCTGGCTTTTCTTGGACTAAGACTTGATTTCATCCTACACTGACATCAATCGAGTGTATTAATCGCTTTTCCATTTACAGATACATCTGATGACAGAGCTTTCATTATTTCTACTTTTGACCACCATGAGCGCTGCGGTAGATTATAATAAATAAATAAATAACCCAAGACATGCCACGCTGGGCCACTCAGCGCCATCTAGCCCCAAACTAAGCCGAAGCTTGTACTATGGGTACTAGACAACTGATAAACTTACTTAGATACAGTTTTTTTAAATAAATACATATTATACTTACATAGAAAACACCCAGACCAATACAAACAGACATGTTCATGCACAAAAATGTTTGTACTGTGTGGGGATCAAACTCACCTTGGCTCAGAAGGCAGATGTCACTACCAATTGAGCCACCGAGCCAGTCTCAACTATGGTAATTATAACTAAATAATAATTATTATGGTCAAAAAGTCAACTGCTGTCCAGTTTGTATTCACCTTAAGGTGCAGATCAGACGGCACACTTTTCGTGCGATAGAGTCTGCGTCTGAGACATTTAAAACGAGCGTCTAGGTCTGCCTACAGAATGATCGAAGATGTGCGTCGTGTGCGTTGAGTCTGTGAAATATCCGCGACAGATTTTTGCGCGTCGTGAGCGTTACTGCATATAATTGCAAAAAAGTGCGTCACGGATAGTCTGTCGTCTGCGCTGCCCCTAACGAGCAGCTTTACTATTCATTGTCCGTTTTACTTAAGAACTAGCTGCTATATTATCTTTGCAGTTTCACAGACTTTTAGATCTGCATTAAGCATTTTATATTCAGAATAGTGCAGTTATCTTTGCTGCTTGAGCTGAAAGACTTATTTGTAAGTTTTCTGTGTGAGGTATGCTTGTGTTGATAAATGCGGGTGTTTAAGAGGACTATGAAGTTTAAATTATAATATTCTGATCGAAGTAATATTACGTGCAACCCTAAAGCACTCTCTATTTCTAAGCTATTGTACTAAGTTTGTTCAAAATCTACTTACTATTTTTCTTAAGAAACTATAAGTTTCGTACGTAACTTGAGACCGGAATTAGAGGGCATTTATTGATGTTAATTATTAAGTAAGTAGTTAGGGTACAGCCTTTTATAGATTTTTTTAAATAAAATACTATTAAGTAGGTACAATATATGCCGGATTTAAATCACTACGTAGTCGCTGGTTCTTAAACTCTATTTTTTTTTATTAGAAATGGAAGAAGTTAGAAACTGTGGTAGTAAACCTTTTTTTTCTTACACAAATTACAATAAAATGGTGAAGTTTCACATTCATATTTTTGCTTGTCATAATTATTCTATACCTATTAATCTGTACATAGACAGAAAAAAACAAATTCTGCTCTTTATCATGCGATAAAATATAAACGAAGTATGTATAGAATCTGCTCTATAATCAAACCTGTAAACAAACCCTTTACATAACCACCCCATAGATCGATTGATATAAATACAGTTCCAACATTTTTTCCGCTAGACTTTAATGATTGTTGTACTTTGAAAGATTTTGAGGTGTTTCCCATTAAGTCCTTAAAACAACTTGCAAAATATCGATGCAAAAGTTTCAAGGAAAACATGAAAGTGGGCCTTTTGACTTGCTTTACCAATGCAATTATGCTTATTGTTGTGTAAACCATTTATTATTGGACGTAGATAATGGCTAATTAAATTCTTTGGTTTGTGATCCCTATACAAAAAAGCTAAAAACCATTGAATTCCTTTGCACATTCATAAGATGTTTAAGAGAGGTAGCATTGCGACTCTTCGCTCGAATTGTGCTGCCCGTCCGGGGAAGGACCTCCATCTCCATCTGTTTCTGGCAGTGAGTAGGATCTCCGAAGCTCGTGGGGTGAGTGCTGCATCGGCAGCCGGGGGTTAAAGTTGGGCCGGCACGGCGATGGCAACTGACAGGTAACTGACCTTGCCCGTTGTCATAGCGACTTGGGCTTCTCTTTCGCTTTCCATGAGTCGTAGGGAAGCCATTATGACGTGCTACTAAAATAAAAAGAAATTCTTCTTCTAGAATAAAACTAGCTATTTTAATAAAATGAATAGATATGAAAGGTTCTCGAGTAACTACCGCGAGAGGAAAAACGCAGGTGGGAACCTGATTCGAGACAGCGTCGATACTCTGGAAATAGGCCATACAGTGCCGGTCTATGTCCAGCAGTGGACTTCCTGTAGACTGATGATAAATCATCGCAGTCCACTGCTTGACATAGTTGTCTCCAGTTGCTCGACACTTTGGTCAGACATCTGGAGGATTTACCAATAATCGCCACACTGGGCAGGCGGGTTGGCGATCGCAGGGGGCAGGGCTTCTCGCTCCGGTGACGCTGCTGCCCGTCATCGGCCTGTGGTATTTAGCGCCACAATTACCGCGCCTCTGGCAACCGTGTCAGAGCCTCGTTCGTTATTCGACAGGATGCACCACGGGCAGATGCCTTACATCCCGATGATAAATACCGAGAGGCAAATAAATGATCTTCATAACTAGTAAAGATTTTCAGTCATCACGACTGCGGTCATAAATATCTTTAAACTTAATCCATACCTCTCAAAAGCACTTAAGTACTAAGCACCTACTACACTCACCTTCAAAACCAATAAACACAAAGCAATCAAGATAAGGTGTTGCAATAACTAATGCACTTACGATGTCATTATATTCGCTCTTAAGTACCGTTAGCTGTCACACTTCATACATTTTTGTATGGTTTCGAGGCGAAAACACACGAAATACTTTAATCCATACGAATGGACGGTCTAATGTACTGATATCTAAAACCAACAAAATATATCAGTGTGTGGAAAAATATTGACAGGTCCCGTTTGATGTGGCACCGAATGATACGGACAGTCGAGTTAGTAGATTACTTAATCATTCAAGGTTATACGTATTTGACGGGCTCGGTGGCTCAATTGGTAGTGACTCCTGCCTTCTTAACCAAGCGTCGTGGGTTTGATCCCCACTCTGGACTAATATTCGTGTGATGAACACAAGTGTTTGTTCCGTGTCTGGATGTTTAATTTTGTATTTAAGTATAAGTATATATTATTGTAAGGGAGCGACCCATCATCTTTTCGCTCCAAGCCAACCTCACCTGCCCGTGATGTATCCTGCCGAACAACGAACGAGGCGCTGGCAACCGACTGGTGGCGGTATAGCCATCACGATTGAAGGCTTAGCTAAATATCACAGGCCGATGACGGGCAGCAGCGTCTCCGGATCGAGAAGCTACATCCTGCGATCGCCAACCCGCCTGCCCAGCGTGACGATTATGGGTATATCCTTCAGATGTTTGCCCTAAGTGGCGAACAACTGGAGAAGGCTATGTTCAGCAGTGCCCTGCAATTGGCTGATGATGATGATGATGTAGGTAGGAGTTCCAAAAGACAATTGTCATTGGCGGAGGCTTACATTCAGCAGTAGACGTTTGAAGGCTGGTGATGATGATGATGTAGGTAGGAGTTCCAAAAGACAATTGTTATTGGCGGAGGCTTACATTCAGCAGTAGACGTTTGAAGGCTGGTGATGATGATGATGTTCTTAATATATACACATACCTACACAAAGATAACTATTTCCAGAAGAGCCTAGTCATTATAGTTATGTATACGACACGGGCGCTTTCTTGAAGGATCTCTCGAGGAGGTAAGCGCTGAGTCGCGAGGGTTTTACTTCGCAATAAACAATATGCAGTATCAGACGCTCAGCCGTAGAGCCTTTTGAGTTTACGGCTTAGAGCTTAATATAATAAGGAGACAGCGATATATTAAAGAAAGAATAAGTTATTTGTTAAAAGTTATTGATAAAATAGGGTAAGAAAAGAGCACACGAAGGATTTTTTGGTAAATCTAACGGCCGACCAAGGCTGATTTCGACGTAGCCCGAAGGAAGAAGAAGCCCCGCACGACTAAACTGTGCTTTGTCGCCAGCGGTGTTTCCGGAAAAAACTCCCACTCTTTGACGTCACGCGTAATTTTAACGGGCTATATCTTTGTAATTTTTGGTCTAATTCACAAATGAAGACGGACTAATTACATGTTTTACGGCAACAGGCCTATTACACGGTAAACAATTATGAACTAAAAAAAATACATTGAAACTTTTACGTAATATTTCCGATAGTTTGTAAACTATCCATCACATACCGACTAAACCTAATTTTGTCACTAGCCGATCCCAATCACCCGTTCCACAAAACAAATATGACCGTCCAATCAAATTGGAAAAACAATAAATCTATGTAGGTACTAACCGTTGATAGTAGACAAAATAAATAACATTTGTTGTCATACATTGATCCCGAGCCATTCATGTTTTATTTTTCGTAATTATTCGTAGGTACGCGATCTCACTCTCGTTCGAATATCATAACTGTTTTAAAACAGAATAAACTTTTAAATTTGTACGTACCTATTCAATGATGTTTTTTTAGTAGTTCGACATAATGGCTTCCCTACGCCTTTTAGTCTTAAGAAAGAAATGTTATTAGTACCTACATTAAGAAAACCCACTTATATTTGCTATGCCCTAGCAGGGCGTCACATGTATACCTTCTACATATACCATCTGTGTAACTTTTTTGTAATGTGACATGTAATAAACATTTGAATTTGAATTTACGCCTGATGGAAAGCGAAAGAGCAAGTAATTGGCCAGTTACCTGTCAGTTGCCACCGCCATGCCGGCCCAACCCTTCGGACCTTCACCATTTGCCACAGGGGGGCAGACGGCGGTGTGTGGAGCCAGGTTATCCCACTAAACTCCCCGGTGTTCTCGTCAGCTTCACAAATCTGGAGAACTGTGGGTCCACGAATGATTCTACACAGCTTCTCCAGTACTGCGATGCGCTGTCCAAACAGCTCGCCAGGCGCGCGTATGCGCGTTTAGGGATGTACCGAGAACACGGACCACATCCCTACTTCGACGGACCTTTGAGTGGTCCCAGGCTACCCCTGTTCCTGGGATCACCAGGTCTGTGACGGTTAGCTACCGTCTCGTCGGAATGGCGCTTCCGCCATTTCGGCGTCCCCAGATGGTTGGGGAGGCCGATCAGTCGATAAAGGACGTTGGGCTGCCCTTCTACGGCGGGAACGTCGGGGGGCAGTACAAGCCGAGCCCCCGACACGATGGCCAGCCTTTTTGCCGGCCGCCGCGCACAACAAACAGTGAGGCGAGGCCTCACAGTCTCGCGCCACATGCCCAGGCAGACCGCATCGATAGCATAGACCGCTGCGGTCGATCTGGGATCGGCACTGCGCCAACATGTGCCCCGGTTCGAGGCAACGGAAGCATCTTAGCTCCCTGCGCTCAAGAAGCCTCACGCGCGCCGACGACCAACCAACTAGTAGACGTCTACCGTCTACCAGCTTCTTGGCCGCCGCCACGGGGACTCGCGCCCAGCAGGCTCCAAGCCCGTCGCGGGCTCGGCGGATTGGGCGCCATGCCGGCCCAACCCTAACCCCTCACGATTTCAGGAAACCGTGCTCACCGGCAGAAACACGACCCGGAGGTCATTTGGCCGCGGTATTCTATAGGGTGGAGGTCCTTCCCCGGACGGGCAGCTTAATTAGAGCGAAGATTCGCTACACCCTACCTCTCTTATTGCTGTTGTTAGAATGCTACACTGCGATTTATGAATTTATTATTGTTAATAAATAGGTATTTTTTACGACAATGTTTATATTTGTATGTAAGTCTTTGCGCGCGAGATTCACTGTGTGTATGTTTATACCTAAACCTAGTTTTAAGTCTAATTGTATGGTGTGCAATAAAGAATATATTAATAACAAAATAAATAAATACACTAAATAAATGACACTAAACAAATAAACTCAAAAATACTATGCAAATTTCTAAAAATCTTTTGCTATAAAACATTTTTCATTTATTTATTACGAGTATTTATTCCCTCCATTCCTATTTATTATTTTAGTCTCTCTTGACTGCATGCAACGTAGAGCGACTCGAATCGTCAATAGCCAAGAACTTATCGAGCGGCTTGATCCCTTGGCGCTGCGTCGAGATGTAGCTTCACTATGCATCTTCTATCGCATATACCACGGACAGTGTTCCGAGGAATTGTCCGGAATAATTCCTACCGCTGCCTTTCGACATCGTTCATCGCGGCAAACTCTCCATCCATACCATCTCGACACTTGGCAGTCCACAACTGTGCGCTTCTGTCGCAATTTTCTGCCGCGCACAACTAAACTATGGAATGCTTTGTCGCCAGCGGTATTTTCGGACCGATACGACCCCCAAATCTTCAAGAAAAGAGCATACCTCTTTCTTAAAGGCCGGCAGCGCAGCTGTAACTCCTGATGTTGCAGATGTACATGGGCGGCGGTTATCACTTACCATCAGGTCAACCGCTTCCTCGTCTGTCTCCTATTCCATAAAAAAGAGAGTATTTATCTAATATATCGAGTATCTATTCCTTTTGAAACTTCGTTGGGTAGGTACATTATTCCAGTGAAGCTCTAATCACAAAAGCTTTTTATGGGGGAAAGGAAAACTTTTGTAAAACTTGTGAGTTTTCTTGATATGAGTAGCATTATGAAGTTGTTAATGAGTATTTATGTTATGTTAGAGTATTTTTCGACATGTTTAAAGAGATATGGCTACAGTCGGATGGGAGTAGGGCGTAGCTTCTCGCTCCGGTGACGTTGCTGCCCTTCAAGGGTAAGTAGTATTTAATTGATAACCCAAGACATGCCACGCTGGGCCACACAGCGCCATCTAGCCCCAAACTAAGCCGAAGCTTGTACTATGGGTACTAGCCACTGATAAACTTACTTAGATACATTTTTTTTGTAAATAAATACATTATTATACATAGAAAACACCCAGACCAATACAAACAGACATGTTCATGCACACAATTGTTTGTAATGTGTGGGAATTGAACCCACGACTCTTGGCTCAGAAGGCAGAGGTCACTACCAATTGGGCCACCGTGTCAGTCATTTAGCTAGGCCTTCTATCGTGATGGTTATACCGCTGTTCGCCTCCAGTTGGATGCTAGAGCTTCGTTCGTTATTCAGCAAGATGCACCACGTGCAGGCGAGGGTTGCTTGGAGCGAAAAAATTATAAGTCGCTAGCTAATCTTCCCTTCCACATAAACTTCGTAGCGTTTTCACACTCTTTGTAGTCACGTCTCGTGCTTAATACCTAATCCTAATGAAAACTTAATTCGAATTAGCGAGACCTTGTTGTGAAAGATTAAGGAAACGCCGCTCCCTCCAGTCTACGCACATTTTAAACTATATTCTTCTACATCTAACTAAGTAATAACATTTTTATTAGCAGGGTATATCAAAGTACCTCTAAATTGAAATTCACCCACACCATTTAAGATATTGTGTTAATAATACCTCCCACTACGCCAGGAAACTTGTACATCTGTGAAGACATTTCTTTTTTAAAAAAAGCACGTCAAAATGCTTGCGTCCTGCCTTCTGTTAAGCAAACGACGAAGTCCAAAAAGTGTAAGCGATCCTTATCACACACGGTTAGTGCAACGCAGATCGATCACACTATGACGGCCTGTATAAGTGCTTCACGCCACATTTAAAAGACCCAAGACTATAAGAAGAAGTGAACACATGTGTGGGAAGAGAGTTCCACAGCCTAATGGTTCATTTTAAGGTTGTGTAAAGTCGACCAACTCACACTCAACTTATTTTCTAGAGCAGAATACATTAGGCATCCTCATGCCATCTGCAGGGGTAGTCTTCATGGTACGCGGGAGTCACACCTCCTAGTAGGGCATACCTAAACCACCCTTTGTCGCCAGAGAGCAGCAACTTGCATGGATACGAGTAGTATAGAAGCATACCTGACTCGGTGCCAGACTGGCTTCGTTGGCTCAATTGGTAGTGACCCCTGCCTTCTGAACCAAGGGTCGTGGGTTCGATTCCCACCCGGGACAAACATTCGTGTGATGAACATTTGTGTTTTTTCCGTGTCTGGGTGTTTATATTTGTATTTAAGTATGTATTTGTGGTACCTTCGTTGTTCTGATACCCATAACACAAGTGCTTAAGCTACTTACTTTGGGATCGGAGCAATGTATGTGATGTTGTCTGATATTTATTTATTTATTTATACCGCCACGTCCCTGCCTGTCCTGGCCAGCCAGCAGATGACAAACGGCCGGCACTCCTAGTCTGGAGAATTTGCCCAATAACCCCTCTTTTCTGGTACTCTTTCAATATCAAACATAGGCATCTCTACACCGTATTCACATAAACACAAACTTAGGGCGAGGCCGCGGGCATAAGTCAGTATACACTCGTATATTCGACCCAATTAAAAATATTTCAGTATCATTATTTTAACACTTCACGGGATGACTTGTTGTTTGCTCATTAGAATAACCTTTGTTAGGCGCAGGCTTTGCTTTGTTAATAGCGCAATGATTACAAAAAAATACACTTTTATATTTTTTGGCTGAATTTATAAATGATGTAAGACTAGGTAGGTATTCATAATTGAATTAGCTAGAAGTAAACATAATATTGTGATCTATGAAATATATTTAGATAACAAAGAGATCACGTCTTATTTTCGAAGAATTGCAGAATGTCACTTTTTCAAGTTCGAAACAATACACACATATCGCTAGATTTCAATAATATAACCGAGCTATTCTTTAGAATTAGTTTCCGGCTACAACTT
This sequence comes from Conogethes punctiferalis, assembly GCA_031163375.1. NCBI lineage: Eukaryota > Metazoa > Arthropoda > Insecta > Lepidoptera > Crambidae > Conogethes > Conogethes punctiferalis. Next base: position 5,251,268 of record CM062095.1, on the reverse strand, counting down.
TTCCGAATGGATATGACCTACAAAAAGCGAGCCTACAGATTTCTTAAGGGCCGGCAACGCACCTGTGACGCCCTAGTGTTGCGGTGTCTATGAGCTGAAGTGATCACTTACCATCAGGTGACCTTCAAGCCCGTTTGCCCCATCTGTCCTAAAAAAAATTTAATGCATATATTTTATAGTAGCACAGCTTATTCCCGTCTGTAAAGACACATAATAGACGCAGCTAGCAATCAAATCTGATTCAGGGACCTACAGATTCCTAGTAAGCCCAAAACTATGTTCAGCAAATAATTCATTTTAAAAGGAACAATGCGTCTAGCTAAATATTATACAGGAACCTTCCACAAACGAAACTATTTGCTATTGACAGGCTCGGTGGCTCATTTGGTAGTGCCCTCTGCCTTCTGAGCCAAGGGTTGTGGGTTCGATCCCCGCACAGTACAAACATTTGTGTGCATGAACATGTCTGTTTGTATTGGTCTGGGTGTTTTCTATGTATAATATGTATTTATTTACAAAAAAAAAAAGTATATAAGTAAGTTTATCAGTTGTCTAGTACCCATAGTACAAGCTTCGGCTTAGTTTGGGGCTAGGTGGCGCTGTGTGGCCCAGCGTGGCATGTCTTGGGTTATTTATTTATTTGGTATTCTAGACAAGTGTGCTAACAACATTAGTCGCTCCCGTTGCCAACTCTGAGTAATGGGCGAAAGTCAATGCCAGAAATATGTGTTTTATAACAAAGCGTATTGCGATTCTTTGGTAGTTGAACAGGACGCATTGGTCAATCTAATTTTTGGTTACTTTTTATCACAAAAGTGTATAAGTTTGGAGTCATTTGGTACTCCAAAGTCTGTCAGTAGGTACTGAATCGATACAGTTCGGCAATCATGAGTAAGAGTATGTTTCAGATGTCAAGCGATTTGTCGAACTTGTTTTGTTACCGATAACTGCTCGGATCATGCATATGCGACAAAGTCTAAGGAATCTAACAATATAAATATAACATACAACATCACAAATATTGCTCCGATCCCAAAGTAAATAGCTTAAGGGCTTCGAAAGTACCACTAATATATACTTAAATACAAATGTAAACACCCAAACACAAATGTTCAGTACACAAATGATTGTCTCAAGTGGGATCCGAACCCATGACTCTTGATTCAGAAGGCAGGGGTCACTACCAAATGAGCCATCAAGCCAGCCATGTATGTGATTTATATACCTAAAAAAAAGTTTGACACAGTTTCAATGCCGCCTATAGAACATGACGAGCTCCAGAACAAGAAAACACAATTACCTAACACTGTATACATTTCGCTAACAAAAAAAAAACTCTGTTATAACAAGATAAAGAATTCGAATCTGCATAACAAAGGGTCCGCTTAAAAGTTGCCAAATTATCAGCTCTTAAGTAAGTCTGAAATTCGCGAGTCATTTCTCGGCGTAGGTATTTTAGCTGATTTATGAACATGCTTGTAAAGTTTACAAGTTAAGAGGCCATGGTGCCATCTTATAGGCCATGGCTGATTAAATTTAATTTATAATGCTTTCTAACTATTATATAATTTACCATAAATAAATTATTTGGTGTGCAATAAAGAACAGGTAGCTATCTTTTTATTTTTTAATTTTTTATAGTATCTCGACATAATGGCCTCCCTACGCCTGATGGAAAGCGAAAGAGAAGTCCAAGCGCTGTGACAACGGCCAAGTAACTGGTCAGTTACCTGTCAGTTGCCATCTTCATACAGGCCCAACCCTAACCCACGAGCTCCGGAAACTCGCAGAAACACGACCCGGAGGTCATTTGACTGCAGTGTATTCTATAGGGTGGAGGTCCTCCCCCGGACGGGCAGCTCAATTCGAGCGAAGATACGCTATGCCCTATCTCTCTTGAACTAACTAACAACCTAATCACACCTACGAGTAATTAACACAAATAGATATAGTGATTCATGAAGAAGGTTTACATATACATATAATACATAAATGATATAGTAGAAAATCCGAAGCAAAGCAAGGGCGGGCCGCTTGAAGAATAATTAGACAATTTATGCTTGTTTAACACAAGGCTCTTCCAAAATTTTCCAAAACTTTTCAAGTAATCTTTCGCCTAATTTCGTCCAATTTATGTACGCATATTTGTGTTAATAATGTAGTGTCGATCTTTATAATTATGACAGGTATTCTTTGTCACGTAACACCAATTATAAGGCACCATCTTCTTGGAACCTCATCTCTTTTCTTTGAATTGTGACTTGAAAGAATTTTTCGTAAATTTATGTGCGATAATATATATACGTGTCAGTAAATCTTTGGTGTTGAACACATTCGATGGCGAGCAATTTGGAGTATTCTTTTGTTTTTGACAATATGAAGGTGCATTATAATGTTCTGTTGACGAAACGTTTATTGATGAAAGGGGCTGTCGGCGAAAATTGTTTTTGTTGTAAAACATTCTGTTCTGTGGAGAAACATCTGTCTGTGGAGAAACATATCTGTCAGTGGCGGAACCTATTGAAATACAATGTAACTGGGTAACAAGTATTTTGTCCGTGTGGTATCCGGATTTTGAATAGGACCACCTCATCTCATCCCGGGGGCGTAGAAAACGACTACGGGAATATCATGAAACGGGTAGCAGCGTTTACCTGGGTACAAATAAAACCTACTGCGGTCACCAACCCACCTGCCAAGAGTTGTGACTAAGGAAAATCCCAGCAAATGGCAATTGTCATTGGGGAAGCCTATGTCCAGCAGTGGACGCAGGCTGATCATGAATATGATGATGAGTAATACCAGCCAACGTTACGGCTATATCTATACAATACGTCATATTCAACAACAGTTAATAAATTTTTCATGAAGATGCTGGATTAATCTTAACATTAAATATGAATTGCAATGTGGAATTGCTAATTTAATCCGAAAGCACTGGAATACTGATAAGGAATATCATGATGCAGATTTGGGTATATAATTTGGAGTAAAAAGGAATGAAGCATTTTAAATAAATTGATTTGTTAGTGCATTCTTTGTAGTGCTAGACTTGTTTATTTATTTATACAACCTGTTTTGATGTGAAATAATTCCAGAGTTATATTTTTTTATAGTAGCTCGACATAATGGCTTCGCTGCGCCTGATGGAATACGAAAGAGAAGCCCAAGTTGCTGCGACAACGGGCATGTAAGGCTTGAGAATAACCTTGCAGATTACCTTTGAATCAAAAATAATGATTATTTACCTAGTTAGTTACAATTTCATGTAGACTATTAGTAAAAAAAACAAGCATTGTTCAAGCATGCTCTTAAATGCGATTCGTGTGGACATTGCATTGGACGTTTGTTTACACAACATTTTGCGAAAGCACGAACGTTCTAGGCCTGAAAACTATAGAGATGCGTTCGTTTACCAAATGCGATTCAGATTTTTGTACTTTATAACATTTAAAAAGGCGAAGATTTCTTATAGGCTCTCTATTCTTGGGCTTCTTCTTGGGCTTAAGCTTGTACTTCACAAGCTGTGTGTAGTAAAAAGTAATATCAAATTAACCTACTAACCAGTTTTTACCACTTCAGGTAAAAACTGTTTGAGAGAGGTAGCGAATCTTTGCTCAAATTGAGCTTCCCGTCCGGGGAAGGACCTCCATCCTATAGAAAACCGCAGCCCTTTTTTTTTATAGTGGCTCGACATTATGGCTTCCCTACACCTGATGGAAAGGGAAAGACAAGCCCAAGTCGCTGTGACAACGGGCAACTGGTCAGTTACCAGTCAGTTGCCACCGCCATGCCGGCCCCACCCTAGCCCCCACGAGCTCCGGAAACCCTACACACCGGCAGAAACACGACCCAGAGGTCATTTGGCTGCGGTACTCCATAGGGTGGAGGTCCATCCCTGGACGGGCGCGGCTCAATTCGAGCGAAGATTCGCTATGCCCTACCTCTCAAATGACCTCAGGGTCGTGTTTCTGCCGGTGAGTAGGGTTTTCGGAGCTCGTGGGGGTTGTTTGGGCCGGCATGGCGGTCACGCTCACGATGACTTGTTCATCTATGCAGTCGGAGGTTTTTGATCTTTGAAGCTACATAAAATAGGTCAGAAATAGTCGAGGAGACAACATAATGCCAAAAACGAAAACTAATTACATACTTTTAAAGATTTAGGTCATAAACAAAACAGCTACACTTCATATGGTGTTCGTAATTCAAAGGCGTTCGAACCTCAATCGATTTCAAGAGGGTCGTCCAGAGGGTTCAAAAGGTAATTTTAAGCAAAAAATAGGTACTTTTTGACCTTTGACGATTCGATGTTGAATAGACCCATAACACTCAATGTAAAGCTGGCGATCCAAGTGATATGAAGGGCCCATATCACTTGGATTTAAAATAACATAATTAATTTTAGAATATTTATTTTAATAAAACATACCTACATTACCCCTATCCCAAAGAAAGCAGCTTAAGTACTTGTGTAATTAAAACATAATCTTAAGACCCAGACACGTAACAAACACAAAAGTTCATCACATGAATGTTTGTCCCGGGTGGGGATCGAACCCACGACCCTTAGTTCAGAAGGCAGGGGTCACCAATTGAGCCACCGGGCCAGTCATCAATCGATTATAATGCACACAAAAATATGACTTCCAGTTGAGCAATTTATTTATTGGCCGTATTATAAAGTGTGTTGGTTTCCTGAGAAAAAAATAAAAATAATCATAACGCCTATGAAGCATATAAATACGTTAAAGAGAGGTAGGGCATAGCGAATCTTCGCTCGAATTGAGCCGCCCGTCCGGGGAAGGACCTCCACCCTATAGAATACTGCAGCCAAATGACCTCTGGGTCGTGTTTCTGCCGGTGAGTAGGGTTTCCGGAGCTCATGGGGGGTTGGGGTTGGGCCGGCATGGCGGTGGCAACTGACAGGTAACTGACCAGTTACTTGCCAGTTGTCACAGCGGCTTGGGCTTCTCTTTCGCTTTCTATCAGGCGTAGGGAAGCCATTATGTCGAGCCACTATAAAAAAAAATACGTAAGATATTCTATGCGATTTAAATCATTGAGTAAATAGAAATATTTCTCACCAAATAACATAATATGCCCACTTAACTCAATTTACTTGTAACGTTTCCCTGAATAAATTAAACATAACATAGTTACCGTTATTGTATTATGTGGCCGAACACAGAACGTTTTTCATTATGACCGCACGTGAGAAGAATTGGGGCCAACGTAAATTTATTGTTCTATACGTTATGTTAGCGTAAATTCATAAACAGTTATGAAAAGTTGTGGTTCTTGTAGGGCGTAGAGTGCCTACACAAAAATACTGTGCAGTTAATTGGCTCTTGTACTATAAAGCACAGTAAATCTTACTTTTGTCGTACAATTAGGCTGTGGAACTCTCTTCCAGCACACGTGTTTCCTTCCTCTTATAGTCTTGGGTCTTTTAAACGGGGCGTGAAGCGGCACTTATGCAGGTCGTCATAGTGTGATCGATCCGCGTTGCACTAACCATGTGTGATGAGGATCGCTTACACTTTTTGGACTTCGTCGTTTGCTTAACATCAGGCAGGACGCAGTCATTTTGACGTGCTAATACAAAAAAAAAACTTTTAAACTTGCTTGCAGAGTCTTAACTCTGTTGTCGACATTATAATCTGCTGTTAACAGGTGAGCCTTAAAATGAGTGCGCTTCAATCCTTCAGACTTGACGGAGTCGAGGGCTAAAGCTAGTCAAATAGAAACCTTTGTTACGAAACTCCGATTTCAAATAATATGTGTTAAGCATTTGTATAAACACCGCCAACAGACATAATGAATTCTTCTGTTATCCTTACCTTTATGAAAAGGCAAATGTTTATCAAAGGTTTCTTGCGAATCTTTCGAGTAGGTGGGAAGAACAAATGTGTTATTCAAATGATTAGTGATTCGTAATAATGTGTGGGTATCAATCTTACCTGCTGATAAATAGGTGAAGGTTTATGCTGAAATCCAAACGGATATTACTTATGTACCTATAGATTAATGTAAGATATTTATAAGAACATTTTATTCTTTATCCTTTTTTAATTTTGAAGTATTATGCAAGTACAATGAGAGCTCAATGGCTCATTTGGTAGTGACCTCTGGCTTCTGAACCATAGGTCGTGCGATCCACGCACAGCACAAACATTTGTGTGCATGAACATTTCTGTTTGTATTGGTCTGGGTGTTTTCTATGTATAATAGATATGTACAACTACATTTACTAAAAAAAAATCTAAGTAAGTTTATTGGTTGTCTACTTATACCCATAGTACAAGCTTCGGCTTAGTTTGAACTAGATGACGCTGTGTGACCCAGTGTGACATTGTCTTGGCTTATTTATTAGATGATTTTCCTAGGATGGATACAGATCAATAGTTGGCATTATGAGGACTTATGTCCAGTGGATTGCGAATGATGATGATGATAATGATGACTGTGGTCAATAGTTTTGAGTAGACTTCGGACGCTGCCCACAGTAGAACCGTCCCTGTTACCTGGCAGACGTCGGGCGCAATGCAATATATCCCCGCTATTCGCTAATGGATCCGCTAGGGACGCGAAAACTATCGATAGTTTTCGTTATCACACTAAAAACGGTTACCATACCTATTGAACAGTTAGCCCGAAGACATACCGTTTATCTTTTAGTTAGGTATTAGGTGCATTGTAGATATGTAAAGGAGCGATCTATGACGTATTCGCTCTAAGCCGTCCTCACCTGCCCGTGGTGCACCCTGCCGAACAACAAACGAGGCTCTGGCAAACCGCCCGGTAGTGTTAAAACCATCAACTACAGAATGTGTGGCTAAATACTACAGGCCGATGACGGGCAGCAGCGTCACCGGAGCGGGAAGCAACGCCATGCGATCGCCAACCCGCCTGCCCAGCGTGTCGATTATAGGTATATCCTCCAGAAGTTTGCCTTAGGTGGCGAACAACTGGAGAGGCCTATGTCCAGCAGTGGACTGCAATAGGCTGATGATGATGATGATGAGGTGCCATTCTCCCGTTGCCCCCTCCCTACGAGGCGGCGCGTGCGCCGGACTGTCCGCACCGACTGCAGACCAAGTAATTGAGAGTTATTAGCGCTCGGTTTGGGGCTAAGTGAATTGTTGCAGCTTTAGTGCAAGCTGCGAAATTTCATAATCTACGCCGAAATTGATGTGGAAGATGCATTTTGGGATACATTGTCTGATAGCGGAGCACTGATTAACTTAGTCGTGCATTGAGTAAAGCGTTCACATTAGGGACCGAGCGTCGCTGGAGCGAGAAGCTACGCCCTGCGATCGCCAACCCGCCTGCCCAGGGTGGCGATTATGGGTATATCCTTCAGATGTTTGCCATAAGTGGCGAACAACTGGAGAGGCCTTTGTCCAGCAGTGGACTGTGATGGGCTGATGATGAAGATAGGGACCGAGAATTTATACATACAGTGACGGATAATGAATACAAATCGTAACCCCATTTGTTCCCAGGGATTTCCTAAATCTACATTTCTACATTTACACTAATCTACACTAATATTTTAAAGAGAGATTTGTATTTTTGTATATTTAAATTATCTTTGTATATTAATTTTCTTTTTATTAGAAAGCTACATTATCATTGAGTAACATAGGCTAAATTTAGTTTAAAAGGTTTATCTGAAACACCCGAAGCGAAGCGAGCAAATGTTTTTATGTAAATAAATACATAGATATCGTTTCATTTATATAAATATCGCCATGTGTTACATTTTTTTTGGAACAAAATTAATAGAAACCTGTGCTCATAAACTGATTTAGAATTGTAAGATTGAAAATTGCCAATTCCATTAAAACTAGCAAGATTAATTACACAAAAACTGTTATTGAGAAATCGCCTCTCGCCGAGGGTCAACAAAAACGAGCCCAAATTCGAATACGAATTAATTGGTGGTCGGCACTAGTGTTACCAGGTAACGCCACAAGATTGGGACAAAAAGTTACTGTAAGTTGGCAAACTTTCAATATTTATGTTCATGAGACTTTATTATAGTTAGCCAGCACAAATATTGTAAGTTGAAGTTTCACTTCGGTACGTAGAAGCCCTTTAATTAATTATAAAAATATTTCTAGACTCTTACGCCCCGATGAAAGCAATCCGTCGCGTCAGTTTAACAATTTTCTGCGCAAAATTACGAATTAGATTAATGTGCCAGACAGTATTGGGATTTATTGCACTATTTTATTGTCCTCATGCACAAAAATTAATAAGAAACATTAAAATGTGTTGTCTATTATACGAGTTATGAAACTTTAGTTATTGATGAGACAAAGAGGTCCGATGTATCCGGCTGACGATACATTACAAATCCGTTATGTGTTATTCCAAAACAAACAAATAAAAATTTGTTACTACAAATTTTATATGAACTAGCTGTGCCCACGACTTCGTCCGCTTGGAGCAGAGTTTCATCCCCTTAGGGGTAGAATCTTAGCGGATACCTACGTCATAACTATCTACCTGCATACCAAATTTCAGCCCGATCGGTCCAGTGGTTTGGGCTGAGCGTTGATAGATCACTATGTCAGTCCTTTAAGTTATATATATTTATAGATTCAGAATAAATAGTTACTAATATTTGTCTACCTAATTGTCTATTGGCAATACAGGGCAACTATTAGGAACAGTTACTTCAACATTAACGATATTAAATCTCTACAAGACCATAAACCGTTTTTGTTACCTCCGTCATTACTACCGCAACGGCCCAAAATACTAAAACTAATCAAACAAATATAAAAGTTTCGGTAATAAGTGAAGTTTAGCTGCGGATGTTACAAAAGGTCAGTGGAGAGGCCGAATTCGGATCTATTGGTGATTTAACAAATATTGATGCGTTATAAACATGCGTTGCGAGTATTACCACCGATACGTTCACATTTTTTCTCAATTTTTCTACTTATTGACTATTAGCTGTGCTCGCGACTTCGTCTGCGTGGAATAGTTATTTTTTCCCCGTTTTTTTTTACATTTTCCATTATTTGTTCGCTCCTAATAGTTGCAGCGTGATGTTATATAGCCTAAAGCCTTCCTCGATAAATGGTCTATTCAACACAAAAATATTTTTTCAATTCGGACCAGTAGTTCCTGAGATTAGCGCGTTCAAACAAACAAACTCTTCAGCTTTATAATATTAGTTAAGATGTTTCGAAGTGAACTTCGCCATTTTTAATATACACTACGTTTGTCGAGACGCTATCTGTCTTTCGTGGATTTACCTAGTTTAAGTAAACCTACATGTCGAAACAAATAACAAGAGAGGTAGAGCATAACGAATCTTCGCTCGAATTGAGAAGCCCGTCCGGGGAAGGACCTCCACCCTATAGAATACCGCAGTCAAATGACCTCTGGGTCGTGTTTCTGCCGGTGAGTAGGGTGCTCGTGGGGGGTTAGGGTTGGGCCGGCATGGCGGTGACAACTGACAGGTGACTGGCCAGTTGCTTGCCCGTTGTCACAGCGACTTGGGCTTCTCTTTCGCTTTCCATCAGGCGTAGAGAAGCCATTATGTCTAGCCACTGTAAAAAAAAAAATTGAATGATAGATTCTGGAATTAAATGTGTGGACACCTCTGAAAACCGTTGGGCCACACAAGCTGCTATCGACTAACAAGTGAATCATTTTCCGCGCTCCGAAATGCGTGGTCGAGTGGCGAAACCGCAGTAATAACAGGCAATCCTCTCTTATTCGCGGATACCGATGTCCATAACACAAGTACGCGTACGCAGTACCTACTCACTTGATAAGGCCATTGTTTGGTGGGTTAAGTTTTTTTAATACGCTTTTATTTTTTTTATTATAAGGTTTTTTTTTATTATAAGGTTTTATTTTTTTGTTATAACTTACTATGTAATAGAGTCTAGCTAACTAGCCTCAAACTCATTGCATTTTCAAATGTATGTTTTTTAAACTATTAATTTTTATTGACAACCATTAAATTAAGTTTTAATTAAGTCTGAGTTTGTATAATAAAATTGGCTTGCAATTAGATCATAAAATGAATAGTTAGAATACGTTATATTTTAAAAATTGCCCGTTATTGATGAATAGGAAACAGGTATAGGGAAGTATGCTGTGTCTATGTTTTCCAAAAAGCTGTGTTGTAAGTACAGGATGCCATGTCGACAAAATAAAAAGGACCCTCAGGACTGGAGTAAGGGTCCCCGGTCAGAGGAGAATCCGAAATCTCAACATTTTGTGAAAATCCGAATTCATGTGTCACGGGTCTCGAATGGTAGAGTTACGCAACTACTAAAAAGTTTACATACTTATTAATGTAATAAGTGTTTAAACTTAATAACGTAATAGAGCCTGTCCATTTGCCCAGCCAATGGTCAAGCCCAAATTACTCCCAAACCATCAAAGGGTACAACACCTCGAGCCATTACTCAGGCCATCCTTCATTTCACACATCTTCATGTTTTCAACCATTTTCAACCTTTGACAAGGGCTGGCAGACTCATTAGCCCGATCTTCCGTCCTTGTCGCACGTAGTGGCGATCAGATAGCTGCATCCCACTCGCACACCACTCAGGTAGGCTCGGTGACAAGTGTCAACCTGTGTTTAGTTCTTGGATTATTTTTTCGTGACGTCGATTTGGTCTTTGTGGTAGAAAAAATTAATGTAATAGGCCTGTTTAAATTAAGCTGGAAGTTAACGATCAAACATTAGATAGATAGGTAGATATATATTCTTTTTAGCACAATACACAGAGTAAGTACCTACAGTAAAGGTGATACAGAGATGTCGTGGTACAATCTAGGCGGTCTTATCGCTAGTGAGCGATCTCTTCAAGACAACCTTCGTCAAAACAAAGTCGCTATTTGTGTCTGTCCCTACCTATGCATATAGATCTTCGAAACTACGCAACGGTTTTTGATGTTATTTTTTAAATAGATAAAGTAATTCGAGAGGATGGTTTATAGAGATACTTATAACATAATACCAGAGCAAAGCGAAGGCTGGATTTAATAGTGAAGTTTTCACCAGCCCAAAAGCTCTAGAAAAAGATTTTGATGAGAATTGTCAAATTTGAATGAGTTACCGAATCGTTTTCGAAAGAGATGTTTCCGAACACGCTTGTGGACAGCTCTACAAATCGTCAATTTCTTTTGTTTATTCATTGGACTTTTTCAATTGACTGTACTGAGAGCAGTACAATCCATTGAAAAAGTTTGTACAAGTCGGTTGTTGTGCTAACCCGTAGGTACCTTTTATAGGTACAAAAATTCTTTTGTTTCATCATAAGGTCTGCGCTTGACTAAAATTAGCTTGATGTTAAGCGATACTGAAGCCTACGATGGAGCGCGACCCGACAACAACCCTTTAAACTCGCCTTGAAAACCGTAAGATTCAATTTCTCTAGTAAAAAGAGCGTTCCTTACAATACAATCTTAAGTTCACTAATTACAATCGGATATAGATACAACACACATACACTACTGTGGAGCTAATTGGCAGGACACTTCGGAGCTTTCGATCGATCGATAAAATCGAAAACGATCGTTCATTGAACGGATCGCGTACCCTTACACCATAAATCCCTCCCATTTGCCTCTCCTGTGTTCGAATATATCAATTAAATTAATGAAAATCTACTTTGACGAATTTTAGTTCGTATATTCGAACACGGGAGGGATAAATGGGAGGAATAGGTGTAAAAGTAGGTACGCGATCCGTTCAACGAACGATCGTTTTCGATTTTGGTGGTAGGGGCCCAGAATCCCAAATATATGCGGAAAGCCCTAATCGTATATCAAAGAAATTATTTTAACGTAACTTAAGAATAGAATAGAATAGAAGATTGTGTATTATTTACTACTCTAGGTTGTAGAACCTCTCACTGATCATCGCATTAGTTCCAGTTTTGCTATCCGTAACATTTCTAATATGCGCACTTTTTAATGGTGAAACTTAGAATCGATAGGACACCGCATGACCTATCAATAATCTAATTTACTTATACATATAGGAAAAATTCATGAAATCGTGGGGGATTAGGGTTGGGCCAGCATGGCAGTGGCAACTGACAGGTAACTGACCAGTTACTTGCCAGTTGTCACAGCGACTTGGGCTTCTCTTTCGCTTTCCATCAGGCGAAGGGAGGCCATTAAGTCGAGCTACCATAAAAAAAATCTGATGTCTTTCCGCGTTATATATTCGTGATTCATTTCACCTCTTCAGTAAAATCAGCCTGAAAACATCCACTGCTGGACATACATAGACCTCTCCCAATCACAATTATCATTTGGGTTGGTGACCGCAGTATTTTACAGTTATCGGTACTTAGGTAAACGCTGCAGCCCATTTCCTGATATTAACCAATTCTGAGGCAGCGACGCAGCGTTCTCTAATACTGAACCAAACTGACTATAATATTTACTGACAAGAAAAAAGCTTCACGCCACCTAAATAGCCATTGTCTTCCCCTGTTTACGAAGCCAGCAATAATGCAAGAGTGCGAGGCTTAAGCAAACATAGTAGGCATATAATGACGCCTAAAGGCCACGGCTTTATCAAAATGTATGAGAGCGGGGAAAAATTGTGGGCAATACACTATGACGACGTGATGTCGCTACATAGGCCATACCTACTTAATAAAGATTTCGGTATAACGCCTTCTGGCGTCGTGTGACGAATATCGCATATTAATTGCTGGCCTTTAGTTTATATATAGTACTTATAAATCTGTTTGAAGAATTATTTTGTGACATAAGGTGGTCGAGCCAAGTGTTAGACGCCATCTACCGTGTGACGGTGACTTTAATAGGCTGTTACGGCATTCAATGCGCATTTGGTGTGATTTGAAATTAAATATACTAGTATTTGTTATACTTTTTATGTGTTGTTTCATGTTTAAAAGTGCTTAAGTTTTTAAAAACACTCCCAAACGATTACATAAAAATCACTACATCGTATTAAGAAGTAGCTTACATGTCCGTGGCAAGTAGGATTTCAATAACACCTAATAATTCAGTCATCAGAAAGTATTAAGTACTTTGCCAATACTGTACGAAAATATATTCATGTCAGTGGATTTGGAAAGCACATACAGAAAGATGTATGGGCGTCACATGTACCTCCTACATCATACATATACCATCTGTGTAACTTTTTTATAATGTGACATGCAATAAACATTTGAATTTGAATTTGACTTGTAGAGAAAACATTAGTAACAAAACCATACCTTATAATAAGAACTGCTTTAATCAACAGTCCACTTTTGTTCCTCTACATTTTAAAACTACAAAACAAAACAATCTAACACCATTCTCTCTTGTTCCAGATCAAATCAGAATGATCAGCGCCAAGACATGCCGCTTGTTCTTCACCATCCACATCCTTTACGCCGTCTCCGCCCAGGAGATGGAGAAACGAGTCCCTCAAGGTTTCGTCGGCATGAGAGGCAAGAAATTCAACCCGGAAGTGACAGAGCAATTCTACAAACGAAAACCGCAGTTCTTCGTCGGAGTCAAAGGGAAGAAGAGCATATTTGACCTGCTAGAAGAACCGGAGGAGAAACGGGTTCCCATGGGCTTCGTAGGCATGAGAGGGAAGAAGGAACAAGATCTGCCAGATATGTATTACCCTGAAAGCTTTGAGTATGTACCTAAGAGGGGAGGCTCACTGATCGGCCAAATCGATTACGCGTCAAGCAATGAGGTGAAGAATTTGGACGGTCAAGAGTTTCCTTTGCTCAATGAGATTCTGAACGAGTATTTATCGAAGGTGGAACGGTCGAATATCAAAGATTCACAAGAGACCAGCTGCGATAATTGCAAAGGGCTTTCGAATGAGGTTGAAAAACGTGGTCCTAATATCCACAAATTCTTCGGCGTTCGTGGAAAGAAGTCTATCCAGGAGAAGCGTCCGTATGATTTGTCTTTTAGGGGGAAGTTCATTGGCGTACGTGGCAAGAAGGATTTCAAGAACAGTGGCGCTCAGGAGATCAGGTTTTTGCTCGGGTCCGACGGACCCTGGCCGAAGAGAAAGGCTCAGATGGGCTTTGTCGGGATGCGCGGCAAGAAATGGAATGATGACGGTGAGAGTTTGTTCTAACGCTAATTAGCGATGACGCAACAACTTTAACACTTTTTTCTTGATGATGCTAAAATATTTAGTCTATTGTTTTAACTAATATTATAAAGGTTAGATACATAAAGGTTAATGAGAATACGTTGATATATTCACAGGTTTGTCACTCCTTAAAGACTTTGAACATACTTCTCTATATGTTTTCTGGTCTGGCCCACTGGCTCAAATGTTTGTACTGTACGGGAATCGAAACCGCACCCACAGTGTTAGAAGCAGTGTTTACTACCTACTGAGCCAAACAGATTGTCAGTAGATACAACTATCGAATAAAATCATAACATATCTTGTCATAACATATTGTTAAACCAAAACCCAGACACTAAAACTATCTTAATTGGTGACTTCAACATACCAGGTTTAAAGTGGACAGCCGATAATAGGTGTGGTTCCGCTCGTTTGCTATCAGGCCCAGGGTATGATAGTAAATCCACCTCACTATTGGATTTGTTGGAGATAGGTAACCTCTCCCAATACAACCATGTTCGCAATGCAAATGACCGTATACTGGACCTCGTCTTGGCTAATTTTCCCCACGTAAAAATTTCTGAATGTTCCCCCCTAAGCACACCTGATCGTCATCACCCTTCTATTGAAATCGTTTTAGACATTGTACATCACCAGAAAACCATTGTGACAAAAAGTAACAGGGTATTAAACTATCGCAAATGTGATGTTTTGAAATGCGCAGAACAGCTCAACAAAACAAACTGGATTGAAGTTCTTAATAATAAAGACATAAACTCTGACGTTGATTGCTTTTATAGAATTCTGAACAATATAATTGGAAATAATACACCTTTAAAACGAATTGGCCAGTCCAATTACCCGGTATGGTTCTCGCAGCCACTAAAGGAGTGTCTCAAAGAGAAACTTCGTGTGCATAAAAAATTTAAGAAATATGGAAACCCTAGGGACTATGATGAGTTTCAATCGTTACGTGCCAGGTCGAAAAAACTTATTAAGGCGTGCCTTGGTTCATACATAGCCAGTGTGGAGGATTCTTTAACAGAATCCACTAAACTATTCTTCTCTTATCTTAAGAGCAAAAAAGTTAATCCATCAATCCCTAACACCGTCAGATATGGTGCCAAGAGTGCTACTGGCGGACAGGCGGCTGCAGAACTCTTTTCTGAATTTTTCTCTTCAGTTTTCATATCGGACAGTGGTGGTAGCGTGCGGAGAGCGGCGGAATTGCACCCTGGCTTGATCCTATCGGCGGTACGTATTTCAGAAAAAGACGTACACAGTAAGCTTGTAGCCCTGTCGCCCAACAAAGGAGCCGGACCGGACGGCATTCCGCCCAGCTTCGTAAAGCTCTGTGCGTCAGCATTGTCCGCACCGCTCTGCCTAATTTACAACAAATCTCTGCAAAGTGGCACGTTTCCTAACGTGTGGAAAGAGGCTCACATTGTCCCAATATTTAAATCGGGCGATTCCAATGACTGTGCCAATTACAGGCCTATAAGCATACTGTCATGCTTCTCTAAGGTTTTGGAATCTATAGTATATGAGCACCTCTCTTATTATGTTAAGCCATATCTCCATCATCAGCAACACGGATTTGTTGAAGGCAAGTCGACTGTCAGCAACCTGTTAGAGTACACCAACTACATATGCAAAGCATTTAACGATCATGGCCAGGTAGACTCCGTGTATACTGACTTTCAGAAGGCATTCGACAGGGTCAACCATGGAATTTTGCTGTGTAAGTTGGAATCTTTGGGTATACACGGCAGTCTCCTTCGCTGGCTAAAGTCATATGTGTCAAAGCGTAGTCAATTGGTTGCTCTTAAAGGATATAAATCCCAGCCGGTCTCTGTCGAATCTGGCGTACCACAGGGTTCGCATTTGGGTCCCTTGTTGTTTGTAATATTTATAAACGACTTAATCCCTAAGCTCGAGAGCACTTCCTTGTTATATGCTGATGATCTTAAGATATTTCGTCGCATTGATTCGGTCAGGGACTGTATCGGGTTGCAAAAGGACATAACTGTATTATCTGACTGGTGTAGGGATAATCGAATGTGTCTCAGTATTGCTAAGTGCTCGGTCATATCGTTCACGCGCAAGCGGTGCCCTATCATCTTCGACTATAGTATTGACAACACAAGGCTTAGAAGAGACTCTGTAACGCGCGACTTAGGAATTTTATTCGACGAAAAATTAAGCTTCATTCATCACTACGAGATGCTTACTAAGAGGTGTAATAAGCTGACGGGTTTCATATGCCGCGTTTCTAAGGATTTCAAGTCCCCTAATACTCTTCTAACATTATACAAGTCACTGGTTCTAAGTCATCTTGAGTATGCCTCAGTGATTTGGTCACCACAGTACACAACCCACATAGACAGGCTTGAATCTATCCAGATGCGACTTGTCAGAATCCTAACACTTAGGTCCGGCCTTAAAAGGGAGCTTGTAACATACGAGGATCGATTACGTCACTTTAAAATAAGGAGCCTGGAAAAGCGACGGAAAATGCAGGATTTAAATAACTTACATAGGATTATATCCGGCTCAATGTCCACCACGCTCTTATCGGAGATTGGCCTAAGAGTGCCTAATAGGTCTTGCAGACGTGAGTGCCCCTTCTCACTTCCCTTATGCAATAACAATGTCTCCTCCCACAATCCCATTATAAGAATGTGTCGCGAATACAACTGCTTGGTGAGTCAAGTGGGAGACAAGCTCGACGTCTACAGTTCATCCATCGGAAAATGGAAATACATTTTGTCTGACATCAAATAGTGCTGCTTTTCATTAAATTTCTTGTTTTTTTTTTTTTTTATTTGTAACTCTTGTTAATGTACCTATTAATAATTATAATGTATTGTCTAGTGATTAAGATAATTATATAGCATATAATATAATATAGTGTATGCCTGTCCAATTGGTTGCATTAGATATTGTCTAATGCAACCAACTGGTTATGGGTATTTTATGGATATTATATGCATTTATAGGTGTTATATATATATATTTTTTTTTTTTCTTTTATTAAAAATTGTCATCTATGCTCGACGTAGTCAAACATGCTGTTCACACATGTTGGTGGAGATGCAGCCTAACTTGTGTCGTATTAGCTTGTATCACTAAAACTGTAACTACTGTATGTCTGTTGTGTGTGTCAAATAAATAAATAAATAAATAAAAATAATAAACACCTAATTTGATTCTTTGATCAAACTCTCGCAAATCAAGGAAAAGGTAAAACAAAATCAGCGTCCTCGCTCCAAAATATTACTGAATCCAAAACATTTGTCGAACAACGCAAACAAACTTGTCTGTCCCCGGAATTTCGCCAACTTTCAAAAGAGCAAGTTTACTTTTAAAAGTCCCCTTTCAAAGTACCTATTTGGAAAAGGAAAGAAGTTAATACCCGTTATAAAGAGCACCTGTTTAAAAGTCGATAACTAATACCAGTTCAAAGAAACAATTTGGCATAGAAATGGCAGTTGTTTTACGATAGAAAGTTCGCTGATTGGATAGTTTTAAAACGTTCCGAGAAAAAGTTTCTTTTGGTTTTGCAGAGTTATAATTATGGTCGGAAGCGAGACTCGTAAACGGAGTTGAGGAACTTCATTTTTTTATTTTAATAGTACCTACAGGAAAAAGTTAATGCCCTGACGTAGGGAGTTGAAGGTGCTAGTGGTAGATTTAGCGATTTGGATCGTCGAACGACTTCTTATCATTGATCTGGCCTGGGCACATCCAGGCCCCT
This sequence comes from Conogethes punctiferalis, assembly GCA_031163375.1. Taxonomy (NCBI): domain Eukaryota; kingdom Metazoa; phylum Arthropoda; class Insecta; order Lepidoptera; family Crambidae; genus Conogethes; species Conogethes punctiferalis. The sequence continues at coordinate 5,233,398 of CM062095.1, read as the reverse complement.
CTTCCTCACTGGGCACTATGGGCACGTGCCGAGGGTCCCGCGATCGAATGGGGCCCCCTAGTTCCTGCCAGATTACCAAACGATATTTAGGTCATAGGGGCCCCATGATCCTAATGTGCCCAGGGCCTCAAATAGTTTAAAGACGGCCCTGGGCACATCATGATATGGTCAATAGACAGTAAACATTTTATGAAATGGGCAAATTCTACGATGTGGCCATGACTTACATACCTATTACGTATAGGTACATAGCTAACACCCACACCTAATGTTCATACTGTCCGGGGATTGAACCCTCAACTACGCTGACACGTTCACCACCAATAAACCAAATATTTAAATTATTTAAAACATTTTCTTTTTGTTTCCAGAATCGAGCATGGAAAATGAGACGACCAACTAAGGTCCCTGAGGCCGCGAACTTTCAAGACTTCACCCTCTAACATATCCTACATTAAGACGAAGGGACTCCCGCCAATTGATACCTAAGAAAGGCTTGTTCTAGCGTTCGGTTCTGCTAAGAAACTTCTGGCAAGTATGTCTAGCCGCTCACACGTGTAGGGATTTTCAACTGATTCGAAATGTAGGTATAATTATTTCGTTTATTCGTTTTATTTATAGAGGTATATCGTATGCAGTTAATTATTTATGTACTAATTAATACATTATAAGTCAAAAAATTGGCTACAATTGGTGAAAAAAGAGTGCCCTTGATTTTTTATATCTTGCCTGTAATAAGTAATACCTACCTAATATTATATGGAGATTATACTACATGATTATGTTTTCTTTGACTTTGTAGGTATTAATAAAAGCTCAGTTAGGCTACTTATTGTCGTTGTATTTATTTTGTTTATAAATGGTTCCAAAGGGCCTAAAAGCTGTTTACGTTATCGTTATTTAATTTTTTCTAAAAGTATTCTGTAATAATATAAGTAGTTACCTTTATAAAGTTTTATTTGTAACATTAGAAATGTTACCAATTTTTATTACAGAATATTTTTGTTATGATTTTATTTTTAGACTTTTAAAATATTTAATTATGTAGAATCAAGGAAATTCCTACATGAATGAGTAGTTTAGGTAATGGAATATAATCTAGTTAATCTGAGATCTATGTAAAGTATTATTTTTATTCGATAATTTAATATTATTTCTAACTAAAAAATATTTTATAGATTTTTCTAAATATCTCTAACTGGTGTTAAAATTTATCTCATTGTTGATGGCTAGAGTATTATCTAATGTTAATAACTAAAAAAAAATGTCAGTAGATAGATTCGAGGAGAAAATTTTCAAATTGTAAAATATAAGTTAATTTATAAATTCTGTAAGTATCAATTTAAAAATCATAAACCAAAGAACACAGTATTGTATCTAAAATAATATATCGATGTTTATTTAGAATAATGGAATATCTTATTGTATTTTAAATCAAAACTTGAAAATATCTTTGCATTTTGTTGAGGCTGGCAAAATGTAACAGTGTAATATATAAAATGGAAATAATAATAAATGCAGTTGCCAATTTTATTCATTTTTCACTTACCCACCAAACCAACTGCTTTTAATTGTTATGCTACTTGTAGGCATGCTCTTCCTTCTTCTTTCGGGGCCCTACATACTCAACCGCACAAAATGTGCTCTACTTGGTAAGTACATAATTAATTGTCAAACTTTTTGTAGGTAGATACCTCTCGAGGTATTCGCGCTGATAAGACAGTAAGTGTCTCCACACTTACTCTCTTGTCACAGCGATCATTTGTCGTTTTAGAAGCGTCGATTGTAATGACTCCAAACTGTGAGATATATTAAAAATGGGTACAAACAACGAGTTTCTTTTGATGTGGTTGGTCCATTTGGTCGTGGCCTGTGGCCATCATGGCGTGTGGTCAGGTGCCTTCGACCCTGAACAACTTGGTTCATGTAGAAGGCTTTAATCGCGGCGAAACATGTGCCCAGACAAGTTTTTTAATTAAATATGGGTTATCAAATAGGTAGGTATATTCTCGAAGAGATTGTGCAAAACAATAATACGAAAAGTTTATTTTTAAGTCAACTGTTCAAGTGTGCTATCTATAGGTTGTTAAACGAGTTTGCAACTTTGTATTTTATAATTTCTTCTACATTTGTGTATCTGACGTACCTACCGATGATCCCTGAATAAGTAGGTAAACATGTTTAATATTAAATTTAATCACACATTTGTCATCATTAACTGTCCCTGTGCCTAATTAGAAAGTCACAAGTTGGACAAATATTAGTCTCGTTATAAAACAAGGGTCGGCAGTTGCTTTCCGGTAATTAAGTAGGTACCTAGATATGCTTAACGAAATTTAGATCAAACATGTGTAGGTAAGTAAGTATATAGCTTTAGTCACCACGCTTGGCAGGCGGCAAGTAAACAATTGCCGTGCCGTTTTGGAATAGGACCACCCCATCTCATCCCGCAAGTTTCGTAGAAAACGACTAAGGAAATATCAAGAAAAAATGGGCAGCAGCATTCACCTTAACGTCAGACAGTCGCAGGTGATCAGAGTAGCCGTTTTTAACTTCCCATGTGCTTATGTACTCCTGGTACTATTCCCACATACTTATATTTAATTTGATTCCTTCTGCCCCTCTTTATCATCGGACGAGCAGGGATAACGGCGAATAGGCACCGTTACATGGTGCAAGTTCCTAGTACGCGCACAGCGCGTTTCGCTTCTACCTTCATAGTGCGAAAGGCTAAACTATGGAACACTTGCGCAAACTCACTTTGAATAATAAAAAAGCTTAGCAGTATTGTTCTGTATAGTTTTAGCTATCCAACACATATTTTAGTTTCTGGATACGTGGTGTAATTCGGCTGCAATTATTGTTCTTAGCGCAAGGTCCCATAACGCGCGCTTACCCGCCGATGGGGCTGACATGTAAGTATATTGTAAAAAATTCGCACCCACATTCGAGTGGATAAAAAACCTCAGACAATCGCAGGTGACTTAAATGAACTAGAAAACTCATTTTATTTACAGTAGACTTGAATCCCCTGGTCAGATGACTTAAGTACGCTTCTATCAATTCTTTGCGGGGGTCGAATCACCTGGGTGATTAGCACAGGGGCCTAAGGTGGAAGGGGTATTTGCCCTCCCCGGACCAGGAGTGCCGGCCGCTTATCATCTGCGGCTGGCCAGGGCAGGCAGGGATGTATGTGGCCGTATGCTTCGGCGCTACCCGTGTCCCTGCAACTTGCTGCCCACTGCCGACACAGGGGGGTTTAGTGGGTATGCCCTCTCATTTTTGGGAGGTGTGAGTCCCACACACCATGCCGACTCCCCGGAGGCGGCATGAAGGTGCCTAATGCATTCCCCTCTAAAAAAAAGGTGGAACAATTTCTAAATAATACGTTTTACTAGACTAATTTTCTACAGCAGACCAACCTTCTACATTCATAAAGGTACGTGTTATCACGAGTTGATTCAACGCATGACGACAGTCGCCGCTCGACCGCTGAATTATTTAACGCCTAGCTACCTACAGTGAGGCTTCACACGACCCGAGTTTAACTCGCCTTTTTATAATACGAGTGGTAATACAAACAAATATTTGATATGACGGGTATGTAGGTATAATGAACTTCGGAAAGATAAGAGAAAATCAAATAGGAAAACGATACTCTATCAATCTCATTAAAGGCGAAGTATGTACAAGTATTTAAAGTAGAATAATCCAAGAAGCCTAAAGTTTGTTGGGGTCGATAATTACTGTCTGGAGACCTTTCCACAGAAGTCACGCGGCGTGGGACACCCTCTAGCAGTCTTACTACATAACTAATCAGTCGACTTGAATCCCCTGGCCATGACATTTAACCGAGCTTCAATCATTATTTTTTTTCGGGATCAAATCACCTAGGTGATTAGGTCCTGCAGTGGACCGGACCGGCAATGCTCCGGACAGACATCAATCTTTCAATTTTCCTTGGGACCTGGGCCTAATCACCTAGGTGATTTCACCCCCGCAAAGAGGAATCGGTGTCATTGGTAACCATCAATGGTACTGGCCAATCAAACAGGTGGTCCGGCGGGCTTCCGACGGCTTATGATGATGATATCAAGAAGTGGTATGAATCTGAATGAACGCGTTCAGAAAGATCGGTCTCGGAAACAAGCGATCCCGACATTATCGATCGTTCATTCAGATTTGCCAGTCTCTGAAAACATTTCCGAGATCCCTCAGGCTGGGGAAACTTAGGCAATTCGATCGAATATTTGAATGAACGACCGAGCACCTTTCCGAGAGATCTTTCCGGACGCAATAGTGAATAGACCAACTGGTTCCTATCAGACTGATCATTTCTGGTATTATTGGTACCTATTTAGAAACCTATTAAGATACTATTACGTACACATATTAAATACCAAACCTAGAGGATTGATGATCAATTTGACGCCATAACAGAGGAACCGAAGACAAGGATACCAAAAGAAACAATCCAAAAATTAATTTCATAATATTTTTTATTAAAACTTTTTCCTTATAAATCCATCGATTGCTAACATAATAATAGAATAGATAGAACGTACATAGAAGCCATGTCTCGAAGTGATATACATATAAATACATTACATAATGTTACCGCTCCTCTCATACAACCCCATACACGCGTGAAGTGACAGACCGCCATCTTTGCTCTTGTGTCAAATCATAAAAATGTCTACGAGTACTCTTGTGTAGAGAAGCTACAGAATATTCGAACGCATTACGTACATCATTGTACTAGAACTCACACTATTTCAGTATAACGATTCAAATTTACTATGCGATACCTAATTTATGATTAACAATGGTTTTAATGAAAATATGCAAGATTTACCGAAATCGTTATACAAAAATAACCAAATATATGCTTGGAGAGGCCCGTCAATCTTCCACAGAACATCCAAACATCGATGTACAATCACACAAAAAAGTCATAAGAAATAATAAGCCTTTCAGTTCAGTACATGATTGGGAAAAAATAGACGCTTACAAAAAAAAATCACAAGAAACAAAGTTTTGTTAAAAAACCGGCAATGTTAAGTTGACGATTTTGTTCAAAATGATCATAAGTGTGCAAAATAAAAATTTCTATATTGAATTTATTAACTTTAAATGCGTCATATTACATTGATGAGTGATACTTGCAAGGTTACATATAAAAAAGTAAACGAAAAAAATATATTTACATGTTATCGTGTGTGTAGAGTAAAAAAAAATGTGCCATACAAAGCACAGACTCCAACAGGAATATTGAGGACTACTTATTATGAAATACACATTTATATGCGTTAGGTATGACAATTTGTTATAATAATAACTACTGTAGATTATAAAAACATTAATGTAGATCGGTACATACAGGTAAGCTACTGACACAAGTGCTCAAAAACAGCATGCTCAAAGCTTGCTTAAAATTATTATTACCTATTTATCATTTGCTCATTACTAGCAAAATGGTGACACACTTGCTACTAATGAGCACTTGCTCAATAAAAGCCTGCTTTAGTGCTAGTAATGGGCACGTGTGTCAGTTGCTTTATTTGATAGTGGATGGAATTGAATCGAGTAATGTGCACTAATGAAGTCACTGAAAACAGTTATATCATTTGGAAAGTAAAGAGATTGTAACAAAAAGGTTATAAGTTTAGTGTACATTAAAGATAAAAAAAACAATACTTAACCAAATTATCTCGACTGTACCGTAGCTCTATCAAACTATTATCCTAGTTTGATATGATACATCACGCGATATTTCATTTCATTAAAGTCATTATGTATACTCATTACTCATTTCAACCCTCGGTTTGGTTACCAAATGACACTAGTCGATAAAAATAATTAACAAAAGAACTATTCAAAAGCTATTTGAAGTAGCCTGATACAATTGTTTGACTAACTACATTCAACGCTGCTCGTTACAAACGCTAACTATTTCCTATATTGGTAAAATATGCAGTGAATAAGGCCTCTGTTCTATAGTAAACTTTCAAAGTATTATTATATTCTCAAAAATTATGTATGAACTGTGACATATACTAAAAATCGACTTGGAAATATATACACATTACAAACCAATATCTAAGTAGGTTCATCAGTTGTCTAGTACCCATAACACAAGCTTTGGCTTAGTTTGGGGCTAGATAGCCATAAATTGCTTTAAAAGCTTTTTGCCCAAGTCTTCACGTGAACTTTTGGCTGTCATTGGCGCACTTCGTTTCTAGTAAACATGTCAGAGTGACAGCGCAAATAGTCTTTAATTGCAATGCTATAAGGTATTAATTAAACAAAAACATGTACGTATTTCTAAGTCGATGCATATCGGAGTTCTTCAAACTATGCGTAAGCACATTCCTTATGAAATTGTGCCGTATTACCTACTAATAAAGAGTAATTTGCATCGTCTCAAGAACACACAGCTAAGCATTACATTTTAAATTAAGCTTACTGGATTAGACATTACTTGTTTTACAGTAATCATCGTTTTACAACCACGTTAAAACTTAATTTGAAATTTAGTTTTTAATATATCTCACAGTTTCTACAGAACGAAGATATTAACAAGCGAGTTTTAAAATGTTTCTGATATATGATTTAGCTAGATTTTATTTGTTAAAGTTATTTATACATACTTGTAAGATATTTTTTGTCTCTCGCATTGAAAATAAAATCGCCTTAGGTAGACTTTGGGGATTACGGAAATCATGATGAAATATACTTCGAATCATTATAATACAAGCCACATTTTAGCTGTTATCTGCAGAAAACATAAGTATATTTAACCAAGATCAAATCGTAAAAACAAAATATTATGGTAAACTTAACACTAGAAAAAAATTAAATCATTAGTGGAAAAACAAAAAAAAAACGTGGAAAAAACTGAATGAATTAATGGAAATATAAGAATAAATTGTTATTAATAATTATTATTTTGTAACGCTAACTACTTATGATACAATAGTCGTATAAGGTGATTGTTAAATAACTTATTGATATTATTATTTATTGGGTTTCGTTTAGTGTGTCTTGGCTTAACAAAGAGCCTGATATTTTTGAAACAATCCGATTAATGTATTTGATGACAAAGAATCCATTTAAAAAAATAATTAAATTTTTTGTACTAAATCGACGAAAGCCATTCAAAGTCTTTAATTTAAAAGAGTGAGTTAGTTATGCTTTTGTTTATCTTTCAATACATTTTACTATCTGATGTTTTCAAAAATATCAAGGGGAAAAAAATCACGATCTAATTGGTGACAAAAACTTTTTTTTTTAATTTTTCGTCGCCAATCGAATGGCAATTGCTAGTGCGATACAGTGAGAGCGACTAAGTGACACCTACAACATATTTGTTAGCTATGCAAACACTCTCGTAACCATTTAAACATGTACAATACAATACACTGTTCCCCTACACACTTTTACTGTCATATGACGTCACAATTCATGTCTCACCCAAAGTAAAAATAAATATGTCGCCATTACTGATTTCTTATGCAGATAAACAAAACTCTATCAAACTAATTGATATTTAGTACAGACAACCACACATCAGTCTACTTCTTTCTATCAATGCCTCTTAAGGATTTTAACTATACGTCCAAGACATAGAGATCATTATCCATTGATGATCTATTTTAATAATAAGATGCAATACCAAGACATATGAAACTTGGCCACACAGCGCCATCTAGTTTCATATTTACTTACATATTAAGCCAAAGCTTGTACTATGGGTCCTAGACAATAGGGAATATGCATGACTTTTTTTTATGGATTTATTGAGATCTTTTGTCTTCCAGATACATAAATATCGAAGAATTTTTAAACTATCTTTTCTATTAAGCGAGTTATAAAGCGTTAAAGTTATTGATTAGACAGAGAGATCCGATGCGGTAGTTGACGTCACGTACCGTAAGCGCCGTACTAACTCCATAGAAAAATCTGTTTCGCGAGAGAGAGACGGATATATTCACTTTCAATGACTGTATCTCGCCCATTTTTCAACCAATTTTGATTTTGTTTTCACTGTTCGTAGTAGATTTTGATCTATTTTACGATAAATTAGTAAATACCTGAAACTATTTTTCATGCATATTCCCTATTGATAAATGCGTGACAAAATTGTTGCTGGTTGCTTAGCTGCAAAACACCTGGTTTTGAAGCTAAGGTTTTTACCCTTGGATTGAGACTGGAGGCGTTATCAAGAAGTAATTTCCTAAATGGACCTGATAGGGAAGCGAACCCTGAGCCTTCCAATCGTCCGCGCTTTGGGCTATAGAGGGAGTCAAATTTGTCAGATTTGCGCAACTTGATGTGTGGCCGTGTGTACTCAACGGTTTAAACAATATGTAACAATTACTTGGATCACACAATAGGTTCAACAAAATCTTTACAAACGAATATGGAACTTTACGAAAAATTTAACACATTTTTTTCTAATGGTAAATTAATTTTATTTCCTTGTATACTTGTACCAAGAACTTGGTTTAACAGCAGTTGTTTTACCGGTAATTGCTTAAGATCGTGTCAGTTATGACATAAATAATACACAAACAACGGCAAACAAACCCAATGTCTGTTGCATAAGGGTAATCTCTTATAGGCAGGGATGTGGCCGTATGCTTCGGCGCTACCCGTATCCCTGATATTTGCTGCCCACTGGCGACACAGGGGGGTTTAGTGGGTATGCCCTCTCATTTTGGGAGGTGTGAGTCCCACACACCATACCGATTCCCCCCGGAGGCGGCATGAAGGTGCCCAATGCACTCAGTTTCTATAGCATAACTTTACCCCATAACGGACACAAATGCCTTACAATATAAACAAGTTTCTTGGTCATTTTCAATCAAAATTAAAGAGCGAACGAACATTTGTTTCTACTCGAATCAGTACTCTAAAACTCAGTCCACAAGGTGCATATTCGCACAACTACGGACGCAATTATCGAATACATCTATCTCGCTCTCACACTCCTCATCGAACAAAAAATCCGAGGAAGCAATATTATTTCTCTACCGGCATGGATTTTAATAATAAAAAAAAACATCACAATAAATAGAAACTTATAATTTACACGAATTTTAATACAAGCCGTCACAGAACGGTTTATTTATACACAACCTATCGGACAATGATACATCATTATAATGATATACTTTTTAATGAAACGATTCATGATATTAATTCACTGATTCTAATGATACTCATCTCCCGACCGCTATAATTTTAATATGTTAATTAAACTGTATGAAAATATTATTCATTTGTAAATGACATCGAAGCAATGATTGTCTTGTTACTGCCTCTGCGCAAAGTAAAAAGCTATGTATCTCTCAACCTTAGTAGAATCAAGGAGTTGCAATATAAATGCATTATTAATTATAATAATTATTATAATTTAGCGTCTCCAACAGTGTTCGCCCTGTGATAATGCGTTCTATGAAAAGACATTTGACGAAGTTTAAAATAAAAGTCGAGATTTACCATTCGATTTTGAATCGTAAGCGATTGCAATAATGTCTAATTTTTCTGACAATTATTGATCCATACCGCGATCTTCAGTATTATTACTGTTGACGGCCTATACGGACTTATTTTAAAGGTAAAAATTTACTGTCTTTTACTTCCACTTTGTAATTAATTTTATTAGCTTTTTTATTTCTTATTTTCTAAGAAATCGGCAACCCAAACATTTCTTTTCTGGACAAATTTTATTCTAAGCTCCGTCAAATCCGTTCAGATCAAACCACAGAGCGTCTATACCAACAACCCGTTTTCAACGCATACATATTGGCTGTCTCGCTTCCCTCACATAGACATTACAACACTTATAACGCTTGGTCTAGAACATAGTTTATCGAACCGTTTCCTCCGTTCCGTAGCACCTTAGTGATAACTTTGTTTTTCACAACTCCGTTTGTCGACTCCATACATTTCATTGTTCTATACATTGCCCCTAATAGTTCACTGGTATTTTTTCAAATAATTCATAGCAGATTTAAACAACCTTATTTTTTAGTATACACGAATGTTCAAAAATGTTTGTTTCAATTTAGTAATGGAATTGATTGCACCAGTTTAACATCATTTTATATAGGACCGACTTTTTCACATAAACTCATTAAATTTAGACCAAATCATGTTTACAAAACTATGACCAAACTCAGGCGGACAGAATGAGAAAGCTTGAAACTTCGTGACTTTTCAAGATATCGTTATATTTTAAAATTAAAAAATTAAAATTGTTGCCAGTTGTTACAGTTTTCGTATAAACAAAAAATATAGTTGTTTAATAAGCATGATCTATTCGGTCCTAAGGTCACAGTAATTAAATCATAGTATCTGGTTCCAGACGTAAGCAAAACGCTTATTATAATAACCAGACCCACAAATATAGAATCACAATCCCACTGCAATTCATACTGATAATTCTTGACCAATAGAAAGGTAATATTTCTCAACAGAAGAAGGTATTCCTGAGTGATTGACCAAAAAGGAAAAAACTTCAAGTGAAAAAAAAATATTTAGAGTAATTTGCGTATGAAATTTGGTGTTGTTAGACGATTGTTGATGCCAGAGCCAACTAAAAAATTATTAAGTATAAAGTAAAATCTACGGCACCTAAAAATGTTCTGGTTTACACAAAACTAAAAGGCCACAGATTAAAAAAAAAAACAAGTTTTGGTCAACCACTCATTCATATTTTTTATAATCTCAAAAAGTAAAAAAAAGTATACCCGCTAAGCACCAAAAAACTGTATCAAAATAAATGTATACAGAAAGGCACCATGTTCAAATGTAACATTTCGAGGGGTTCATTTACTTATTATATATTCTTTTAGAGCCGATAATTTTATTGAAATAAAGACTACTAAAACTACACCTCCATCATTAAATAATATGCTTATTTAATTATAAATTAATAATGCTATTTGACATATTGCAAATGTAATTTCTTTTCCTACTTATTTGTTAACAATTTCTCCCGTCTAAATTCGTCTTAGCCTAACTAGGTGGCGCTAGCGTAGAGGTGAAGCCTGTTGCTTTGTTATAGAGTTCATTATAGTGTGATTTACTTTTCTATAAACTATGACGTCATAAAACACGAGTGTTATATACCGGGGTGAAAATTGGTTCCGGCTGCGTTCGTTCCGAGTTTGCAAGGTAAGACACACTTTAGGTAGGTACCTTGTTTAAGCTTGTTTAACCTGTTAAACACTGATAATTTTTCACCCTATTTTTAGTGGTTGCCTAGATTAGCCTAGACAGTATTTTGGCAATGATTGTTGAAGATTTATTCACACTGGATTGGAAGTTGTTTTTTTTTTAAATTTGTGTTTATAAAGTTTCCTTCGTTCTTTGATAATTCACTAAGCCCGACTGTCAAAAAGAAAAGAAGGAAACTTGTATACTTCACGATCAAAAGTCGAAACGAGAAGCGATGACGTCAAAACTCTTACGAAACTCCACCAAACCAGTTCCCGTAACGAATCGCCACGTAACACGCGTACCGAACCGCATCACTAACGGACACCCGATCCGCAGCGCCACCCAGCCGACGCGCAGCCAATATATACGCTTGGAAAACGCACTCAATTGTAAACCTTACCTACGTACACATTAGATCGCGTTCTGCAGCGTGAGCGGGTGCGACCCGTGGCCGTTGTGCGAGGTGAAGTCGTCGTCGAGCGGCAGCGGGGGTCCGACGGGCGCGAGGGGTTCCTGCGGGAGCGAGGGGGCCGTCGCGGCGGACCCCGCGGCCTTGGTCTCGGCGAGCCGCTCCGAGTGCAGGAACGCGTCGGACAAGGCAGCGTGCACGTTGCCGTTGCGGGGCGCGTTGTCCACCGGCTTCGCCGACTGGTCTTGGCTTGTGTCCTCAGTCTACAATATTAAAGTACATACTTAAAAAACTTAAAGTAAACATATACATAGTATTAAGAAACTTTATCTTAATCTGAAGTATTATTTATTTACGCAATTCAATTACAAACACTCATTCAACCAGAGCTATAGAAAAAGTCTAAAAAAAAAAGCTACAGAAAAATAATCGGCGGGAACTCGATGACAGCCGTCAGTGTCACCGTTACGTCAAACTTAAACTGTCAACGTTAGTGCGAATAGTGCTGTGCCGCAGCGGTTGATTATTCTCCTCTAACAATAGGTATGTATATGTTTACTTATATAAATACGTCTCAAATTTTGCAAAAAGTAAAAAAAAGAATCTTGTATACTTCACGATCAAAAGTCGAAACGAGTAGCGACTTGTATAGCAGGTGCTATAATAGGCTCAAAGTATTCTTGTTGCTCTGTAGGAGAGAGAAAATAACATGTCCGACAATTTGCGAACTGGACATTCTGAGAATTGGACATCCTGGGAACTGGACATTCTGCTTGGTACTAAAATCCTTCAGCATAGAATAACCGCTTGGCTTCCAACCATAATTGAATCCTATTACCATCAAGATAAAGTCAAAAATCTTACATTATTTTGTTGGGACAGCCCGAGCAGGTCGGCGGTGAGGTTCCCATTGTTGGCGGGCGGTTGGCTTTCCTCCTGCACCTTCGACTCTTCTACCTGAAATAGATATCATTTATAATAACTTATGTTTATTACTCGTGGCAAGACATGCCACGCTGGGCCTCAAACTAGGGCCTAAGATTTGGACTATGGGTACTAGAAATCTGATAAACTACTTTTGTAAACCTATATTATGTTAAGTAAAAATGCCGGCAGCGACCCCAGAACTCGATTTGAGAGTTTGAGTGTCCATGGGCGGTGTCGACTGCTTACAGGCATCACATCTGCTCGTCTGCCGCCTCTTGCATAAAAAAGTAAGCATTTATTGTTTATGCTGTACCTAAATTTTATTTTGTAAAACTACAGTTTGACCCGTTGCGATTCTGACACATGTCAAATCGTCATGACCGTGTCATTGCGGTTCTGACACATTTTTGGACTTCATCGTCTGCCTAACATCATGCAGAATATAGTCAGGCAAGAAGTGTCAAGGAACTGGGATGTAAGGGAGCGACCCACCATCTTTTCGCCCCAAGACACCCCCCTCACCATCCCGTGGTGCATCTTGTTGAAGAACAGACGAGGCTCTGGCTACCGATTTGTGGCGGTACAATCATCATCATTGAAGGCGTAGATAAATACCACAGACCAACGAGAGGCAGCAGTGTCACCGAAGCGAGACGCCCTGAGATCGCCAACCTTCCTGCCCAGCGTGGCGATTATAGGTGAAGCCTGTGTTTTCAGGTGGTGAACGACTGGAGAGGCCTATGTCCAGTAGTGGACTGCGATAGGCCGATGACAAGGGACTGACCTCCAAGTGTTTTCCCAAAGTGTCGAACAACTGGAGAGGCCTATGTCCATCAGTGGACTGCGATAGGCTGACGGCAAGGGACTGACCTCCAAGTGTTTTCCCAAAGTGGCGAACAACTGGTGAGGCCTATGTCCAGTAGTGGACTGCGATAGGCTGATGACAAGGGACTGACCTCCAAGTGTTTTCCCAAAGTGTCGAACAACTGGAGAGGCCTATGTCCAGTAGTGGACTGCGATAGGCTGATGACAAGGGACTGACCTCCAAGTGTTTTCCCAAAGTGTCGAACAACTGGAGAGGCCTATGTCCAGTAGTGGACTGCGATAGGCTGATGACAAGGGACTGACCTCCAAGTGTTTTCCCAAAGTGTCGAACAACTGGAGAGGCCTATGTCCAGTAGTGGACTGCGATAGGCTGATGACAAGGGACTGACCTCCAAGTGTTTTCCCAAAGTGGCGAACAACTGGAGAGGCCTATGTCCATCAGTGGACTGCGATAGGCTGATGACAAGGGACTGACCTTTAAGTGTTTTCCCAAAGTGGCGAACAACTGGAGAGGCCTATGTCCAGTAGTGGACTGCGATAGGCATCAGCCTATCATCATTTGTCATCAGAAAGAGGACTGAAGTCAGGTGTTTTCCCAAAGTGGCGGACAACTGGAGAGGCCTATGTCCACCATACAGGCTGATGACAAGGGACTTACCTGACTAGTGGTGATGCCGAGCAGGTCGCCCGTGGAGACGGCGTTGCCGTTGTCCGCGGGCGGCGCGGCGGCCGCTTTGCTCTCTTGCTGCTTCTTCTCTTCCTCCGCCTGAAACATGTCGTTCGCTTATCATTCGCCCTTGACGCGGATTAGCTTCTATGTGTAGGCTTGTTGCCGTGAAAAATGTAATTAGTCCGTCTTTTCATCATCATCATCAGCCCGTGTCAGTCCACTGCTGGACATAGGCCATTGGGAGAGCCCAATGTTCGCCACTTAGGTCGATTTTGGGCTTCTCGCATCCAGCACTTGCCAGCCGTCCTGCGCAAATCGTCACTCCACCTGGCCTGAAGGCGTCCTACACTACGTTTGCCGATACGCGGTCTCCACTCCAGAACTCGTTTACCCCAACGGTTATCGGTTCTGAGGCTAATATGGCCAGCCCACTGCCACCGTCCACAAGTCCGTCTTTTAGATTGTGCAAATATAAAAGACACGTATTTTATTCATTTTGTAACTTAGACCACGCCTCCTCCCGCCGCAACCGCTCCGCCTCCTCCGCCGCTCGCCGCTGCTGCTGCTGCCGCTGCCGTACCTTCTTGAGCCTGGTGCGCGCCATGATGGCCTCGACGCGCTGCTTGCGCGCCAGCCGCTCGCGCTCGTCCCGCTCCGCCTCCTCCGCCGCTCGCCGCTGCTGCTGCTGCCGCTGCCGTACCTTCTTGAGCCTGGTGCGCGCCATGATGGCCTCGACGCGCTGCTTGCGCGCCAGCCGCTCGCGCTCGTCCCGCTCCGCCTCCTCCGCCGCTCGCCGCTGCTGCTGCTGCCGCTGCCGTACCTTCTTGAGCCTGGTGCGCGCCATGATGGCCTCGACGCGCTGCTTGCGCGCCAGCCGCTCGCGCTCGTCCCGCTCCGCCTCCTCCGCCGCTCGCCGCTGCTGCTGCTGCCGCTGCCGTACCTTCTTGAGCCTGGTGCGCGCCATGATGGCCTCGACGCGCTGCTTGCGCGCCAGCCGCTCGCGCTCGTCCCGCTCCGCCTCCTCCGCCGCTCGCCGCTGCTGCTGCTGCCGCTGCCGTACCTTCTTGAGCCTGGTGCGCGCCATGATGGCCTCGACGCGCTGCTTGCGCGCCAGCCGCTCGCGCTCGTCCCGCTCCGCCTCCTCCCGCCGCAGCCGCTCGGCCTCCTCCGCCGCTCGCCGCTTCTCCTCCTCCTCTTTGACGCGCGCCTTTCGCTCCGCTTCCTCTTTGGCGCGCCTCTCGGTCTCTTCGCGCTCGAGCTGCTGTTGCGCCTGTAGTGAAATGACAAGCATAGCTCTTGATATAGGGCGAAGGACAAGCAAATTAAAAAGCATGTCTTAATTAAAACTGTATGTATTCAAGTAAGCCAAGTTATAGACATATCAATTACAAAAAAGATAGACCAAAAGAATAATCGATTTATAAAAAAGCTAGACTTGGATTCATTCGTATGTCATCATTTATACACACATTTTATGCCAGTCATTAGTAAAAATAATAAAAAGAGTAGGACCTAATGCACTGCCCTGAGGAACTTCATTATTTTGAGGAAGACATCTATTTTTATACCCCATGAGATAAAACCAAACATAATATTAATATTACGGGAAAACCCACAGGGAACAGAGACGTTTCAATCACCTACTTTCTGCTAAAATTGTCCCAAGTTCACTGTATCGTAAGCCAGTAAAAGGTCCACTAAAACTTGGCACGTTATCAATATTTTTATTGGGCGAGTTTCAAAGCATGACTTGTGAGGACCAGGAAACCTGTTAAGATCCAATTTTGGATCCACCATAAGCAAGAGATGACCAAACAACAGTATATTATGTCTATATATCCGACAGAACAATGAAATCGAACGACGTTTTGCTTTATGTTGGGTAATATGAAGTAGTTATTTCAACCAAAGATTGACGGGACTCCACCTTCTGTGGGGTGTTTACCCATAGAAGGTATTTCGTAGTGTAACACCTTTATTAAATATTTACTTACCTCGATGGCTTTCCTTAGCTTCTCTTCCTCCATGCGGCGCTGGAGGGCGGCAAGCTCTCTCGCTTCTTCCTCTTCCCGCCTCTGCCGCTCCTCTTCTTGTCTCTGTCTTTCGGCCTCTTCTTCAGCTTCGCGTTGTAGTCTGGAAGATAAATCATTATGTATTTTTTTTGCTAATATTGAGCAAGCTGTGTTTCATTTCTATTATCATCAGCCCACTACAGTCCACTGCTGGACATAGGCCTCTCCATTTGTTCGTCACTTAGAGCAAACATCTGGAGGATATACCCATAATCGCCACGCTGGGCAGGCGGGTTGGCGATCGCAGGGCGTAGCTTCTTGCTCCGGTGACGCTGCTGCCCGTCATCGGCCCGTGGTATTTAGCTACCTTCTATCGTGATGGTTTTACCGCCACCAGTCGGTTTGCCAGAGCCTCGTTTGTTGTTCGGCAGGATGCACCACGGGCAGGTGGCTTGGAGCGAAAAGGTGATAGGTCGCTCCCTTACATCCCTTCAGTATGGACAGCTATACTATACACACCTGAGCCGCTCGCGCTCGGCCTGTCGCTCCAACTCTTCTCGCGCGCGTCTCCGCCGTTCAGCCAGGGCTGCCTTGGCTTGTTCCTCTGTTGTGATGCGCCGCGCAGTCATCGACGCTGTAAGTACCACATACACGTCACACTTGTATCAGGTAACATCACATAATTTGACCCAAGTTAAGTAAGAAGTATGGAAAAGTGCCGATTTAATCGAACCGATCGATTAAATTTCACTACAAAGATCATTTCAGATTTTCAACTTCTCAAGATGTCAACCGGACGAAAAGTGTTCAAATTCAAAATTCAGAAATATTTATCCATGCTAATATTATAAATGGGAAAGTGTATCTGTCTGTCTGTATGTCTTTCTTTCACGGCAAAACGGAGAGACGAATTGACGTGATATTTTAAGTGGAGATAGTGGAAGGGATGGATAGTAACAAAGGCTACTTTTTGCCCCTTTCTAACCCCCCATTTCCCTAAAATGGGGGGGAACACGAGCGAAGCCGCGGGCACAGCTAGATAAAATTAAAAACGTGACCTCTGTCTGTCACAGGCGAACCGACATATCCAAATTTACCCAACTCACCAGTCATTTCGGAATCATCAGTCTTCTCCAGAACATTATCTTTCTTCTCCTCCACAATAGGCTCCTCCTTCTTCTCGACAGGCTTCTGTACTTCGACAGGCTTCTGTGCTTCGATAGGCTTCTGTACTTCTACCGGCTTCGGCGTCGACGCCTCGACGGGCTTCAACGCTTCCGGCTGCTGCTCTATGAGCTCTGGTTCGTGCTTCGATTCTTGCTTATCTTCTATGATTTCTTTGTTTTCGTTTACCTGTAAATATGCAAATGTGAATTTGTTGGTCTGTATTACAATACATTAACAAATTGTAATTATATACGGACTGAAATCAATTTTGCCTTTTAAGAATAGTCCTGTGCATTAAAAATTCTTAAAGACTTCATCTGTCTATTGATGGACATAATATAGAAACAAACATCAAACAACTGGAGGTTATATCCATAACTAGCTGTGCTCCCGACTTCGTCCGCGTTTTTTTCCCCTTTTTTTACATTTTCCATTATTTCTTCGCTCCTAACAGTTGCAGCGTGATTTTATATAGCCTAAAGCCTTCCTCGATAAATGGTCTATTCAACACAAACATAATTTTTCAATTCGGACCAGTAGTTCCTGAGATTAGCGCGTTCAAACAAACAAACAAACTCCTCAGCACTCCTCCATAAGTAAAATAAGTATAGATAGCCACGCTGAACAGGGGGGTTGGCGATCGCAGGGTGTAGTTCGCCGCTCCGGAAGATAGAACACTCGATAATATTTATTATTTTTTTTAAGGAAATATAAAATGTATTTATTCGGCTTAGTTTGGGGCTAGGTGGCGATGTGTGGCTTGTCTTGTGTTATTCATTTATTTATTTCCATTCTAAATAGGTACCCTAATCGCCTTACTTTGACATAATAGGCTCGGTGGCACATTTGACAGGCTCGGTGGCTCTAAGTAAGTATCTATATGTAAGTAAGTTTATCAGTTGTCTAGTACCCATAGTACAAGCTTCGGCTTAGTTTGGGGCTAGGCGGCGGCGCTGTGTGGCCCAGCGTGGCTTGAGTTATTTATTATACTCTCTGTTCGCCAGTCTACGACTGTTACCTTATCATCTAAGTGTGTGTTGTGTGCATCCCCGTTCTGTATCTGCAGCGCCTCCAACTTCTGCGTCACCTCGATGGCGCTCACTTGGCTCTTGCCGTTCAGCGCCAGCGACGCCGTGTGTGCGTTCTGAAAGTTTACCAATATCAAATGAAATTCATATAAAAATACTCTAAATGTAAAGTTGGGGATGTAACGGAGCCACCTATCATCTTTTCGCTCCAAGCCAACCTCACCTGCCCGTGGTGCATCCTGTCGATAAACAAACGAGGCTCTGCCAACCGACTGGCGGCGGTATAACCATCACGATTAAAGTTTAGCCAAATACCACAGGCCGATGGCGGGCAGCAGCGCCACCGGAGCGAGGAGCTACGCTCTGCGATCGCTAACCCGCCTGCCCAGCGTGGCGATTATGGGTATATCCTCCAGACGTTTGCCCTAATTGGCAAACAACTGGAGAGGCCTATGTCCAACAGTGGACTTCAATAGGCTGATGATGATGACAGTTGAAGGCCCAAAGTCAATGCAAACGCTATCGTGCCCGCTTGCGGTGAGCACGGGGGCGCGATGCACTGACTGGGGTGGGGAACTAGCTCTCCCCGAACCAGGAAAGCCGGCCGCTTGTCATATGCGGCTAGCCAAGGCAGGCCGGGACACGGTCGCATACTTCTGTGCTACCAGAATTCCTGGAAGTTGCTGCACTGTACTGGTGACACAAGGGCGTTACCGCCGTCAAATAAACGTTGACGCGTGTTTGCAGCCTTTTCTTTAGGTGCGACAGAGTGCGGCCCTGCCAGAGAGCTAGTGGTACCTTAGCGGCTAGGTCTTTGTCGACGCTGGGCTCCTTGGAGGCGGCCGGCGTCTTGTGCAACAGAGAGTAAGAGAGAGAGAGAGAGTGAGAGAGAGACAGAGGGAGACAGCTAGCTGTACCTTAGCGGCCAGGTCCTTGTCGACGCTGGGCTCCTTAGAGGCGGCGACAGCGTGCAGCGTCTCGTGCTAAAGAGAGAGTGAGAGAGAGGGAGACAGCTATCTGTACCGGATCTTGCAAGGTCCTTCATCAAAAGGCTTCTCGTGCGGGCTTCGATATCTGAAAGTTTGCCGGGCTTGCTCTCCGGGTCTTCATGATCCCGGGTGCTACCTCTCTTTCTCCAGGATTCAGGATCGCTCCTGGCACGGCCCTCAGCGCGGTTTTGCCCGCAGGATGGATCCCGTTGGAGAAGAACCGAGTCCCCTGCGAACCGCCAGCGACTGGGCTGCGGGTTACGAGGTTATCCAGCGGCCAGGTCCTTGTTGACGTTCGGCTCCTTGGAGGCGGCGGGCGACGGTGACAGCGTGCGGCTCGGCGAAGCGGACACAGACTTGCCGCGCGGCGTCTTGTGCTAGAGAGGGAGAGAAAAAGACAGAGAGAGATAGCCAGCTGTACTTTAGCGGTCAGGTCCTTGTCGAGGCTGGGCTGAGAGAGAGAAACACGGAGAGAGACAGCTGGCTGTACCTTAGCGGCCAGGTCCTTGTCCACGCTGGGCTCCTTGGAGGCGGCGGGCGACGGCGACAGCGTGCGGCCCGGCGACGCGGACACAGACTTGCCGCGCGGCGTCTTGTGCTAGAGAGAGAGAGACACACAGACAGAGAGAGACAGCTAGCTGTACCTTAGCGGCCAGGTCCTTGTCCACGCTGGGCTCCTTGGAGGCGGCGGGCGACGGCGACAGCGTGCGGCCCGGCGACGCGGACACAGACTTGCCGCGCGGCGTCTTGTGCTAGAGAGAGAGAAACAGCTAGCTGTACCTTACCGGCCAGGTTCTTGCCAACGCTGGGCTCCTTGGAGGCGGCGACAGCGTGCAGCGTCTCGTGCTAAAGAGAGAGTGAGAGAGAGGGAGACAGAAAGAGACAGCTATCTGTACCGGATCTTGCAAGGTCCTTCATTAAAAGGCCACGTGCGGGCTTCGATATCTGAAAGTTTGCCCGGGCTTGCTCTCCTGTCTTCATGATCCCGGGTGCTACCTCTCCTTCTTCAGGATACCCTCCCTCGCTCCTGGCACGGCCCTCAGCGCGGTTTTGGCCGCAGGATGGATCCTATTGGAGAAGAACCGATTCCCCTACGAACCGCCAGCGAGCGACCTGCGGCTTACGAGATAACCACGTAACCAGCGAGGGAGGGGGGAGGATGGGGTTCTTGGTTTGTACCTTAGCGGCCAGGTCCTTATCGACGCTGGGCTCCTTGGAGGCGGCGGGCGACGGCGACGCGGACACAGACTTGCCGCGCGGCGTCTTGTGCTAGAGAGAGAGAGACACACAGACAGAGAGAGACAGCTAGCTGTACCTTAGCGGCCAGGTCCTTGTCGACGCTCGGCTCCTTGGAGGCGGCGGGCGACGGCGACAGCGTGCGGCCCGGCGACGCGGACACAGACTTGCCGCGCGGCGTCTTGTGCTAGAGAGAGAGAGACACACAGACAGAGAGAGACAGCTAGCTGTACCTTAGCGGCCAGGTCCTTGTCGACGCTCGGCTCCTTGGAGGCGGCGGGCGACGGCGACAGCGTGCGGCCCGGCGACGCGGACACAGACTTGCCGCGCGGCGTCTTGTGCTAGAGAGAGAGAGACACACAGACAGAGAGAGACAGCTAGCTGTACCTTAGCGGCCAGGTCCTTGTCGACGCTCGGCTCCTTGGAGGCGGCGGGCGACGGCGACAGCGTGCGGCCCGGCGACGCGGACACAGACTTGCCGCGCGGCGTCTTGTGCTAGAGAGAGAGAGACACACAGACAGAGAGAGACAGCTAGCTGTACCTTAGCGGCCAGGTCCTTGTCGACGCTCGGCTCCTTGGAGGCGGCGGGCGACGGCGACAGCGTGCGGCCCGGCGACGCGGACACAGACTTGCCGCGCGGCGTCTTGTGCTAGAGAGAGAGAGACACACAGACAGAGAGAGACAGCTAGCTGTACCTTAGCGGCCAGGTCCTTGTCGACGCTCGGCTCCTTGGAGGCGGCGGGCGACGGCGACAGCGTGCGGCCCGGCGACGCGGACACAGACTTGCCGCGCGGCGTCTTGTTCTCGTGTTCTTTGGATGGCTTTGGCTTTCTGTGTAATGGCGGCTTGCCTTCTCCCGGAGCCACTGTTAACGCTGCAAATGTGAGTTATGTTGAATTAATTCGTTTGATTAAAGAATGTTAAAGTTGGAAAATGTTTAATTTTCATCGTAACAAGATCAGACTGAGCGAAAAGTACCAGGAGCGCATGAATAAGTGAGAAGTTGAATACCAAATTTTTGGTTATAAGAAAATGTAGTATCTTAAAACAATACCATACTAAACACATAGGGCAAAATCACCAAGATGGCAGCAAGCAGGCAGCGTGACGATCGCAGGGCGAAGCTCCTCGCTCCGATGACGCTGCTGCCCGTCATCAGTCTGTGGTATTTAGCTACGCCTTCAATTGTGATGGTTATATCGCCACCAGTCACTTGCCAGCGCCTCGTTTGTTGTTCGGCATGATGCACCACGGGCAGGTGAGGTTGGCTTAGAGCGAAAAGATGATAGGTGGCTCCGTTACACCCCTCTGAACGTACCTAATATCTTATTATAAACCAACATTAGGAAAGTTAAAGCAACTTATAGGACTTTCTACATATCTATGCGTTTCTTCTTCTTTTTACAGCTCCTGCCTTTTCAACCAAAGGCATCAGGCCGGTAGTCGGCTGTCGCGCGACATGCTCACGTGTCGCCTACACGCGGCGACACGCGCGTCACTTACGAGTCTTGTTGCCGGCGTGCAGCGAGGCGGGGCGGGACGTCGCCGCCCGCCACGCTGCTGTCGCGCGACATGCTCGCGTGTCGCGACACGCGGCGACACGCGCGTCACTTACGAGTCTTGTTGCCGGCGTGCAGCGAGGCGGGGCGGGACGTCGCCGCCCACCACGCTGCTGTCGCGCGACATGCTCACGAGTCGCTATACCCGGCGACACGCGCGTCACTTACGAATCTTGTTGCCGGCGTGCAGCGAGGCGGGGCGGGACGTCGCCGCCCACCACGCTGCTGTCGCGCGACATGCTCACGTGTCGCTATACCCGGCGACACGCGCGTCACTTACGAATCTTGTTGCCGGCGTGCAGCGAGGCGGGGCGGGACGTCGCCGCCCACCACGCTGCTGTGGCGCGACATGCTCACATGTCGCGTCGACATGCTCACATGGTGAGGATGGACACTTACGAGTCTTGTAGCCGGCGTGCAGCGAGGCGGGGCGGGACGTCGCCGCCCACCACGCTGCTGTCGCGCGACATGTTCACATGTCGCGTCGACATGCTCACATGGTGAGGATGGACACTTACGAGTCTTGTTGCCGGCGTGCAGCGAGGCGGGTCGCGGGCGGCGCGGCGTCGTGGCCGGCCGCCGCGGGACGTCGCCGCCCACCACGCTGCTGTCGCGCGACATGCTCGGCGTCGTCGCAACAGACGCGCCGCACGTGTCGCCTATGCCACCTGAATGTTCGCAACACACGTTTGTAATATTTAATCGCGATTTCCTTACAAAACTATTTTTAATTTTGGCTGTTCATCGATAGATATTGGTGAAAAAATTTTTTTAACAAAAAAAAACCGATTCCAAAATGATGAAAATGGGATCACCTAGGTTTTTATGAATGAATGAATAAAATAAAAATAAAGAATTATCCAAATCAGTTCACAATTCTTAGAGACTGGCTCGGTGGCTCAATTGGTAGTGACCCCTGCCTTCGGAACCAAGGGTCGTAGGTTCGATTCCCACCCGGGACAAACATTCGTGTGATGAACACTTGTGTTTGTTCCGTGTCTGGGTGTTTATATTTGTATTTAAGTATTTATTTGTGGTACCTTAGTTGTTCTGATACCCATAACACAAGTGCTTAAGGTACTTACTTTGGGATCGAAGCAATGTATGTGAGTTTGTCTGATATCTATTATTACAGTACAATCGAGAAGCTCCACCTCTTTTCGAAGTCGGTTAAAACTTTGTTTGTTAGCATTAATTGACTCCGACCTGTTACAATTTAAATAAAAAAACCGGCCAAGTGCGAGTCGGGCTCGCGCACAAAGGGTTCCGTAGCAGCAAATATAATAAACTTAACCAAAATTACAGTTAAATCAACCTATCTCAAAAACTATAAGAGATACTTTGATCAAACCAAAAATCGTTGAAAGAGTTAATTAGCATGCATCACCTCTATTTTTTTTAGAATTTTATACCCCGTAGTTATAAAAATAGAGGGGGGGGGGACATACTTTTTACGACTTTGAGAGCTGATATCTCAAAAACCGTTCACTTTAAGAAAAATGTTTTTTAGAAAACTTTATATCATTTTAAAAGACCTTTCCATTGATACCCCACACGGGTATGTACATCGAAAAAAAAATTTTCATCCCTCAGTTACATGTATGGGGGGCCCCACCCCCAATTCTTTTTTTTACTATTTAGTGTCATAATTTTGTAGCGGTTCATACAACACATATTCCCATCAAATTTCATCACTGTAGTACTTATAGTTTCCGAGTAAATCGGCTGTGACAGACGGACAGACGGACAGACGGACAGACGGACAGACGGACATGACGAAACTATAAGGGTTCCGTTTTTGCCATTTTGGCTACGGAACCCTAAAAACACGACATGTGAGTGACTTCACAAGCATGTTTTACGTAGAGGTAGGTAAATTATTATCAGTTGTCTAAGTAGTACTGATAGTACAAGCTTCGGCTTAGTATGGGACTAGATGGCGTTGTGTGGCCCAGCGTGGCATGTCTTGGGTTATTAATTCATGAATGTTGTTTGTGTTTTAAAAGGAAATTCCTTCAGGAAAAGAAACTCCCCAAGAAACCAGGTTCGACTCTCTAATTTGACAATTTAGAAAACGAAAAATAGTAATTTTTCTTAGTCCATGATTCAAAATATCTAATCTAGATGCAAAGTCTATAACTAAATTACTATTAAATATAAAAATCCATATAAACGAACAAACATCTAAACAAACGAGCATTTAAAATAACATTTAAAGCGTTAACTCAATATTAAACATAATCGCAAGTACATACAACAAACAATATTATTGTACAATATTTAAAGCGGCAATCAATTAATAACGTTGCACGCACATACAGCTTGGCAAATTATAATAAGCTTGGCAATTAGTAATATTTAATAAAAACAAACAGTACACGACCTATGAAAATGATCCTAAAGATCTTAGAAACAGACTAAAAATCACACAACGATAGACTTTTTTCTAAGAAATGATTCGGTATCAAAGAAAAAAATAGCACTAGTTTTCCGAATTGGAGAACCACAGAGCAAATACCAAGAGGTGTTATAACCAATATTCTCTATAAAACAAGTATGTCATTTACATTTCTTTATGTCTATTTAAAGTAAAGGGCTCGTCGTCTCTACTCGAATGCACGAGAAAGGCGGCTGTGAGAGAGGAATGGCGGCGCGTTGTGATGCTGGCCACCAACGCCTGACATGACAACCACGACCACTCTGACAAGAGTGACATCGACGAAGAAGAATGTCTATTTACCGGCTATGAGCACAAGTTTCTGATATTTTGACCCTAGCCTTAGAAACTTTCATGGTTACCTTGACAACAGAAGGTGCTACTGCTAAAACTTTGTTATGTGCAAGTCTGAACACAGGCCAACAGCTATAAGGGCAGATTCATAGGCCACGCCCACAAATGATGACGCCAGGATGTAAAGGTTTGTATTTTGTACAATAAAAAATATCTAGATATCTTATTCAACACACTATTCCATCTTTGTATTTGCTCAGTGGGCAACTAAAATCTGAATACGCACGCATATCCTTGGTCACCCAATGATAGCATATACTCATCCCGATACCGAATCATTCAACACACCTATTTCAAACCAAACCTATACACGTCACACACAATAAACATACCTCTCGGCGTGTTAACGCCCGTGCCCGCTATGGAGGCGGGGCGCGGCTTCCGCTGAGCGCTGCCCGCGCGCCGCACCACGCCCGCCTGCGACAGCGCGCTGCCCGGCCGCGAGCCCGGCGTCGTGTCGCCCGACCGGCACTCTGTACATAGCACGCGCTGGTTGTAGGGCTAGTAGGAGTAAGCGAGGGGAGCGCGCAGTGGATGGGGTACGTAGCGATGCGGACGAATGTTGTGGATGTGTGTTGTAGGGGGCGGGGTTAACAGGTAATGCGTTTTAAACGACACAATTGTCGTTTGACCAGCACTGTACAAAGCACGCGCTAGTTGTAGGGCCGGTGGCGGCGAGTGAGGGGAGCACGCAGTGGATGGGGTACGTGGCAATGAATGCGAACTTGGAGGAAGTGAGTTGTAAGGTGTCAAATCTTTGAGTTACTGTAAGGCGTCTGTACATAGCAGGCGGAATGTAGGGCTGGGAAGGAGATGCAAGGTTCTCCTTGCAACAGCGACATTATGTGCATGGCACGCGTTGTTTGTAGGACCGGGGGAGGCGAGTGAGGGGAGCGCGTAGTGGATGTGGTAAGTAGCGAGAGAAACTAATGTTGTGGATGTTTGTTATAAGGGGTGGGAGGTAACAATAAGGTGTCGTGTCGTCTGACCGGTACCCTGTATTTAGCAAGTGGTGTACGTAGCGAGGGATATTAGAGGATGTTTTAAGGTGTGATTTCCGTTCGCACCTGTTCATGACATGGGCGATATGTGGACTGATGAACTTAGGCATAGCTAGTGTGAAATGAATCGTGAACGTGAAAACATAATAATTTTGAGTAACTGTAGCATTAATATATGTCTTACAGATAAATTCAATATAACAAAATTAGTCAAAAATCTAATAACAAAAACAATAAGATTATAAATTTGAAATAATCTAATTTTTGTATAAAACAATGTGCATAATGGAATGTGCTACGTATAGACAACAGCAAAATTAGATGAACTTCAAAAACAGACCTTATGTCATTGACATAAGAATTAAATGCATCTTCTTTCGCTTTTGACTGTACCGAGAACCGTGAAATGTGTGAAAGCAAAACATATTTTCAGACCAACACTTTAAAATCTGATTGAAATCTTCGTTCATACTACCAAATAAGTATAGGCAGCATTAATTCATAGCTGTGTACTATATATTTATCTTGACAAAAAATCAACCGATCTAATCGAAAATAATAAAAGTCATTACAATTCAACCGACTGGTGGCATGGCGGTACAACCATTACGATCGAAGGCGTAGCTAAATACCACAGGCCGATGACGGGCAGCAGCGTCACCGGAGCGAGGAGCTACGCCCTGAGATACCCAACCCGCCTGCCCAGCGTGGCGATTATGGGTGAAGCCTCCAGATATCCGGCCAAAGTGGCGAACAACTGGAGAGGCCTATATCCAGCAGTGGACTGCGGTAGGCTGATGATAATGAATATTTCAACCAGATGATAAAAGTTTAACATACCTGGTTAGCTCGCATGATGGCCCACACCGTGAAAGGATGATAACACGAGAAAGACCCAAGATACATTACCTTATGAACCATCCCATATAATGATGTTGATGAGAATTATAATAACCATCCTATGAAACGCTGGAATTTATTATAGAAAGATAACTCCATTCCTAATGAGACCTTATTCGATTCGTTATATTTATGTTTAGTTGATAAGTAGTGTTGCTTCTTTTTGTTCTAAGAATACTTCGATCCATAGATCTTTGACAAACAAACTAACTGATTCAATAATTTTACAGGAATTTTATTAGTTCAACTCTTTTGAGCTGCAAAGTCCAAAAGATGGGATACAGAAACAGGATAATTCGTATTATAATATAATTTATTCATCTTTGAAAATCATAGCAGATCTCTTTCTTTGATAGTTGCAAGGAAAATACGATCCAATTAACCTATCGATACGGTCGTGATCAATTTGAATGAGATGAGCCTAATGAGAAATTAAGTACATTATCGCTTAAATTATTAAGACAAGCGCACACAAGGCAAAGCGAAATAATGTATATTGCAAAGCGTTACAAAATAACTATACATTCGTAATATAATACGTCGACGTTTACAATTAGAAAATTATATCAGTTTCCCGTTTTAACGATACATTCCCTTTAAGTATGAGAATAAGGATAAACATACTCGTAATAGGTATGCTTTTTTTTAATAGCAGAGGGGGCAAACAGGCCTGTAGGTCACCTGATGGTAAGTGATCACTTCAGCCCATAGACACCGCAACACCAAGGGAGTCACAGGCCGTTGCCGGCCCTCGTTTTTTGAAGGTCGCTAAGTCGGTTCCATTAGAAAAAGCATGTTTGACCATCCTTAAAAGCCAATATAGGAATAAGCTTTAGAACACAATTTTAAAAGATGACTTTTCTAAAATGCCAATTTTACAACAAATTTTTGAACAAAATTTTGATAGATGAATGATGTTGATGACGAAACCCGATACCGAATTAGAATATTGTTAGCCACAATGTGATAGAAATACTTAATCTTAACCTAATCCAAACAACACCAGTGAGGTTAGGGCATATTCTAGCCAAAAATCCGCTTTAATAAGCAAAGCTTGCTCCGAATTTTCTTTAGAATCCAAGTTAAAACCAAAGCCAGTTTGAACACCTGCTGAAGGGCGAAAGCTGACTAGTGGATACGGAGAAAGGATGTATAATGAAGATTGTATTAGGATTTTAAAATCTTTATTATGCATGAGTTTGTTCCGTCCACTTAGTAAGGTTGTTCAGAGATCGATGTGCGAATTGAATTGCAATATATTGTACTCGAATGCAGTTTTTTCGTAAAATCATAATGAGTTTGCTCTTCATCGTAATTCTGTTACATGAAATTAGAACTTGCATTGTGTTGCTTACCTCTTTAACTGTGTAGAGGACATGACTGTATCCTCTACCCAAAGATAGCTCATTACAATATGATTGCCTATTATACTACTGTATAATATGTATACTTTTACATATATATATATATAGTATACTTTGACTTACTTTCCCTAAATTAATTTTTATTTATGTACACATTGTATGATTTTGTAACTATTAACTATGCTATCTTTTCAGTGAAAAGTATTCCTAACAAAAACTTTCCTTTCCCATAAAATATCGAAGTTCCACAAACTGTGCGAGTCCTAAGGAATTGCAATTTAAAATACCATTTGCTGTCATTTAAGCCAAATTTATATTGTAGAGTTCAGTGAATCAACTGTAATCGCAATAGCAGCGAATACCTAAGAATTTGACTATAGTTCATTCGCGTTTAGAAAATAGTGATTGACAGGTCACTGACAGGCCACTAGCCAATTAAAACGCTAGAACTTTAATATAGCTTCCTACTGAACATATTATAATTCTACGAGTATCACACGTAAACATTGCATTTCAACCGCCCATCACCCCCACCCAACCCAGCGACCAAACCAAGCCCTGGTACGCGTCCCGAAGCGTTCCGAAGCGTCCCGAAGCGTTCCGAAGCGTCTCTCGCGGGTCGCCTTACGGGTCCTGTTGAGGTGGAGCAGGGAGGGCGAGGCGCTGGTGAGCGGGCGCGCGGGCAGGCGGTCGAGGCGCGTCATGGAGTAGGCTCTACCTGGCGCGCGCGGCGCGGGCACCGTCGGCACCAGGTCCGTGCGCCGCCGCGCCACCGACGACCACATCACCGCCGGCTGCCGGTCGGGTTCGTCTGGAACACGGTTATTAGCAGGGTCAAAATACTTACTTACTTAAGAGAGGTAGGGCATAGCGAATCTTCGCTCGAATTGAGCCGCCCGTCCGGGGAAGGACCTCCACCCTATAGAATACCGCAGTCAAATGACCTCTGGGTCGTGTTTCTGCCGGTGAGTAGGGTTTCCGGAGCTCGTGGGGGGTTAGGGTTGGGCCGGCATGGCGGTGGCAACTGACAGGTAACTGACCAGTTACTTGCCCGTTGTCACAGCGACTTGGGCTTCTCTTTCGCTTTCCATCAGGTGTAGGGAAGCCATTATGTCGAGCCACTATAAAAAAAAAAAAAAAACTTACATTTTATTAAGCCCACATTCTAGATTAGCAAACGGTATTGAGCCGCTAAGTCTTAGGAGGGATTTCTCCTCATTATGCGTGTACTACCGTTTCTATAATGGGGAGTGTTCCATGGAGTTGTTTGAGATGATGCCTACGGCGACATTGTATCATCGCACCGCTCGCCGTCGTCAGGGTATTCAGCCTCATACCCTAGAGTCTGCACGGTCACGCACGGTATGTCTCAACAGAAACTTTTTGCCGCGTACAATCAGGCTGTGTACAGAATGAGCTCCCCGCCGAGGCTCTCCCCCGAGACTACAGTATGGGGTCCTTCAAAAAGGTTCTGAAGAGGTTTATAAAGGATCGGCAACGCACGTATGATACCCCTGGTGTTGCCATAGGCTGCGGTAACCGCTTAACATCAGGCAGGCCGTAAACTTGTTTGCCACCCTAGTGGTATAAAAAAGAAATAATGGACACGTATTTTTTGAATAAACAAAAAAATAACAAAGATGTTTAATATAATTAGGTACTACGGTTTAAGTGATAATAAACATAAATTGTCAAGCAATTCATACAAAAAATACTACAATTAAAAACACTCTTTCTATTACATTAAAAACCGGCCAAGTGCGAGTCGGACTCGCGCACGTAGGGTTCCGTACCACTGATTGAATGAAAAAATTAGGTAGGTAATTTGATTTATTACGTTTAAAAAAAACTACTGTCTAGATTTCATTCAAACCAAATTTCGTTAGTAGTTTTTATAGTAATACACATCATATATTTTTTTCAGTTTTACAGTGCCCATATTTTAGAAGTTACGGGGGGGGGGGACACACACATTTTACCACTTTGGAAGAGTCTCTCGCGCAAACTATTCATCTGAGAAAAAAATGATGTTAGAAACCTCAACATCATTTTCAAATACCTATTCATAGATATCCCACACGTATGGGTTTGATGAAAAAAAATTTTTTGAGTTTCAGTTCCATGTATGGGGAACCCCAAAAATTTTGGATTTTTTTCTGATTTTACTTTAAAATCTTAATGCGGTTAACAGAATACATCTACGTACCAAATTTCAATAATGTAGCTCTTATAGTTTCGGAATAAACTGGCTGTGACATACGGACGGACAGACAGACAGACAGACAGACAGACAGACAGACAGACATGACGAATCTATAAGGGTCCCGTTTTTGCCATTTTGGCTACGGAACCCTAATAAAAAAAGCATTACGTCTTTCGCAGTTTTAATTTATTAGCGCACCATGAAAACGCAGAGTTCAGAGATCCGAAGAATGTAAACACATACGATGGGATGCCTAAAATTAGCATGCATGACGAGATCGCAAACTCTGGACTAATGCATGGAGTTGAATGATCGCTCAGAAAGTAATTGTATGCAAATAGAGTGAACTATAGGTTTAAAAAAGAGTCATGATTCTGAAAAAGACTCAATAAGAAAGCCTATTTTTAATAACTTGATGATCATCGAATGCTGTTGAGCGCATTATCTCTTCAAGATCTTTTTAAGACAGTGGGGATAAACGGGCCTGAAGGTCACCTGATGGTAAGTGAACACGTCAGCCATAGACACCGCAACACCAGGGGTGTCTCAGGTGCGTTGCCGGCCCTTGATAAATTTGTAGGCTTGCATTTTGAAGGTCCCTAAGTCGTATTACGACCTCCGGTAAAATTGCAGCTCCAGTTTTCAAGCTGATTCCAAGGATGCGTGGCAGAAAATTTTGTGCAAAACATACCGAGGCCCGGGACCGATCAAAGTGGCGAGCATTGGGGTCTATGTCCAGCAGTGGACTGATGTGGGCTGATGATGATGATGATACCGTGGAAGACTTCTAACTATCAAGATGATAAGGATGAAATCCTAATAAGCTGGTAATAGAATTATTCCGAACACTCGCTCTGATACACTATGGGGACGTCTCCCAGAACACTCAGGCATGCCCGGGAATCGATCCTTTGGATCAATTGTGCTTTAGGCTCAATCAACCCCCCTGCCCAGCATGGCTATTAAGTCTCTAGATGTTTGCCCAAAGTGGCGAACAACTGGATAGGCCTATGTCCAGCAGTGGCCTCCAATAGGCTGATGATGATGATTAATATGGCTTAACGTGCTAACCATAGCCCCACCGATACCATCCTTTTTTTATATAAACAGACAAAAGCGATTACATGAGGATGGTACGGCCACATAAAGCGCAGGCCGTCAGATTACGTGGGAAATAGATGCCTCGACCTCACTGTCCAAGCCCCTAGAACGCGCGGCAGGCCCAAGAAACACTGGCTGGATGTCGTCAGAGCGGATATGGCAGAGAACAATCTCACGCCAGAGGATGCCGAAGATCGGGCAAAGTGGAGGAGATTGAGTAGGAAAGCGGACCCTGGTACTAGTAGGCCGGGAAAACGCTAGGGCGAAGAAGAAACAGACAAAAGCGATATCTCGTTAGCCAAAACACATTTATCTTTTATTAGCAACATAATTAAGGAGAATTAGGTCGCTATGCAATAGGCTAGAATCTAGATTAGACTTGAGCAAAATTCCTCAAGTAAATTTAGACCTTAAGCTTTCAGTGTTAAGATTCCTTTTTTATCGGCAATAATCTTGGTAAGTTACGTATAGGATACATTTACGTGTGCAATGGCTTACAAGACGTATTAATGTGATCTTTTCTAATCCATGGCAAGGTCGGATGATCTACTTGTAATGTAAACAAGTTGCCATTACCTCGTTGCACAGTTCGTCACTCGGACTAGTCGTGCACTCGTGTTTAGCGAATCAATGCGAATTATAATTCAGACAGCAACCAAACGCTTTAAGATGAGTGTTGTAACATAATATTACAGGTTGTGTATGTACGCAATTGAATATCATCATCATTAGCTTGCAGAGTCCACTGCTGGACATGCCTCCCCCAATGACAATAGAGAATATGCATGAATTTTTTTTATTGATTTCTTGAGATCTTTTATCTTCCAGATACATAAATATCGAAGAATTTTTCAACTATCTGTTCTATTAAGCGAGTTATAAAGCGTTAAAGTTATTGCTTAGACAGAGATATCCGACGTGGCGGATGACGTCACGTACCGTGAGCGCCATACAAATTCCATAGAAAAATCTGTTTCGCGTGAGAGAGACGGATATATTTACTTTCAACGACTGTATCTCGCCCAATTTTCAGCCAATTTTGATTTTGTTTTCACTGTTCATAGTATATTTTGACAGGCTCGGTGGCTCATTTGGTAGTGACCTCTCCCCTCTGAGCCGAGGGTCGTGGGTTCGATTCCCGCACAGTACAAACATTTGTGTTCATGAACATGTCTGTTTGTATTGGTCTGGGTGTTTTCTATGTATAATATGTATTTATTTACAAAAAAAAAATGTATCTAAGTAAGTTTATCAGTTGTCTAGTACCCATAGTACAAGCTTCGGCTTAGTTTGGGGCTAGGTGGCGCTATGTGGCCCAGAGTGGCATGTCTTGGGTTATTTATTTATTTATTTATTATTTATTTTATCTATTTTACTATAAATTAGTAAATACATGAAACTATTTTTCATGCATATTCCCTATTGCCATTTGGGGAATTTTTCTTAGTTGGCAGGAGGCTTGACCGCAGTAGGTTTCATTTGTACCCAAGTAAGCGCTGCCGCCCGTTACGTGTCATTCCCTTAGTCGTATTCTACGACACAGTGTGCCATGGAGTGGCATCCTATTATAAATGCGAAAACCACACGAGCTATGCATTTATACATAATGCAATTTATTTTACATTATTAAAAAATATAATAAAAAAAATGAGTTGATCTAAAATACTTACAGAAACTAGCAAACATTCTGAATCCTTTGATAGCGTAAAACAGAATAGGACAGTTTTAATACATGACATAGGCACATAATCAATTTTATTTTAGCACTGGGAGAAAGAGGATAGATTTATAAGTTTAGAGGAGAAGGGGAAAGAAACACCCACCTTTCCCCTTCTCCCCTATCAGCATACTACACTACATTAGTTTTAGTATACTGTATACGAGTATCTCTGACGTTATGACCGACTAATAATTGTCTTTAATGAATGATACCTTTATTATCATGTCAGACAAATCCAAAGATATCATTTGTCATTATAGATAGGTAACCTAATTGTATAATTAATATCTGAAATTTATTGCTCGCCAAAGTTAATTTTTGCCATTAGTAATAATAATCAGTATCTGACGAGTAATTAAGTTATAAGTGACACTAAACTGTCCAAAGATGATAATTGACATTAATGATACCTTTATTATCAGTGTCTGACGAGTCCAACTGAAGTGCCGAGGCGCGTCTTGTCAGCGGCGCAGACGCGAACATCACGTTTGTTGTTGATGCCGCCCTGGAAATTGATAATAATACAATTAATGATACATTAATTGAAGCAATGATAAATGTTAGAATCTGATGCTGCATTCTGTATTATTTTAAAACAATATCTTAACATATTTTAATGAAAAGTCTATTACAAATACTGTGCGCAATAATGATATTCATTTAATAGTATGAAGCGAACATATCGCTCATGCCAGACTAGTTATAATTGAAATAATGATTTGACTTAATCATCATTGGCTTAATTCAGCATTATAATGTTTGTGAATAGAAGGACTAGTTATGATTGACGATCATTATAATATTAAATCAAATAAGGCAGTAAAAGACAATTAAAAATAAAATAAAACAATTTTATGCACAATGATGAAATAAAAAATTAACAGGAGAAAGTTGAAAACAATAAGGTAAAAACTTATGCATACGTTCAGAAATCCATACATTAACGACACAACTACATTTTACATGCAAATTCAATCCTTATGCTATACATGTTACGGTAGAAGTTGAGAGAACAATACCTTGATTTGTCGCTGATAAATACACATGCACATTCAATCAAAATTATGACATTACAGAGCTAAGACCCAGTGTTTCAATACAATACTTAAATACATCGTAACATGTTAACGTTATTACTACTACTTACATTGCATATTTTGCAAAGTGTACCTTCTGAACTGAATCACGAAGAATGTATTTTGAACCCACAAATGTGGACTGGCTTATGTATTAGTACCACCAATACCTCGCGCTCTTACTACACCTGGCCAGCGTCGTTGGTGGTGGTAGGCTAGACTATCGTTGGGAACATTCATGAGCTGATGATGACTATAAATTAATAAGCCAGACAAATTTATTTATACCACACCACTTGGTCTAGAACTTTTTCCTTGTACTAGGTACCAAGAGCCTTGTATTAAGAGCATCTCTCAGAACACTGACCTGAGACAATTTAGAATACTTAATTTTCCAAATGAAAAGAAATGAAGAAATAGAAGTTTTCTAAATTGACCAGATCGAGAGGCCAGATCCTTGGCTTCAAGCGATTTTAATCTTAAAGCTCTAACCATTGGACCACTGAGGCTGTCCAGTGCCGTGTAAACGCTAATAATGTTGAATCATATTGACAGTCCTAACTTTTCACAGACATGCTATAAATAGAATATTGCAAGTACCTAGGTCTAAATCTAACCTTGCCTAAATATAGCCGTGTCTTGTTTCCTTGCGACCTAAAGACGATATTTTTTACAATACCGTCAAGGTTGGCTGGCGATGAAAACGCATAAAATATGTAAGATACTTTGCAGTGAACGCAGAAGGTATATCGGCTGATGTAGAGCTATATATCATGAGCTGGCATAAAACAAGCCGTAATTCATTTATATATACGTTTTTTGTGTACGTACCTACTACATATGTTGGATGTGGTTTAGTTTTATTATTTTTAATTTACAAGCTTTTAGTTAACTTGAACGTATGTATGTTGCTGGTGTGTTCGGGTGAAATCTTGCTATTCAAATATGATAAATAAGTAGACAACTTCAACAGATCGAGCTGAAATTTTGTATACACGTTCAGTTTGTAGTTTCTCCTTCACTTAACGACTCTAGACCAATATTTTCAAAAAGCAATATCAGTTGTATTATTGCTAAATTGTTCTCCGCACATGTTATCTCAGCGTATCTAGAGATGGATAAGTTTGATATCACATACAGGTTGAACCGAACCAATCGCAATTGATAGTGGAGTAAGTACATTAAATAGATATGTATACGACAGGTTAAGCTATTTTTTGGGATAAAATGGTGGGCTATCGAGGATAAATAAAAGCGAACTTATATAAAATACTCAACTCAAAATGCAGTTGAAGAATTGAAACCCATAATTTCAGTCCATTGGCAAACTTAAAATCAAATACAGACCGATTTCATAAAGGAAACAAGAAAATCGATTGTCACAGCCTCGATATCGGTCCAACAAAGCTGCATTCAAGTATTCTTTAATTACAAAACTTTCCACGACAAATATACTCGTACACTAAAGTTTATCGCACCCAAACATTGCATAACGAAACGTCAAAAAAATTTCGCCACAGCCGAAATAAGGCCATTGTTCACGAGACAATGGGCCGCGGTGTCGGAAGGAAGGTGACGTCATGCGCGCTGGACCGCGGAGGAAGCCGCGGACGTGAGTATGGGGCCTTATGGCTAATGGGTTAATAAAGCGAATTAGCATCGGCGTCCAAACAACCAAGATTTTGTCTTTATCATCATCAGGATGGTTTGGGAATCATTTAGCACAGATATTGACCAGGGATCACGTTGGATCCTATGTCGTTGACAGTACAAGATGCCGATCGAGGACAAGCAAGTTACGATTTCGTGTCTAAGAAGCAGTGCCTGACATAGTAGACTATGAATTTGTTCTGTCATGTCTAACTTTTTATTAACTTATAGGTGCAACAAATTAAATTGCAAAAAATGGGGATTATTTCAACGCAAATATTTTCCCAAAATTACAATTTATTATACTCGCATTCCTACTTAAGTATAAGGTTAAAAAAACCCACGCCCATTGATCTCTGCGACTTAGCTTTACTTTTCAGCCTGTGAGTAAATATGGGCCTGGTGAGTAAACCAAGTGACCAAAAGTGAGTAATTTTAACGAAAAATACGTACGAATGAAACTTCAATCATCCTTACTAGTTTAAGTGGATTCGTTTAAGTGGAGTGGATGTTTAAGTAGATTCGGGTCGGACGGAATTCATAAAATGAACAACAATAACTTCATCTAAGCCTACTTTTGCAACACAAATTAATCATTACATGATTACTTATGTAAGCATAATGTGCAGTCATAACAAAAATGATACATTAGCAAGTCATGGCCACCATTTAATTAGTTGATTTAATTAAATTAATGATAAAAACTATCTCTGCGTTATATTTATAATTAATGATAATGATTAATGACAGTTTTTATTAGCGCCGTGAGTCACCGAGTACGGTTTGTGCGGAAGACGAGAATGAATAGCGCAGACGTGTATGGAATTCGATAACGGGTTATAGTAAGTTATTATTAAAGTATGACCATGTCATTAGCAACGGATGAATAATATCTTAGTCGACATTTATAATTTCGTCAATGAAAAATGTTTGGGAAAAAAAGGGAAATTCACTTGCGCCATACATCGATTTATGGATGCGTTTCCATAGAAGCGGGGCTGCTGAGTGAATCTGCGCGAAGCTGATAAAATTCATCACCCAAGATTGTCCCAATGAAGTGATATGTGGAGATGACGTGTGATTTGGGCAAACATCATCATCGGCCTGAAGACTTCCACTGCTGGACATAGGCCTTCGCTATTATAACTAAATAACCCTTTATTTCTGCAGTAGGAAATTAAGTTATTTTTAAGCAAAAGGAGGTACATACATGCAATCCTTACTTACTAACCTAAGACTTAGGAATATATTATTACTAACAAAAATGTATGGATTAATCTAAAAGAAATGATTATTATAATGACATTCATCATTTGGAAGAACAGCCTTAGTCACCACGTTTGGCCGCCATCAGGCGGGTTGGTGACCGCAGTAGGTTTTATTTATACCCAGGTAAACGCTGCTATCAAACGGATAGCAGCGTTTACCTAATATTCGACTTCTATGACACCCATGGTACGAAATGGGGTGGTCCCATTCTAAGCCCCGAGACACACAGACAAGTACTAAAACATTAGCATATAATGAAAAAGCTATAACAACACGGTATCTGTTTACCATTGTCATGAGTTAGTTTAAACAGCCTGAGAACCACCGGTATTGGTCACGGTGGTGGCCCCAAAATTAACATAAAACCGACCTTGATAAAGTACAAACAACATACCCACAACAATTACAAAAACCGCATTAATTACGTCGAAACATGCAAACCAATTTTCATACAATTTGTGTAATGCAAAACCGATCCTAATTGTATGGGTAACAAAAGTGATTTCAGTATTTAGGTGTCAGGCTGATTGTTAAAAGCCACAAGAGGAAACGTTGAAAAAAACCGTTAACTCTATAAAGAGTTTTCAATTTCAATTAATTATTAAACTGTCATTCATCATCATCATCAGCCTATTGCTGGACATAGGGCTTTCCAGTTGTTGTCCAAGTGTATTAAATTAATGTTCCCCGCATCTAACTTGGTTCCTCTAATTAATTGCATTAAGTTGAGTGGAAGTCCAAAATGTTATCTATAAAATACATATTGATATTGTAAATCCAAATAAGTAAATCTAACAGTAATTCTTTATTTTCATTATAATAACGCGACTAAAATGTCAACAAACCCAAAAATGTACACTTATGATCTCATCTAACTCTTATGTTTCCTTTGAAAACGATCACTTTGCATCGTCTGAGTCATTTACTTTAAATTCGTTACCTACGGTTTATTTCCTAAATGTATAAATGATAGAAGCCTATGCGACATGAAATTCACCATTAGTGTTGTAATAAACATGAAATTCAATAGAATATTTAACATTCTCTAACTTTTCTTAAGGCTCACCTTCTTTTTACTTAACACATGCGCGCGGTATTTCTTTTTTTTTATAGTAGCTCGACATAATGGCTTCCCTACGCCTGATGGACAGCGAAAGAGAAGGCCAAGTCGCTGTGACAACTGGCAAGTAACTGGTTAGTTACCTGTCAGTTGCCACCGCCATGCCGGCCCAACCCTAACCCCCACGAGCTCCGGAGACCCTACTCACCAGCAGAAACACAACCCGGAAGTCATTTGGCTGCGGTATTCTATAGGGTGGAGGTCCTTCCCCGGACGGGCGGCTCAATTCGAGCCTATAATATCTGTCGACCTAATGTTTGGTCCTCACGACCGCTTACCATCAAATGGAGTGATCTATTTCTTATGCCTGTCGCTCTAACTTTTGGGCCTCTCGACCGCTTACCATCAGGTGGAGTGAGGTCATATTGAATGAACGCCTTATTATGGTGTCTTCTTCTTTTCGTGTCAACGAACCTAACTCTAAGCGAGATTACGACCCGATAAGTCCCGACCAAAACCTAGCAACCGATACACCACTGTCAGTCGCCTGGTAGAGATCCTCCATAGTGCAGGTGGCGGGGCACAATGTACAGGTGATAAGGTGCGACATAGTTTGAGAGTAGTCTCTCTCTCAAACTATTATGGTGTTATATTTAGCCAAAATGTGTGAAAACTCTTTATAAACACCACATTTTCACACGAACCTATAATCTTATCAATCACAGCAAACTAGTCATGTAATTGGCAGTTGAAAGTCTGCCAAAGCACAGCGCATTACAGGCGTACCCTCAGCGTGGTGACGTCATTACTGTTATGCGACGCTAGCAGAATATGAAAAGGCGCGCCATATGTCGAGTGTGGCCACTCGGCCTAAATATTTCAGTCTAGGACTCAGCTGTGCGGAACATTTTCGCTTGCGTCCTAATATTTTGTATGGATACTGTTTGGATGGACGGATTTTTTTTGCTTGCACGCAAAAACTACTGTAACTTTTTAATGATACTTTATTATGTACCTACATAATATCTTCCAATATAATAAATGCGAAAATTTGTTTGAATGGAATTGTTACTCTTTCACGCGAAAATTACTGAACGGATTTATATGAAATAAATTTTATCCCATCGCATCCTGTGAGTGTCGTAGAACACGACAAAGGGAATATCAGGAAACGGGCAGCAGCGTTTAGCTGGGTACAAATAAAACCTACTATGGTTATTAACCCGCCTGCTTGGTGACTAATTCCCCATACGACCTATGGAGAGAGACCATGTCTAGCAGTGGACGTGTACAGGGTGATTATGAAAGCCTTGGGCTCCAGCTAGTTTGAAATAAATGTAACTATCTCCTTGACTAGGCTGCAAGCCGCCATATCGCAGTCCGGCCAAGCCGTAAATATCTTATCAAACTGCAAATTCTATTGGTAATTATGTTATAAATTAATTGAGATTACTGACTCACCGTGTCGTTTATTGTGTTTCAGTTTAATCTCTTCACTTAAGGTAGTTATAAGATAATGGTTTTAGCTTTCATATAATGTTTATTTCAAAATAATTTTTTTTTTTCAGTATTCTATCCTGCATCTGGGGGGCTATTCATAAATGCGTACGGAAAGATCTCTTTTGGGAACGAGAAACATTTATCGTTTCATTCAAAGACGAACTGTATCTTCGAGAATGCTTCCGTTTCCATCTCTCGTTTCCGAGAGAGAACTTTCAGAGCCCATTTGTGAATAGCCCCCGCTGATCTCTGACTCTCAGATCGCGTCGAACTATCGTCCCCTTGAGACAGAGAATGCACTTATGAACACACTTGTGAACTCTATCTTTTGAGTGCTTGGTCAGTCTCTTTGATATTAACCGCTGTGGCAAGTTATTATTATCTGTATCGCAATCAAACCTGCTATATGTCTATATACGAGTTGGGTAACTAGTCCAATCAAAGAAAGGGAAACTGTCAAAACCCACTAATTTATTCATAATGTTTAGCCATTCCTACAGTTATATTCGTGAGCAATCACACGTACCGAAGGTTGAGTATGCCTGTCCTAATCGTCGGAATGTCAGAGTTGAACTATGTACTAAAATAAACGATTTCTAAATAGATGATTCCGTTTGTATAACTATATTTATGGAGGATCGGATAGCTTTATTTAAGTACGGTTTACAAGTTTAGTAAACCCTTAGTTAAGGGTACAAAAGTACAAATTGTTTTTTATAAGAAAATCGCTTAATAGCTAAAGACCGCCTAAATTATACCCGTAATTTAGATTTTAAATAACTGTAGTGTTTGGTGAGCAATAAAGAATATCTATCCTAAGGTTTTTCCTCTCCCTGGAATCGTTTCCAAGGATAACTGAAGGAATTTAAAACAAATCAATTTATGAATTCTTTCCACTAGGAATCTCGCTCTGGATCTAGGACCCCCCAATACGCCACAGAGTTCGTCATAAATACTTTTTAACTACTTTTAAGTAGATAGGCACACAGCGGTCTTTGAATTTTTGATTTAACTCGACTTCAAATAAAAGTTCTCGTATCTAATTAACTACGATTATATCCCGGATCCGCTCTCCCAACAGTCCGGTGATGATGACAAGGCTGGCCTGGCCATCATCGTAGCCATTTAGAAAAAAAAAATCTAGTCGATTTTCAAATGTACCCGTACATAGGTACCAATTGTGTAAATAAGTACAAATATAGTACAACATTATCCATGATACAATCAGTATGATACCGTTCTGGAAAGTTACATATCGATTATCGCCAGCTGGTAGATTATATGGATAGTGGATATAAATTACGTCACTTGTATATGTATCGTTTTTCCTAACAAATATTTCATAACATAATGGGTACTGTGAGTAGTATAAGGAAACATAAGAATCGCTCCACTTTTCCCCACTAAACGGCCCCACTGATGGGTCAGAATGCCATAAGTTGGGCGGATTGGTCTTTATGGAGTGAAATCTAAGACAGATTCTGAATTTTTTGCCGAATTTTTATTTTATAGAAGCACGACGAATGGCTTCCTTCATTCCTGATGGAAAGCGCCTGAGACGCTGCGAATATTAAGGCGTCGAATATTCAGTAAATATTCGAAAAATTCACTAGTGATAACTAACACTAGTTAGAATTAAGTAGAGTAGATTCTGCCTCAGTCAAGATAGTAGGAACTGCCGCACTAGATCTACAGTCAGATATGAGACCTCCACTTTTAACCCACCAGTGAAGCTATTCCATGGTTGGCAACGTGGAATAATTCTGATATAACCCTTTGTAATCTCTATTTAGTATAACCCACATACATAATACTACAGTAATGTTATTAATTAGAGTCTCACACCAACATGTGTCAGTCATGTATATCGTACGTGAGCGCTATCAGGTTTCATAATACTTGTTACCTGGTAAATAGTCTAGCTTACTGTGTTGTTATCCCAAAACATAGAAGAATTTGCCCAATATAATTTAAGGAAAGATAACTAGGTAAGGTAGTATTGGCGTTGGAAGCAAAGGCGTAGCTATACCATCCGAGGCCTGTGGAAAATTCTTTTAAGGGCTCTTATAGAATTATCGCCAGTTCTGTTCGTTCCAACTTGGTTAACAGGTTTCAGAGTATAGACACATGCTATTACCGATATCGCAGCTGGGTAGCTGGACTAAGTTGAGGGACTATGGCATTATATGATTATACCGATTTGCCATCCTATAGTATGCCACTGGTCGGAAGTACAAGCATAGACAAACCCTATTTAACTTAAAAGTAACGTTATTTTAAGCCTTGTAAAATCCTTATCTACCGCACAGCTCTAGCACAATAAAACTGGCATATCCACCACTTTCCAAGAGAAAACAATTATGTAAAACACAATCTCAACATCAAAACGGTCTGACGTTCACAAACCATGCACATCGCGTAAGTTCAGCATGCAAAACACTAGTCTACTACCGCGCTACGTAACGTACCAAAATAGACTCTAAGGCCCTGATCACACTGGCGTTGGTGCTTGAAAAGCGAGCGCGTTTTTCGAGCGTATAGCCGATTGTCCATTGCTTAGTGAAACAGAGGATGCGTTTATAAACTGGCGTTGGCATTTGTAGAGCAAGCGCGTTTGTCGAGCGTAAAGATATATTGTACAACGAATGTTTACCTATACCTAGTTTTAAATCATTGTTTGGTATGCAATAAAGTATATCTATCTATCAAACGCTGTTCGTCCACCATCAGGTGTA
This sequence comes from Conogethes punctiferalis, assembly GCA_031163375.1. NCBI lineage: Eukaryota > Metazoa > Arthropoda > Insecta > Lepidoptera > Crambidae > Conogethes > Conogethes punctiferalis. The sequence goes on along the minus strand of CM062095.1, from coordinate 5,190,977 downwards.
ACTGAGGGTGCGTTTCAACACAAGCGCCTGCGTGATTGATCAATTATATTGCTAAGACATACATATCACTTCATTGGAACAATATCATTGGTCAATTTTGCCAGCTTCGCGACACTTTTGTAGAAACGCCACATGATTATGTTTTCGCGCAGTTGAACCAGTTTTTCATGCATGTTGATCCACCGCAAAGTAAGCTACGTTTGCGAAGAACTGGTTGAACCATGTGAGCAAACCTTTACGCAAAGATAACTAACTCGTTCAAGATATTTTTAGACGTTTGACTCGCTTTTTAACACATTTTAATTGCGCTTATGATATAAGCTAAAGCGTAACCACACAAACATATACATACATAACTGTAATCGTGTAAAGCTTAATTAGACAAAGCTAGACGCGACAGACAACCGTCAGTGTGAACTGGGCCTTACGAACTACATTGTACAAGATTTAACACACAGATAACAGGCATTAAGGTTCCAGCTAATTGTACCACTACTCTATATTTTAATTTAACAATGCAATGTCTATACAGATAAAATATGTTTGTTGAGGAGTATCAATTATTTCGACTAAATTTGAATAAGGGTTTTACTATGCAGATTCATAGAGCAAACATAGCATGTACTGATAGAAATATTGTTTTTTAGTATTCATTTTCTAATAGTTTAAATGTTCATACTCGTATAAGCAAAACATTGGAAATGAAGCTTATTTATACAGCTTTTCACAATACACTAGATGTAAATCCCAGGACATTTTTTACTGCAAACGGGTACGTTGTCTCAACCCATAATCATAGCAATGAATCTAGAATAAGGCTAGCAAATTATTCAGGTTTAGTCGAAATAATAGAGTACATTTTTAGTAAAAATAAAAGCTACAACAACTAAACTACTACAGTTTTTCTTCCAATGAAAACATAATACCTATATAAAGCGTTCCTAATAAATACTTGCAGCAAAACTACAGCCCATAATTAGTAAGTTATTGTTCAACAATACAGGTACAAAACAAAATTAGTCGGGATTATCTATAAAAAGTAAAATAAAAAACTGCTTACAGTGACTCAAAAAAGTTCATCTGATCTATGGGGTTGGTACTGGTGGGTAGGGAAAATAAAAAAAACATATTAGACAACAAAAAACGGGGGTGAAAAAACGGTTACAAAATTATGGACGTAGGTTCTTTGATTTCAAAACCCTTCACCTTTTATAAAGCAATAAATTATCGGGGAAAAAAAATCTACAAAAAAAAATTGTTTTGACAACAAAACCGACTAAGCGTAAAGCATAGTTCATTAGCCTAATTTCATAAAGGCCTTGATAATAAAAAAAAAAAGCTACAAAAATTCCTTAACCAATCTCGACTCTCGAGTACATAGTATTAGAGTTCAACGAAGTAGGACAGTTGTAATTGGGTCAAATAAACTTCTCTATGCATCATAATAGGTCTTGCCTACAAACTGAATTGGTTGATGTACCTATGTAAGACAATGATATTACGGCCTCTTAAAGACCGTAAGTGGAATAGTTAAACGTGTTTCTGGCACGGCGTAAATATACACTGTGCCAATATAAAATATTTATCATTTTATTTTTATCCTACTACTTGATTACTTTGTATTTTAATTATATCACGTCTTAACGTTGGCTTGATCGAAATTAAATGTGCAAACTACGCAGAATAATGCTCAGACATAAATAAAAGAAGAAGTCAAAAATGAATAATCTACGGGTTTCCTGAATAAAACTTGTATGCGTTTAAAACACTGCCTTGAATGATACTCAGAATGCTTGTAAAACCTGAATTACTACAGTCGAATATCCGTAATGCTCGAGTTACTATAGTCGAGTACTCGTAGTGGTAGAGTTACTACAGTCCAATATTCGTAGCGCTCGAGTTCCTACAGTTAAAAATCCGTAGCACCCGAGTTACTACAGGCGAATATCCGTAGCGCTCGAGTTACTACAATTGAATGTCCGTAGAGCTCGAGTAACTACAACCGAGTACCCGTAGTAGCAGAGTTACACACCTGCGCGCAGCCCAGAAGAATCCCGCCGAGTCTAGCGGCTCCAGAAGGCGGGGCGTGGACGAGCCGAACGCGAACGCCGGCCGCGGCGACGAGCGAGCGGCGCGCGCTCGCTCCAACCGCTCGGTGCGATCGCGCTCGCGCTGCAGCAGCGCTTCCCGCCGCGATATGGACGCTTCCCATATTGCTCGTTTTCGTTCTTCGACCTGGAACAATGGAAAATCGTTTTTAAAGAAGATACAATAGGAGTAGGTAAGATAGATTGCCATCGACTTTTTTTATGCGAGGGGCGGCAGACGTGCAAGTGTGATGCCTGTTTGTAAGCAGTCGACACCGCCCATAGACTCTAATCGAGTTTAGGGCCGGCCTTTTAAATATGAATACGCTCGTTGCTTAAAGGTTCCCAAGTCGTAACTGTTCGGAAAGACTGATAAACATGAAGAATAAGAATAAGATTAAGAATAATAAACATGAAGGTTTAGATATTTGCCTTAGGGGGCTGCCCCGCACAAAACCCGCACGTCTGCCAGCGCAGACGACAGACTTTTTGTGCGATAGAGTCTGCGTCTGAGACATTTAAAACGAGCGTCTAGGTCTGCCGACAGAATGATGAATGAAGATGTGCGTCGTGTGCATAGTCTGTGAAATATCCGCGACAGATTTTTGCGCGTCGTGTGCGTTACTGCATATAATTGCAAAAAAGTGCGTCACGGATAGTATGTCGTCTGCGCTGCCCCTTAGGCACCAAGCTTGGTAGGCGGATTGTGTTGTGACCGCAGTAGGTCTTATTTGTACCTAGGTAACCGGTGGTGCCCGTTTCGTGATATTCTTATAGTCATCTTGTACGACACCCAGGGATGCAAGAAAATGTGGCGATTAAGGCAAATCCACCCAAATAACAATAATTGTCATTGGGGGAGGCCTATGTTCAGCAGTGGACTATTGCAGGCTAATGATGATTAAGAATTTAGCTATGATACATTTTCTATGCTTAAAGCCTAAATATTTGCCAACGATTAACATAGCCGTGTCAGTATTAGGGCATGGCTCAACACCTGCGATCATAAATACACTAGATTCAGTGATGCATACAAAAAAGAAACAAAAATATGGCTCGAGTTTACTATAGCTTCCTACCTATGAGATACATACATACTAATACAAAAATAAGGTAATGTACAAAGCGATTTCATCAATAACCATCCTTATTCCAATGAAAAAAGGTTTAGTTTTTTCTAATACGACTAATTATTTTAAGACATTTCGTTTAGCGATATCACCCAGAGCTCGTAAAATTTTATTACCCTACGTAGTCAGCGCTTAGAAATCCAACTTTATTGCAATACGTTAAAGCTTAAAACTCACTAACGTCACCTGTGAAGATGTGATTGTTTTGACTTACCACTAAAAATATTATACGATAGAATACGGAACTCATGGAGTCGCTTTATTGATAAAAAAAATTAATTACATTACATTTTGCCTTACATTTAAATTACATTAAAACTATACATTTATAATATACATTTCAAACTAACGATTTAGTGTTGCCATAATAATCATATTGTCAGTATCTATTTTATAATGATTAATTTTTAACGGACTTCAAAAAAGGAGCAGGTTCTCAATTCGTCGGTATGTATAATGTTTTTTTATGTATGTTCACCGATATTTCCATCTATAGATGGATTTCAAAATTTTAATGATAGAATATTATTAAATTATTTACTGCGAACATATTCATCGATTAAATAAACAAAATATTGACAGAAACCAATAAAAAATATATAATAACAATCTACGCCTTTGATTATTTCCAGATATGTCTAGTTTATCAAAATGTATTGAGCATATTGCAGAATTTTTGCAAGGTCTGTAATGGTCTTCTCTTCTTTCTTGTACGACAATGGATATCCATTCTGCACGGCGATATGGATCAGAGGAAAATCTACAATAAAATAAAAAAATAAATTAACCACTCCATAGTACATTTTGTTCCATTCACACAACCGACACTTTGGCCAAACATTGCTTGGCTCCAATGTTTGGGCAAATCGTTGGCCACATGGCAAAATATTAGTTTTTAATAGTTAATTAATGTTTTTAAGAACATTTAAATAGATTTGACACTGTACTTACCGAAAAAATGATACTCCTTCGGAAACTTTACTATTACGGTGGCTATTTTCGCAGTTTTTAAAAACACACCGAGGCATTATGGCACGTCTGAACGTTGGCTGTGGTTGGAGCAAACTAAACTCAAATAAGACCACAACTTTATTTGTGCTCTTATTTTTTGGTGCCATTTTTTAGACCGTGACACTTAATCTAGTGTATTTGTGATCGCAGCTCAACACACACAGAATAGATGGCTTTTGTCATGACACGCACTGCAGCAAACATTTTAATATGCTAATTTGTTTATATGTACTCATTATTATGTGTCACCCACCAAATGTGTACATTTTCCTTCCTTTTGTTAATTCGTGTTTACTTCTTCACAATTAAGATTTAGAGGACATCAATATTGATAGTTACCATATTTTTCTTCTCGTCGTTAGAAGGACAATCAATCAACAGATTATAACTTTGTCGTAAGATGTAGATATAAAGAAAACTACTACGATAACCTTGGATAAGAATATTCACGTTTGTCTAATATTATTGTATGTACGAAAGTGACAAGATAAGAGACATCTGTTAGGATAAATAACATAAGTGAATAAGTTGTTGTAATAGATGATTGGCTCCTGCTAATTGCCAACTAGACCGGTCATCAAAGGGCACAAAAGGTAAGGGTCTACCCTTACCTTCGTCTAAGAATAGATGTAATCATTTTTTCAACAAATTATGATGGAATTTCAAACACAATGTATATTGTTTCTGAATAAATTAATTGAAAAAATTGAATTGAATTCAACACAGTAAATTATTAGCTTAGTCATATTAGGGGTTTCACTTCCGAATGACGAATGAAAGATAATAATAAACTGTAAAATGGTATGAGCCTTTGTTTTGTCATGATAAATGTTTGCTCTGTCACGTTCTACCCCAAAAACGGTTGTCCTAAAAGAATATCCACACATCTTTTCAACTTCCCCCATTTTGGCCCTTTACAACCACCTCCCTGGTTTCGCATTAAAAAGTAGCCTAAATCCTTTCTCAGGCTTTAGACTGTCTGTGTACCAAAATTTGTGTATATCGGTTCAGTAGTTTTCTAGTGAAAGCGCAACAAAAAGAGTTACTTTCGCAGTACATTAAGCAAAAAAATAAATACAGAATAGTTTAACAAATCATGCACATTTTTGCAATATTGTGTCACACCACACGCAAGGCTGTTCAATCCTTGACACATTTCTGTGAGTTTAATAGATCATAAATATCACAAAAAACCTAATTCTTTAGGAAAAAGGTAAGATTATCAGCCGGACACTTGACTGCACCCAAGTATCTAGGTACAAAGTAAATAATTACAATTTTATCAAACCTATCAACACTTTGTTCCTACCTTATAAAATACGTATTCAATATTCACAATACAATATCAAATAATCATGCCGAGTCTCTATTCGCAGCACTTCCTGATAGCGTATTATATTATTGATGATAAGAACAATATCTCCAATAATTTCATTTGAAAGCAACTACTTACTGCGTAGAACACAATATCTCATAATATTAGTAGAAATTACACTTACTATAACACTACCATCAAAAGTCACATGTTTAGACATTTTAACATCGGACACAGAACACAATTCACTGAACACGGTTGTACCACATCACGAATTAGTATCGAATGAAAGGATGAATGATTAATTTCTTATCTATTTAGTCACCTCGGCTGAATAATGCATGTTACATGGAAATTAAAAACACGTCCTCTTGATGCAATACGGATACGACACTTTTGGTGAAAAACACATTTCGGTAAAAGATATGAAGGTTGTGGAAGTGCACAATTTGAGAATTACACGACACTTGGAAGTCAATCAATCAGTTCTATTTCATAATAAATAACAAAGGCTTGTTACCACCAACAGTTTAAATGAACGATCGAGAACGTTTTCGCTCGAGAGGTGAGAGAGAAGAGAGACAGAGAGAGAGAGAGATCTTTCCGTGCGAATTTATGTATAACACATCAGGGCGTTCCTGGTGGGTTTATTTCTTTTCTAGAGAAATTGATTTGCCGGTGCAGTCACTGCCACAGCCGGAGCTATTTTACAGGCCGGCATGGCTACGGCAACTGTGTCTTATTTGGTTACTTGTCGGCAGTAGACTTTGGCTTCTCTTTCGCTTTTCATGAAGCGAAAGGAAGCTTATACACTGTGCCACTATAAATTTAAGGTGTCTTCGAACTTTACAGATAGTGTTTGTGCGAATAATTGACCATAATCATATTCATTGATCACAATGCTCTGAATAATGTTAATTAATCGGAGCTTAGCAACATAATAGTCTAGTTATAGCGTCACTGTTATCGGGAAACCACCGAACGCCAATAAAAACATAGCGTAAGATTTAAAGTTAGACGCTTATTTCATGCTGAACGCAAATTCTTGATGCATCACTTAAGGAAGGGGCACCAATGTCATTGCTAATTCAATTTTACACGAAGAAATATACAAGCTCATACTCTTAATAGTTCCATTAACTAACAATGTGCAAACACTGGGAGCAAAGACAGTAATTTTTTTCAAAATAATTCCCTATTTAAAGTTAATAGGAGTGCATTTAGAAAAACAAAGCCAGAATTCCGAGAAATCTATACACAGCATAATTACTTAAATTTCTCTGGCAAGGGCATACCCTACGAGGTAATTCACCTCCACTGTCTAGACGATTATACGTGAACAATGTAATACCCTTGCAATATATTGTGTGGTAGACAGATGGTTTTTGAAGTAGATATAAAATCGAAATTACTCACAAAATTAAAACTAAAACAAAATGACGCATACTTTCGTTAAAAAACATTTATAAGCGAGGTAATATTGCCTGTATTCCAATTCAGACCAGCCAACCAGAACATTAAATAAAATATCTGCCGTCTGAAAATACAAACATTTTCCCGTGAAATCGAATACATCTTTACCTATATCAAAAACGTCGAGAAGTCTAAAGCAAATATTTCAGCGAATTCCATTCGAGAGGTTTCTGGATAACAGGGTTGGTAACACGACCGATCCATCGCAAGCCCAGATATAGCAGTCAGATTTGATACGGCCGATCTCAGACATTCCTGTGTTAGATCTAACACAGAATTTGCTCAATCCTACATCTTCACCATTGTAATTGTAAAATTTTACGACTCGTACATCCAAACTCACGCTGAAATGTCGACGATTTAGTGGTTGAATGGAGAGACAATAATATTTGCTGTTTACATGAACGAAATATCATTACAAGATTGTGTGAAATGAAGTAAGTGATCCCGATGGTCGCAAGAATGTTCCAATGTCGTCTATAAAATGAAAAATATTATTTGGAGATTTCAGAGTCCGTTAAGATACTTTATTACTTGTATAAATAATAAGGTTAATTTAACTATAAATGTTTTAAGTAAAAAAAACAAGATTTGACTACCTTACTAGACTTAGCCACAAATGGTACACGACTGAACGAAGACCGAATACATAAAAATGTACTTAGTATTTATACTTATCAGGTGTCAACACAAGTGAAAACTTTACACTAAGCGTTTTAAGAAATCAGAATGCTTAGGGAGCATTATGTGACTTGTATGAATCACTCAGTCGGGTTATACAAGATGCAGATGATGAAACAGTGAGACTTGAAAGTATTTCTGCAATGTTGTCTACGCAAAAAACAACAAAAATATTTAGTGACATTAGCAGCTTAAATAAAGCAGACGACACATCCGAAACACGCCAGACAGATTAATCCTGAGCCGACCAATGTCAAGACATAGGAAATTGGATATTTTAGACGCGTTACCGCATCAACGAAAACTTCGCCATGCCAAGTGTGTCAGTGGCAGTAGCGAATTTCACTGTTGGATTGTTGCGAACAGTTTTTATGAACATCATTAATAACAACTCAAGGTCAAACGCGCGGATGAATGGAGAAACTTTGTAAACATTCACGCAAAATCGAGTGGTTAACGCAGACGCGATTTTCAAAACTAGTTTCCCGCATAGCGTCGCACGATTTACGTATTATTGAATCATATGAGACAATCTTCCACATCAATCCGTCAATATTTTTTAAGATCGGCAGTTTTCTATGGAATAATTTTTAGCAAACTAAATTAGTAAAGGTTCTTACCATTGTTACAGTTTTAATAACTTTTTAATGCACACACACATTTATTATTAATACATCCAAAAATAAAACGAACAAAACTATATTAGGCGTACGTGAGAAAAAGGCAAGTCCAAGATTTACACTATCGAGAATAATCATCACACAGCTATTGGGATAAGATTATAAAACACGGAGCACTATTCATACAATTACGAGACACATTTTATCATTTTACCTTTGTTGTGTGTTCTGATATCAATAACACTTTTTAAATAATATTTTTAAAAAGGTTAGAATCATTATATATAAGCAATAGATACAGTACTGATATGTACCTATAGTTATTCCAATCCAGAAATTTTTTCAACAGAGTAACTAAACTTTTGTTTCTCATGCAAAGATAATTCTTAATTAGAAAAGCTCGATTCACGCTAGATGTTTCTCTTGTTCTTATAATATTTTGGAAAACGCAGTGTAAGACGCCCTCCAATTCACGGTGAAATGAGGACTTGGGAAAGATGGCTAAAGATTGCCGAGGATCGGTATGGTTGGCGTTCTCTGGGGAGGCATATGTTCAGTAGAGGACAGCAAAGGGTTGATTGATTGATATAATCCGGTAAACATAATGGGTTCGGAAGAAACTAATAACACGTTAGAACCAACTGATCTACTGCGTTTCCACCTAAATTTACTTTCACTACATGTATTTATCCAGGCATATTTGTACTTTTGTCAAGGGCGAGATAATTTTGATTGATGTATCACGCACGTTATCTTGTGCAACTATATTTATCTATCTACTATATCAATAATATTTTGGTCAATAATTATGTAGTCAATACAACTTTGGTACCGATGTAGTCATTTATAAATTTATAGGTTTACGGAAAGTCATGGACACTACTGAGGCTAAATTTAGATATAAAGGAAAAAGAGAAGTCTCTATAGGAACATTGACCGATTTTTGTATATGTTTTAGCTACTTTATTCCTTCACTCCGATGAAAATGTCTTACCAGGTAAAGTTTATAAAATCATAAACAAATTATTTATTAGTTAAGTAAGTTGATGTTAAAAGAAAATATCAATGAAACCTTTACAAGCATAATCTCTATCTGTTAGTTAAATATAGTTCAGATTCCCTACTCTTTATTACAAATCATACAGTTGACTTAAAACGAATTATAGTAGACATTTGGTTTACAATTTAGGCGGTCTTATCGCTATAAGCGAATATAAGTTACAAAAATTGTTTAAAGAATTTATTTTCATAAATAATAAAATCATTGTCATACTCACATCCGACTGTCCATTACTGTTAGTACACTGTCGGAATTTCATTTCAAAACTCAAAAATTCACTGCACAGAACCCAGACGCACACAATCCACAATACAAAACTTCACAGACGCACGATTCTCAATGGGCGACGCACAATGTTTAATCGGATAGCGGTATGGGTAAGCATGAGTGTCCTGAAGGAAGTGGTCTCTGTTATTTTTGTCACGACTCCTTAACGTGTGGCTCGAGTTAATTTTAAATATTTTTGATGCACTACAACGTTCGGAGCGTAGAGGCAACTCATTAATGCCAGTATGAATGTTGGGGATTTTAATCTTTTGACTCGGGTGGAGCAACACGACTATTCGGAACGCCGGATTTTGTACACAATGGCAGCATTTATAGTATACTTTTGAGGAAAATTGAGCATGACTAGTTGAACGTTTCTTTGTAAGTTTCGTTGTTACATAATTGTTATTTGCAGTATATTTAATACAAATTATGACTTAAAATCCTCAACTAATATAATACTATAATTGACTTAGAAATAAGTAATGTCTGAAAGTTTGATTGCAGACTCAATAACAGACGAACAGATAGAGTCATATCGTGACAAACATTTTTGTAACGACTAAATTGGATATATCCAATTACAACTTCTTATTTCAGTTTAGAAAGCAGTTAATACTGCAAATATAAACGAACGTGTAGTTCACGATTCAGGAAAACGAAGATGATATGAAACCTAACGAAATATAAACAGTTTTTATTAATATTATGTCTTCTTTTGAATTTCACGTGAAGGTGTTATTATTATAGTCGTATGTTCAGAATTAAGTGGATCGAAGACTGAATGATGGACGTTTAAAACTGTCTTTAAGAGGAAGGCTTGCTTGCACTAAACGCAGGCTCTTTGTTAGAAACGTGTGCCTTGACCCAAAAACCTCACAAACGACACATTGTCTGTGCCAAAAGCAGTGACCTGAGCAAATGGCTGCAGCGTTCATGGTTTTCACAAAAGTCGAACGTCTGATAATGAAGATATACTCTAATTAGATCTGTATAAAATTATATCCGAATATTGAGCCAAATGTGGTGAATAGCTGGATCAAGCTAAAGAAGTTACCTGACCTGAAGAATAGTGTCGGCAAATATTGCACTGTTCTTGATTTTCAATTTGGTCAATCGATCGATAATGATAAAAAACTCCATATATTTACATAATTATCAGAATATTGCTATATTTATAGTAGTTGATTGGATGGAAAGAAGTTAATGATAAAGCTACTTTCGTTTTGAAAACAAACCACTATAAGACTTTAACAAAAATACAACAAAATAATGTAAGTAAAAACACGTGCGAAAAAAAGTCTGAAAATGCTTTAAGGGGGTCAAATAGACAATGAATTTATTTACCATCTGGTGAACAGCTGTCGTTGAACAAGTATGGACAATGCAAATTCCTTGAGGACATCTGGGGTAGTAAGCAGCCCAGTCAAAGGAGCCTAAATATAAAAAAAAACGTGAGAAGTTAACTAGCTAGCTAGCTGCCTAACTAGTTTGATGTGCGAAAGTACAGGTTTTGGGTGTATAAAACTATTATTGATACATTGGTTCCCTTGATAATGATATGCCTTTTGTTACGAAATTAAATTTTAATCCGCCGCGATGAAACATTTGTGTTAATTCCGGATGTGAACAAAGTAGTATTTAAGACGATTTAGGTTAAAACCCAGAATAGCCAAGCTTTTGTTATAAGCGCTTTAAATCAGTGTATGTGATGTTGCTCCATGTTTACTTATTTGAATGTTGATTGCATTGTTTCCTAACTACGAATATAAAAACATGACGTAACATTTTAAAGTTCCTCGATAAGATTCGTAGACAAAATTTTAGTTTGTAACATTATGTGTGTTCAATACAAGGTAAAACTACCTGTATGCAATAAAATTGTAGAATGTAGCGATAGTAAGCAGCAATAAGGTAGTTAAATTAATTGTAAAGAAATGGCCGCACGTTCAGCAACCAAGGGCATAACTACAAAAACAGTATTAAATGAATATCAAACAGTAATCGATTACGTGAGTGTATAGGAATTTGAAATTAACATTCGACTAGCAACTGTATTAAAGGACCCTTTCAAGGTCATATAACAACAAACAGCACTACCTACAAATTCCAATCGTCTGCGAAGCACGCACATTACGCCGGTTTTACAAACGAGTGACCTCATATAATTGACAATAGAGTAGATGTTATGTAACTGACCGGGTCACCTGGCAGCGTACGTTCAAAGCAAATGGAACGTTGATTGGACTATAAATAGAGCACAAATTCGTAATCGCTCCGGCGAGATAAGTGAGGTTTACGATAAAGTCGGTTTTAGTTTACATTTTTGCAGATGAGTACAGTGAATTCATATTTCTCGCATCAATATTGGTTGGTCTAACCGATAGTGAAAAGTTTGTAAAAGAATCATCAAGAACGTAGATATATTCTTTATTGCACACAATTGACCTAGAACTAGTGTCATAGTAAATAAATAATCCAAGACATGCCACGCTGGGCCACACAGCGCCACCTAGCCCCAAACTAAGCCGAAGCTTGTACTATGGGTACTAGACAACTGATAAACTTACTTATATACTTTTTTTTTTTTTGTAAATAAATACATATTATACATAGAAAACACCCAGACCAATACAAACATACATGTTCATGCACACAAATGTTTGTACTGTGCGGGGATCGAACCCACAACCCTTGGCTTAGAAGGCAGAGGGCACTACCAACTGAGCCACCGAGCTTGTCAAAAGTAGTAGACATTCGTTGTACAAAATATAGCCGGTGATATCGCTATAGGGTAGGGGATACTCATAATAAAGAAACGGAAGATGTGCTTTACGGAGTTAATATCAAATAGCTAAGTAAAGAAATATATTAAACATAACATATAGGTCATTATAGAACTAAATAATAGCAACCTGCGTTTCCTTTTTCGATGACTATGAGGCAGAAAGTCTTTTCAACATTTATGATTACAGATTTTAAGTGGCTTTACTTACGATGTAACGTGCAGATTTTGTCAATGGACAGAAGATTTTTCACAAACATTCGGGCTTATCGTGTCGATCAGATGAAATTAAGCCATTATAACGCGCTATTACAAATGGTTTTGAACACTGAGAACAAACAACTAGTTTATTAAACTAAGATAAGATCTCAAGCTGCTGCTACTACAAAAGGCGTTTACCCAAATATGGCAAAAAAAAGGTACAAGCCTGAATTATTACAATAACAGGTGCACTATTCCATACATACTTTGAATACCGTTCTATTCAATGGCTCCAATTAATGCAAAGTGGTGTTGAGTCTAGACAACGTAAATACCTTTGTTTTTTAATTTCCGGTGGAATACAACTGGAACTCTCATTTATTTGAACACAAGACGCAAGCGAAGATAACGATTGTCAAAAAGATGCAAATGCACTGAGTCAACAAGCTGTATTTACATGTTTTACTTACGAGTAATTATAGTTTTAATAAAGAACGCCGGTTGAATGCCATTCTTTAGTTACAAATGTCACTGCAGTGAGAAATGATGACGTCAGTTCATAGCGGACGTCCAGAGGTGTAGGTATCTAATGTTTTTTTACAGTCATCTGACCGCCTAATGGAGACGTGATTTGGCAGACATGAAGGCTCATAGTGAATTTGCGATACATATTTTTTGTTTCACCAATCAACCTTCTTTGGACATACACGTTTCATGAAAATGAAAACAAAATAAATTACGTTTCAACGTCTCTTCGAGAATTTGATGTTAGGAAACTAAATCGATGAATTAAAATAATATGGAGAAATTCAGCCAAACTATTCGACCGGATCTATGCGATAATTATTAGTTTTTATCTACTTTGGATTTCAGAGAACTGGTAATGTAAAATACTTCTGTAACCAAATCGGAATAAAATCGAAATTTAGTTTCATGTTAAGCTTCGAGTTTTTTAAGTTAAAGTCAACAGCTAAGTGGTAGTTTCTCCTGGCGATCTAGTTTATATAACTAACAATACAAACGGCAGCAATACAGCACAAAAACTCAACACTGTCTAACCCAGTCTCCTTGAAATAGCCAATAGTTTCTTCGATATACAAAAGAATCTGTGTAATGGCGTCGTAAACGCAATTCCCCGCGATTTCAATGTAAATGACGTAGGTGTTGCATAACCCGTCCTCGTGGTGATGATGTCAGATCTCATGCTGGTCTATTGTATCTTCTTTTACCAGATTACGCCAAATTTTTGCCATTTCTTTGAGTACGTGTTTATAAAATATCTGGCGATGTTTTTCACTAGCCATGTGACGTTAGCTAGCGTCAGCGATGTCTATAACACATTTTAATAAAGTTTTAACTTTAATATCTTAGATCATTTCGATCTTTATGTCGTCCCATTGGATTATGAAATTGATGGATGCACAGACAGTACCTCGGTGTACTTATGTAATTTGTGTACATAAACGCAGTGTGAGATGACCTCCAGCGAGGTGGAATGACGACATAATCAAAGCCGCAAAATGGAGCTGGATGCAAGCAGCCAGTTGCTTTCGATAGTTATTGGGGAAGCCTATGTCTTCCTACGGCTAATTTGAATTTGATGATGTGTAGACTGGGCGCGATTCGCGAGCTAAGGTATTAATGAAGAATTCCATACGTTGTATCAAGTATGTATTCTTTTCTTGTTAGCCATTCTCAACCAATCTGGTAAATGTATCCTTCAGTTTGCGCCATATATCTTCGCTACATCCGTCCAATTGTACCCTGCAACTTTTTTGATGTCGTCTTTACATAATGTGTGTAGGACATCATAATTTCCGAAGTAAACAACATCAACTGGATACACAAACGGGCATCTCGAATAACGTGTGTTCGGTTCGCTTCTGGCTAGACTTGTGCCAAATGTCTAATGGGTCTATGTATATTCTGCTTCGTTGAGCGAATAAGTAAGACGTATACATTTACTTAACTAAGCTGTGGTATTAAGGAGATAAATTGCGCTCTAAATCAGAAGTGTGCGATAAGAACCAATAGGAATATATTTCTACAGAAGGAAAGTCACGATGTGTCTATCGAAATTCTGGTGTTATGTGTAATTATCCCGTGTACGTTCATTAAACGGAGAAAGGAGGCGTAAGCAATCAGGTCAGATAATTCCTATTAAATAATCTCAGAAGCCCCAACTTCAAAAATATGGAGACATTCAACAGGCAGCCAAAAGCAATTCGCATGGAAAAACGTAAACATCTAAAAGTCTGCAAAAAAGTGTTAATCATAGAAGACGCGTAAAATGCGCTAATTGCCATACGTAATCTAGGAGCTGTAATTGATTCCGCAGACGATAGCGTAACATGCGATTTCAAAACATGTCTCGGATCAAGAGAAAGGAGTATAAGGATCAGAATTGAAAATTTTTGAATGATATAAAAGCAACGAACTGGCAATCGTTTAGAAGATTATATTATTTAGGAGGTTTCTACAAGGATTGATAAGACTTACGAGTTCGGCAGTGAATGTAAGACGCCCGCATGTCAGGTGGAGCGACGATTTGCGCAGGATGGCTGATACAGACTGGTTGCGAGAAGTTCTCCAAGCCACTCTCACCTGCCCGTGGTGCATCCCGCTATATAGCGCACACGAGGCTCTGGCAACCTATAGGTGGCATAACTATCACGATTGAAGGTGTAGCTAAACATTACAGGCTGATGACGGGCAGCAGCATCACCGGAGCGAGGAGTTACGTCCTGCGATCGCCAACCCGCCTACTCAGCATGGCGATTATGGGTAAAGCCTCCAGGTATTTCCCCGAAAGCGGCGAACAACTGGAGAGGCGTAGCAGTGGACTGCTATAGGCTGGTGATGATGCGAGATTTGAGAAGTTCAAGATCAATCTAAGTAGTAAACAATTGGAGGATGATGATGAGAGTATAATTCAGATGAAGAGGAAGCGTATGTCCGAAGCAGCAACCAGTAAAGGCTTAGATAAATAGATAATAATACAATTCAAATTGTTGTTACCTCTATATTTACGGCCTAGTTAAGAAATTGAAGTAGGTGGGATGTATTCTCCAAAGTGCAGTGGCTAAAACGTATGCACAGAGCGCAATCCGTGTCGATTTCCCTTGGGGGTCAATGTTAGAAATATACAGACAACTGGATTATGCGGAAATATTGCTCTTTTCCATTACCAGTGATAAAAAAAACAACAATGCGATACAGCTATTTTATTAAATACCACACATGCCATAACAGTACCACTATAATAAATAGGTGGAAGACTTCGAGGTACGGAAAAGGCCCGTACCAACTAACTAACAACAACAACACAACTGTAGTTACTACACCTTGTAGTTATTTACCGTACTGCACTATGATTATATTCCGTCCGTGTAGTTTTGTTTTCGCGCTGGTCTACATGTAATTTCTAATTTTCACCGTCCATATCGTCTATTATTTTACTCGAAAGGTGAAAGTAATGGAGTGAGGTGTCGTTAGCTTGCGTATGAGATAGAAGCGGCATTATAGTCTTAGTCGGATAGAGATTTAATACATTCATCGCAATTTCTTTAACATTGACAATTTCTTAGATAAGAGCAATAATTTTAATTCTTGATCACCTTCAGAGGCACAGCTTTATCAAGAATGCAAAGTAGGAATTCAACAAACAAATGCACTGAGAAATTCTAACATCATTATTCATTTTTAATATAGTAGCACGACATATTGGCTTCCCTCCGCCTGATGGAAAGCGAAAGAGAAGCGGAAGTCACTGTGAAAAAAAAAGGGCAACTGATTAGCTACCTGGCAGTTGCCACCGCCATGCCGGCCCAGCCCTAAACCCCCACGAGCTCCGAAGACTCTACTCACCGGCAGAAACATGACCCGGAGGACATTTGTTCGCAGTATTCTATAAGGTGGAAGTCCTTCCCCGGACGGGCAGCTCAATTCGAGCGATGATTCTAAGATTACGACAACATTTCTACGATTCAAAACCACATGACAACAAGGATAGGTTTCATACAAAATATTTCTATGTGATGTTGCCGAAATATCTAACGCGTGCCACATTTAGTGGCAACAAGTACCGGATATGTTTAAACCGTGGACTTTATCGCCCTCACACACCGTTTACTTTTGTAGGCGTTACGTAACGTGATCCCTAGATCACGCAACGGTCTGAATGCTTATGGTCGAGTGGGTCTGACGTGTAAATCAGATGATTATGTTAAGTACAGGAAACTTATGTGAAAAGCCCTTTGTGAACGGTTCATAAAGCATTTCAACTTTATTGGGCCAGTTAAAGTCCACTTTAATTTTGGTAGCGCAAATTCACCAGCAGTGGAATTTTGCAGAAGTATGCTACCACTATTTCCTTCACGAGGGGAGACGACCACCACGTGGTGTGTGGGACTCACACTCCCCAGACTCGGAGGCCATACCCACTAAACCACCGGTGTCGCCAGTGGGCATCAACTTGCAGGGACTCTGGTAGCGCCGCAACATTTGGCCGCATCCCTGCCTGCGCTAGTCAGCCGTAGATGACAAGCGGCTGGCACTCCTGGTCCGGGGAGGGCAAATATGGGGAGCAATAGAGTGCTCCCCGGGCGGACCTTGTGCAACATTGTGGCTCACTGGGCCGTAACGGTCGGTACTACACCCACTATGTCCTACGCCTTTACGCCCCAGTGAGTGGTTCAAACCCCAGCGCCAACCACTCGGGGCACGAAAGATAGGCTCAGAGGACATACGACACGTTGTATGCCCTCCGGCGATCCCGGGCCGGGAGCGGCGTACAGCGCGCGCGTCTACCGCGTCGTCACGCTCTCTTTCCGCCTCCTCCTTCTGCGAGATCACCGTCTCACAGAATGCGAGCATATCTCGCCAGGTCTCCTTCTACGTCATCATAACAGTACGCTACCAACCTGGACCCTCCTGTCGTCGTCCCTCGCGCGCTGCTCCGCCTGCCGGCGGCGGCGGTCCTCGTCGCGCTTCTCGCGTTGCGCCTGCGCAGCGGCCGCGTGCGCGCGCAGCTCGTCCAGCCGCTTCCTCTGCTCGGCCTCGCGTCGCTCTCGTGCTAATCTCGCTCGGTCTATGGCATCTGCTGTCGCTGGAAAAGAAGGGTTCTGTGAGGAATTTGCATGTCTCTGTTGTTCCGGAAGTACTTATATAAATTTCAATCAAATATGAATGATGTGCGTGTCGTAGAAGACGACTAAGGAATATACCAGGAAACGGGCAACATAATAAAACCTACTCCGTTCATTAGCCCGCCTGCCGAGCGTGGTGCCTATGACAATTGTCATATTGAATTCCCCCAAATGACAATTGTCCAGCAGTGGACGTTTGCAGGTTGATATATTTGACATTTTAGATCTTTTTATATATTATAGTAATGGACTTGACTAACACTTCACTGAATATAGAATTGAATGACTATTCCAAAAGGACCTACAATTTAGAAGATAAAGGGAGAAATAAATCCTGTCTCTGAGGGGAAGATTAGTATGCGACTGGGATTACCGTCAAGGTCAGATACCTCTTTTTTCTACCTTTAATAAGCAGTATCATGGTTATCAGCTTCAATTTGACTTCATAACCATTTATTAGACAGAGAAAGCAATAAAAATATGCATTACCGTAGGTGATACGAGACAAGTCTAGCGACTTGTTTTATTATAGACAGACGCTGTAAATATAAAATCATCTACGCGTTTCAAACTGTAAAATAGTACGCAGTAATTGGTGTTGAATTTATAAATCCCATTAAAAGGGACGTAAAACTGTAAACGAAAGCTCGGACAAGTTAAGACCCTGGGGGAAAGAGTATCCCTGTAGGCCCAGCAAATGGGAAAGTTATGTATTTTCGGGATTATTTTAGATTACATGTAGGTTAGGATAGTAAAATACCGTACGTAGACGTATTGAGCAATAAGTATTAGAAAAAGGACTTTACCGCGGATACTTTTTAAAATTTACGATATCACAAACGACGAACATTATTTTTTATGACAAGAGCAAACGGGTCTGAAGGTTACTTGGTGGTAAGTGATTACTTCAAACCATAGACACCGCAACACCAAAGGAGTCACAGGTGAGTTGACGGCTCTTAAGAAATTTGAATGCATAAATTGATTCAAATATTAAATGAAAGCTCGAAAATTAATGCCTATGATTCAACAATATCAACAAACCTAGATACATTATTTTTCAATAAAGTACACCTTTACCTGAAAGTTGTCTGGATGAGATCTCTATTAGCGATAAGACCGCCTAAAAGTTTACCAAGTAACACGTACTCCTGTACTCGTTATGTGCGTAATGCCACTTTACCAAAAGTAACGACGCCAAGTGTCATTTTATTCACTAAATCGCAATATACGATACAAAAAGACGATAAATATTGATCAACCGTGCATTTACCTCAAAAAGAATCCAACAAAACATACACAACGGAACTACGCTTGACATTTATTGAACTTTGCTGTTTTTTAACCGTCCGATTGGTCTGCAAACACAATCTTTTCAGAGAAATTCAGAAACCACGCAAGAAATTCGTTCAATCCGCAAAACGTAATCAAGCCACTTTCACTGACCAGACCGTTCCCAGTTTATGAGCGATAAATCATCACTACGAAACTGACGATGAACCGTGGAAGAGTGTGGCACGAACATGTTCCAAATGGGAGAAAGGTCGTTACGATGGGACTTTTAACAATTACAATGGACCTTAATGTTGGACCGTTATGGGCACGGTATCGAATCGAGATATTGTTTTGTAATGGCGAGAAGATTTTTGGGATTGTTATGGAAAGTTGCGGCTACTCAGACTAATGACATATAGAAGCACCTTCTCAAGGAAATTATTAAAGGGGCCATAACAGAGATCAGAGAAAATTTACGTTGTAAAGGTTAAAGTCAACCAATAATTCTAAGAATAGAAATGTCAACGTTTTATAAACTGATGTAGCATGAAAACTAATCAAAGAGACTCTTGGAACAGATTCAGCTTTAGAATAGCTTATTATATTTATATCACAAAGCCATAAAGCCATGCTTATTCTTTTATGATTGTGTACCATAGAGAAAACAAGAGCCCAGGTTCAGTGACGAAAGTGGCCAAAGTACCTAAATTTACGTTTCCTGTCCGCAAGTGTCAATCTATATCTCTGACTAGCTGTGCTCGCGACTTCGTCCGCGTGGAATATTTATTTTTTCCCCGTTTTTTTTTTACATTTTCCATTTTTTCTTTGCTCCTTATAGTTGCAACGTGATGTTATATAGCCTAAAGCCTTCCTCGATAAATGGTCTATTCAACACAAAAATAATTTTTCAATTCGGTCAGTAGTTCCTGAGATTAGCGCGTTCAAACAAACAAACAAACTCGTCAGCTTTATAATATTAGTTAAGATAAGGATTATACTTTCCAGTATTTAAGACTAGTTCGTCATTAATAGTAAAACTCCATCTCCAATTAATTAAAAACATATAAAACTTAAGATTTCAATTTAAAACTAAATTCGCGGCCTATAACTTTTATTGTCGTTTGTGGAACGTAAACACGACAATAAAAACAAAACCGGCAAACCGTTTCGTGAAGCTTTGACCCAGTTAATTGTTAATAGGTGCGTATCATTGGATACTTAAACTTACGTAGGGTTGTCGACCCATTCCCGACGGAAAGGAGAGGTTCCCATCCAATCCAGATTTACTCCCACACTAACCCGAACGGATACGACATAGGGATCTTTAAAAAGCGAGCTTGAAAATTTGTCAGGGGCCGGCAACGCACTTGTGACTCCCCTGGTGTCGACGTGTTTATTGGCTGAAGAGATCGCTTATCCTCAGATGACTTGACAGACCCGCTTGCCTACTGTCACAAAAAAACACTTTACAGCAGGAATATAAGAACGATAATTCCCCATTGCGGAGGGTTCCCATAGTTACAAGTTACTATGACTAGCTAATTTATGAAATTTACTCAATAGGTGCCCTCTCTAAAAGATTACCCGTGAACATATTCGTCGAAACAAAAAAATAATTTGTGCTACAATTATAGGGATGGAATTCCGTTTATCCTTGAAAACAAACTGCTATTTAAATTCCAGAAAATTGATATGACGCGCCAAGTACTCGAAATGTTTCCAGTCCCAAAAAACAGACCCCGACTCACATGGATGGCTGCTATTAATAAGAAAATGGAAGGTGTAAATGTCACATCTGCCACACCCCAGGATAGAATGTCCTGGCGAAGAATGACTAGGAGAGCCGACCCCAACTGATGGGACCAAGACTAGGTGAAGAGAGAGAGATGTAGAGTATTAGCCGACTATCCCTGTCAAGCACGATATTTTATTTAACATACATAAATAAGTTAAGAAATAATGATCAAACACAGCACTGTAATTGTACAATATCATTCCTCGAGACTGGCTTTCAGCAAGCTACAAAATAATTAATCATCTGTTATTCGACAATACAGTCATAAACACCAAATTATAATAAAAAAAAATTCACGTACAAACTCTGGTGTTATCTTTTTTGGACTCGAATTGTTGGACAAGAGCCACGAGAATAATTTTATGGAAGAGATTTGACACGTAGTAGCGACGGCGTTGAATAAAGTTAACCAAAATGTTCCAATGTTTTGTTAAAGTTTGATGCCTGCCCAGCCGATTCCGACCACGGCGACTGCTTTAACTCCGGTGAGTTTGTGGATCATCCCGGTCATAAAGCTCGATCAAGTTAGTTATAGAGAAAACCTACCACCTAAGATATAAATACATGTTATTAGAGAAGATTTGCGCACACGCACACGCATTTTGAAAAAATGTTCAACCAGAATATGACGTCGTCGATCAAAACGTCCAAATCTTTATCAATCCGATTATAAATCTGGGGCAAGGGGCTAAGGTAATGCTCCTAACAAATAATTGGACGAATCGTTTTTGACTACGATAAAAGCTTAAAAAATATGGCCGTTTCACTAATTTTTTTTTAATAATAACTTAGCATAGTAGCCTCCCACCGCCTGATAGAAAGCGAAAAAGAGGCCCAAGTCACTTCAGCAGCGGACAAGTAACCAAATCACTTCTCAGTGTCACCGTCATGTTATCCTATAGGATTCACAGGACAGTCCTTAATCTCCCTATTCTCGTCAACCCTATAACATACCGAGTATCTCGGGGACGAACTCATCGAAAAAATCGATGACTGATTGTACACACAATCGATCAAAGATCAATAGTCGCGACCGTGTTTAGTAAACAGCTCTACGTCATTACAAAGGAATGCCGCGTTGAAGCCGGTAGAAAATGCTTATTAGTACCAAGCTAGTAGCAGCTATAGGACTATACAAGGTTAGCTCGAGAACTTGCTTGATTTCCTCATACACAGATGCGTTTATTTACGTTAAATAGAAAATATGAGGGTGTATCAAAGGTGCATCTCCGTATGACGTCATTCTCAGAGTACCCAGCGCAACACAGGTGATGTGGTTCATGTGGCTGAATACTGGTCAGAATTTGTGTAGATTGCCATGACCACGCTAAGAAGTAGATAGAAAATATCTTAATCCATAGGCATTCATGAATCGTCAGGTTATACCTGACAAAAAAGACTACATCGCCAGGTTCGGAAGTTGATAATCGAGTTATAATCGGAATGTTTTCCCCGGAAAAGTGGTTCATATGAACAGCAATTTGGAATGTTTAAAAAAGGAAGCCCATTTTTCCCAATACTTTGATTATGGAATCGAAGTCAGTAGCAAAGCTCTGTCACTATGAAATTGATTATGACCTACGACATAGGTTAGGACGGCATAAGATTACATTGTGCGGATAAAGATAGACAGATATAGCTGCTGAAAGTGCATAGCGGAGAGGGCTTATACACCACAACGTTTCCTGTCATTAGCTGGCCCATGATATTTAGTTAGTTCCCTTCTTGAGGGGATCCATACGTACCGTAAGAAATAACAACCACTGTGATAGAATAGATTTCAGAAATCTTAGTTTTATTAATGGGGAACTGCGGAATGTAAGGTACTTTATGTAAGGAATCATAACCATTGTTCGTCAAATTCGCATCCCGATGTTAACACCTTAACTGTCCCGTGCACTACTTTTAGTGCACAGTTATTGTTTATCTACTGTGTCTGCTTTGCGGATTTGTCCTAGCTTGAAAGGCGTCCGGGGTCCGTCCGACGGGGGCTTTTAAAACTGTCCGGGTAAAATCCGGAAAAAAAACATATTTCGCCCAAATGTCTGGAATGTTCTGCCGTGTTATCCGGCGCCGGCAATTTAGGTAATGGCAAGCCTAGGTTAAGCAGATAACGAAGTAAAAAAAAAACTATTTCATCTAAGAGTAAGTACATCAGTAGGTAGGTACATGCAATTGTACATTTTTATTACGTTAACATTATACCCATAACAGGAACTGCAACTATGTTGGTAGGCGTTACGTCACATCTTGACAGCTGCAGTGTCATACCATTCACTGATATTACTCAGTAATTAATAACTGACCAGCAACACCCATCCCTCGTATTGACGATGACACATTCTTATTTCAGCCATGCTGCAGTGTGACGCATGATTTAGCCGCTATGATATTATATCACACACTAGCTGAGCTCGCGACTTCGTCCGCGTGGAATAGTTATTTTTTCCCCTTTTTTTTACATTTTCAAATTATTTCTTCGCTCCTAATAGTTGCAGTGTGATGTTATATAGCCTAATAATAACGCCTTCCTTGATAAATGGTCTATTCAACACAAAAAGAATTTTTCAATTCGGACCACTAGTTCCCGAGATTAGCGCGTTCAAACAAACAAACTCTTCAGCTTTATAGTATTAGTTAGTTAAGATTAAGATAATAATAACTTAAAGTCTCCCGCAGCGACTGTTTATGTGTCTATTTCGCATATGTGTTTTTATGGTTTTGGTTTTTATTCCTAATTAGGAAAGTTATGATTAAATATTTGCTTGGATTAGTATATCCAGATGTTACTAAAAAAACTTAATAACACTCCCGACCTAATTTTCACTACGACGACAAAACTATCATCAGGCCAGGTGGAGTGACGATTTGCGCAGGACGGCTGGCAAGTGGGTGCGAGAAGCCCAGGATCGATCAAAGTGACGAACATTGGGAGAAGCCTATGTCCAGCAGTGGACTGATGTGGGCTAATGATGATGATGATGACAAAACTACACGGAAACAAGTCAAAAGCACATATCTAGTGTCTCGTACACAACTATGAGCGCAAACGCAGCTACGCAGGCCACATAGGTCTGCTGTTAGAATAAGAGCAGGAACAATGGTTGGTGACCGCAGTAGGTTTTATCAGTATCCAGGTAAACGTTGCTGCCCGTTTCCTGATATTCCCTTTGTAGTAGTCTACCGACACCTACAAGATAAGATGGGGTTGTCCCATTCTGAATCCGGAAACCAGACGGACAAAACAAATACCAAAATATCAACGCCAAACTTCCAAGATGACAAACATACAAAAAAATCAGTCGAATTGATAACTTCCTCCTATTTTTAAGTTGGTTAAAAATAACAAATAATAATATATTCTTTCACGGTAGGTAATCTCATGTAGGTAGATGAAGAATTGACTTGATTTAATGACGAAGCTCTTCATGACAAACCGATGTTCACGCAGGCAAAGCCGCGGGCAGCAGCTAGTAACAAATATATCGCCCTATACCAAACACATACAGATCGATGCATTAAAAAGGTTAAAGGTACAACGGAACCTATTTTTGGCGATACGGGGAAGGTAAATCGAATCTCATCATTATGTGGCTCAGGTATCAGAACAAGGTAACCTTTCTTATCACGTTCCTCGTTAAGCTCCTTGTCCGAGTTAGGTGTCTCTTTTCCTAACATGTCGATTCTAATCCAAAAAGAATTTCATTAATACAAGAAAAATGTATTCACATTTATACTTTCAAAGTTTCAGACATAATTCCAAAAAGGGCACAATCGGTGCCCAAAAGTAAAATAAACTAATATCAATATATTCAGAATTATAGCAATGGTTATAAGAGTGTGCTGAGCGAAAGTTACGAACCTTACTGCCAGCATACTACTGTAGCCCAGCATAGGTACTCGAAATAGTATAGCAAATGAGGTGACATTTGCTAGAACACGGAACAAGCTATAGGTACAAATTATGTCTCAATAAATTGTTCCTGAACATGCCTGACTCGGTCATGTATAAGGTAAGTAAGGTCATAGCCTAATATTATTTCCCATAAAGACCTTCTAGTCACAGACGTTTTGGAACAGTTAAATCCATATGCACTACTAGCTGTGCTCGCGACTTCGTCCGCGTGGAATAGTTATTTTTCCCCGTTTTTTTTTACATTTTCCATTATTTCTTCGCTCCTAATAGTTGCAGCGTGATGTTATATAGCCTTAAGCCTTCCTCGATAAACGGTCTATTCAACACAAGAAGAATTTTTCAATTCGGACCAGTAGTTCCTGAGATTAGCGCGTTCAAACAAACAAACAAACTCTTCAGCTTTATAATATTAGTTAAGATTAAGATTAAGATAGTCTAAGCTGTTTATTTACAAAAAGGAAACTATAGTTACATTATATAAGTGTGCGCAATAAAGAATATCCATCTATCTAGATATTCTTATCTATAGAATTTAGATATATTCAGAGTTATAGCAATGATTATAAGAGTATGCTGAGCGAAAGTTACGAACCTTACTGCATACTTGAAATAGCATAGCAAATGAGGTGACATTTGCTAGAATACCGAACGAGCTGGTACAATTTATGTCTCAAATATTGTTCCTGAACATGCCTCACTTGGTCATGTACAAGGTAAGTAAGGTGAGAGCGTAATATTATTTCCCATAAAGACCTTCTAGTCACAGACGTTTTGGAACAGTTAAATCCATATGCACTACTAGCTGTGCTCGCGACTTCGTCCGCGTGGAATAGTTATTTTTCCCCGTTTTTTTTACATTTTCCATTATTTCTTCGCTCCTAATAGTTGCAGCGTGATGTTATATAGCCTAAAGCCTTCCTCGATAAATGGTCTATTCAACACAAGAAGAATTTTTCAATTCGGACCAGTAGTACCTGAGATTAGCGCGTTCAAACAAACAAACAAACTCTTCAGCTCTATAATATTAGTTAAGATAACGGGAAGGGACGCCATACTAGGATAGAGGGTATCGATGTCAACAGGCGTGAAAGAGTACGTCGCATTTCTAATGGATTGGCAAATTACGCACTTTACGCCATAACAGTATCGCAACTGGTAGTAATATGGAGGGGTCATCATCATAGGGGAACTAATGAACGGTTGCCACATATAGACGGACAAGCCAATCATACTAGGTGGGAAGCCAATGAGGAGTATGACAATAACCTAATATTGTCGGCACAATAGTGGTGTACCAGACGACTCTTGGAGAGGACACTTCTTTTAGACGTACTGATGGATGAGCTACCACCAGTTGTACCGATGACATTAGAATAACTGACTGGCTGGGAAAGCCCTGGCCTTTAGGCAAAAGACTTTCACAATCAAATGAACTCAGAATTAGTTTACATGTCTAATTGATAGTAATCCCAGTAATAAAACAATAGCCATTTAGGATGCTCCCACATCTGTATCAAAAGATCCTAATATAGATTATGCAAAATCATCCCATTGGATGCGCAGTCTTTTGTCTACGAGCAAGAAAAAGCGGAAAGATATTTATAACCGCGCGCTATATCAAGTGAAATCAAGGTCATTGTGAATACATCTTTGAGACAGCCATACAGAACATCTAGACGTAATTAAGTGTGATAAAAAATATTTTTTGTACGCTAATGCCCGAAACCAGAGCCATATAAGTAAGAGCCATGTCAGATTTGATCAGTCAAATGTGACAAAATTCGGATCCAATCAATGTAAAATTTGAATGATATTCATTCAAAGTCTTCTAACAGTAGCGGAAATAGGCATTATCAAATGAATAGCCCCGCTGAAGTTGTGACGTCCAGAATGTCAACTTTGAACGAACGTCATTCAAATGTGACATTACCACATAGAATCATGAACTGTACAAGTAGAAGAAGCCTGCGAGTACAACTAATGTCTAATTTAAACGAACATTGAGTTTGAAGAAGAAAGAAGTTTTAGAATCGGAATCGTAATTTGCATTGTGAACAGCCCCAGCATATTATTTAAAAACAGAATAATGAATAGAACCGTCGCCATTCTATCTGAACCTACCTTTTCTTATACATAAAAGACAGTCCACATTGTATGTCTGTGATCGTCTACCTTTTCTAATTCATACAAAGCGGTCCATTTGCACCATTAACTCAAAGCTGTAACAGGTGTACATAACAGACATTCGCAATTCGCGGTCATTAGTCATAATAACTGGTCTACACATTCGAAACTAGTTTTCAAACTTGGAAACTGATACAACAGTGAATCTTGACCTTGTGTTATGCCAGTGATAAATTTGCTGGAATGTAAACAACTCGGAATTATTAAGAGATAAAATGGGTAAAAAATTGTCCTCTTTAAGGCGAGAAGGAAGTAATGAAACAAAGTGATATTTTATTACAGTAAGTAATTAGAAGGCCGCAGTATTAAACTTCTTTGATATTTGATCGTGGTAGTGGGCAGATAAAAAAGTAACGCTCAAATGAAAACATAATGTTTTTGAAACAGGCTAGATAAAAATAGATTGAGTTATTTGATATTATGCACAATTTTAAACTCAAACAGCCACGTAACTTATACAACTTATTGAGAATTGACACACAAAATCATGGCAGCTTTTAGAAAATAGGAATGGCGGTGGGGCAATAAGTCCCAAAGTTAAAATGAGGACATCCAACGCAGACTCTCTAATCTTTGAAACTGAAATATAAAGGAATGTTGCCAAACATGCTTGGAATGTCGGGAAGATTTTACGAAGGGATGAAATGTAAGATTTAAGTATATATCCCACCAAAAACATTCTGTAAAGAACTAGCCAAGTCTCTCAGCTCCGTAGCTGCTAAATTGCTGATAGAGATAAACAACTCTAAAAAGTATTGATCTAGACAAAGTCGCGCCAAGTCTACGGTTCCTTGCTGCGATTTCTTTATTGTTATAGTTAATTAATGGCGTGTGACTTGGCCGTTGAACAGTCTTTATACGTTAGTTAGTGGGTGGTGTGACATTTTGTCTTAAGTCATCACGCTTAGCAGGCGGGTTGACCACAGTAGGTTTAATTTGTACCCAGATAATCGCTGCTGCCAGGTTCCTGATATTACCTAAGTCGTTTTCTACGACACCCACATGACAATTGGTCTTATTCCGGAAACGGACAGAATGGTGAATAACAAAATATACTTTAGTATTCATTTGCAAGACATAAAGAAAAGATTAAAAGAAAAGAAATTCATTCATTTGACGCAATTTTGAAAGAAGATACAATTACAAAGTAAAAACAAGATGATGTGATTGCGCCATATGCCACAACACAAGGTACGCGTTTACTATTGGTCGCAACCTGCCTGCGATGACGTATTATGACGCTGCTTTAAACGCGTACATTACAGGTTTGCGCTGCAGTATCATTCTGGCTCTAGTACCAATGGACAGCAACCTAACAATAGTTATTGTCTTCCCTTTATGTTACAAGAATTTGATTTTTCATTAAAATCTCATATTTAACACACACAGAACCTTGAAAGCGGACACATCTTAGAAGACTATACGTGAATCATCAAACGCGTTTGTCCTAAGTTTGCTGTTACATTTTTAACATCTACACTAGCTTTGTTTAGTTTGAAGCAGTTATTGTTTTACGGCCCTTATAGAGGTACAACACGCAACAACAGATACAAAAGTGAGTCGGTACTATAATTTTAATAAATAAAATAAATAACCCAAGACATACCACGCCGGGCCACACATCGCCACCTAGCCCCAAACTAAGCCGAAGCTTGTACTATGGGAACTAGACAACTGATAAACTTACTTAGATACTTTTTTTTTGTAAATAAATACATATTATACATAGAAAACACCCAGACCAATACAAACAGACATGTTCATGAACACAAATGTTTGTACTGTGCGGGAATCGAACCCACGACCCTTGGCTCAGAGGGCGAGGTTACTACAAAATGAGCCGCCGAGCCTGCCTTACTTAATATAACCAAGTTTTAATGGGCACAACGTTAGTTGGTATTCTAATATCTATCCAACTTCATAAGGGACAAATGGATGATGATTAGGTATTCATAAACATCACTGCGTAGTATTAGCACTAAATCGGAATCCTAACATTCCAGAAAACAAGCGACCAAGCGTATAAAATCGAAACTATATGTGCCACACAATCGCCGACAAAATCAATAGCGTTATCTAGATTCAGAAAACGCACGCAAAAGTCGCCTGTTTGTGTATTAAAACTACTTAAGAGAAATAAGAGATTTCACAAGTTGGTAACAACAAATCGGCTCCTTTACTTCAGATAAGTTGGTTTTTTAAAGTGTACATAATGATGATGATAAAGTTACTTTTGATTTGTCAGCATCTGTTTACTAAAGTGAGGCAGCGAAAATGCTTTACACCTAGAGATGTAAAGCATTTTCGCTGCATGCTTTGGGACCGAAATTTCTTCGATCAATCTATGTTAAGCTTGTTACTATACAAACTTCAAACTCTATCTAGACCTATCTTACTTCCAGTCTTAAAGTACCTATTACAGTGCATCCATTTCATAATAATTAAGTAATATTATTGTCCATTTTTAACGTTATTACAACTAATTAAGTCATTATCGTAATATTTTTTTCACATTTTCTGGGAAGCATTAATTAAGAAATTGTTATACTGTTGCAGTAAACAGTAGCCAGCCAATAGAGCCAATTTAACGCAGGTATTACGTGGGCGGACATCATTCTCGTACTTGAAACGTCACGGAATATACAGTTCTGACTCATTATTATAATAATATTGTCATGATAGATTCCTCAACGTGATATCAGTATCCAGTCCTACACAACACCTGTTTAAGCCTAATGTTTAAACAACGAGATAAATATTACATGAGCTTTGTATAAAATTGCGTGCGGAGCTAAAGTATATTGGTTTCTGAGGAAAAAGGTACGAGTATAAAAGTTCGTTTGTTGGATGAGCAGTCCAGTGAAAAAAAACATGAGGCATTATAACAATAATGAGCTGCTCGAGAGCCTTATCCTTAACTCGCATGGGTATGGGGTGAGAGCCTTCCGCTCCCCTAACAGTCCGGTGATGATGACAAGGCCGGCCTGGCCATCATCGTAGTCATTTAGAAAAAAAAACATGGGAGTATCTAAGAGTACGCAATGGAATCATCATAATGTATGGTTTCTGCTTGTATCCGTAAAATATGAAGGTTCAGTTGAAAGAGCCACTGTCCTGAGGGGTAAATTCGTGAAATTCACTCAAGAATAGCGACGCAGTGTATACCTACTCTTCCACGACTTGAGTCGTTGTTTGATCTGGAGCTCCACAGTAGCAAGTCCTTGAACCCCCCCACTTAAAAACAACTGTAGCATTTCCCTTATCCGGAAACTATTAACATCTTCAATAGTTTATGAACATGGAATTACGAGCAATCCTATTAAACCGACAGGAAAAGAACTAGGCATCTTGTCTCTTGAATCAGCTCTTTTTCTGTTTGCTATAAAAAACTACATAAACCAATGGGTAACCTTGTGAAGGTCGCAAAAAACTAATGGACATAGGAGACGAACGTTGTACCGTATCGAATCTTTGGTAGAACCATTATTTTGCTATATCTCTTGAGAATGTTTGTTATCTTGTGAATGCTCTCACAATTCGACATTGCAAACATGAAATATGTTGCAAAAAATACATAAAATTGGCAGCATAATAAGTCTCGCGAGATCGTGAACAAACGACAGTTACACAGTTATTGTAAAACATCGCAGTTACGATAAATATTTCTCATTTGATTTACCAACTGAATGGGAATTTGATCGATGTGCGAATAAATGAATATATTGTGAATATTAAACTGGACAATACAGATGTTGACATGGACCAGACCAGATTGAAGGGAGTTTAGACGAGAGGACTTATAAAAAAATACCTGCACAGCTGCAAAACTTAACCACACCGCTGATAATAAATTACACAAACTGCTACTAAATGTTATTAAACAAGATTTTATTAGGAAATAAAACAAGACGAAATAAACAAGATCCTAGAGCAATAAATAAGAATAGTGTCAATTCAACGCATTCGTTGCTGTATTTCTAATAAGCAAGAAGAAAGTAGTAGGATTAATTTCAAATAAAGCTATTGTCGCAGAAATTACATATTTCAAGACTGATGAATTCATTTCTGTTCTTATTATTACCACAGTTAAGTTTCTATTACATCATCCAGGTATCAAAGTAGACAATTACCAGATCAATACAGTAGACTTGTGAAACGCTAGTTACCTAAGTAGTTACTTCAGTGATACTCATTAAACTATTGCCGATGATACAAAGAGATAAGACGATCCCACAGTCAGTTACCAGTACAGACTCTAATAGAAGTATTTCAGTAATCAGGCGATAACAGAACCCGTTTCTCGCAAGTGGTATGTAAACAAGGCTGACCCAATAGCAATAATGTTCAGCCGCATTCCGGCCATCTCTTATCAGATGTATTGGATTGCGATAGTGTATCGATGTTCCTACATCTACGAGCTCTGATTTGGCTAGGCGCTCCTACACTATGAACGTAAGTATGTGATGTGTCAGTTTCATGATATTGCGTCAGAATTGTTTGAAAGATTCGGTTAAGTAGCATGTCTTTAAGTTATTATTAATACTGTCTTTCTACATGATGTAGCTGCATTCCTAAATGCATACTATGGTCTATCGAAGGCCAGAATTCATTTCGTGGTCCAATTTAACTCTATTTTTTTACTAGAAATATTGGTTGTTGTTGAATGCTTTTTCTCCTTAATGAAAAATCATGATAAATTGTAATCACAGATTCTTATTCAGAATCAATGTTCAGATTTGAGCAAGTGAATAACTAATAAGGTAGAGTGGTTAAAATTGAAATTACGTTGTTCAAAATCACAATTTGAATTCGCATGTCACAAAATGACCACGGTGAGGAGGTAAAGAAGGCGAACATAGTCTATTAGGCGTGCTCACCGGTGAATCACTATTGAAAGGTCATTTGCATTTGTAATTTCTAGAATGAGTGGGAACACCACTTTGCATAGTCACACCACTCAATACGTTTTGGGTCATTCCATCGTTTCGGGTGTTACATTTGTACAACTAAAGTCTAAATTTTAATGCATTCTAAAATGTTATTTTATTGATTGAAATGTCTTATTCTCTACGTTTTTAATAGTTTTATCTTAATTGTAAAAGTAGCAGAGCTTAGCATAAGGATTTACAATTTTATAAGACGAAAAGAGTGCGTTTCGGGCGTTACACGATTTGACCTCTATGATCTGACCACTGTTACATTTATATGAAATTCAGCGAATTTTCTTAGGAAAGCTTTTTGAAAAATTACAGGGCTTCAAAAGCATAATATTTACTATCCAGCTAGCACATAATTGATGTCACAAATAAGGTTTTACTATTTTTTTATAGAGATTTACTTTGTTTCGGGTGTTACAATGCCTTTGTTTCGGGCGTTACGAGTACAAAAATTAAACACTTTTTATGAATAAAATCAGTGTTTTATTAGTTTAGGTACTATAAAATAAGTAGGGAACGAATAAACATATAATGAACTCAACTTTAACATGAATTAGCATCTTCTTTCATAAACACAACTACAATAAATTCTTCTTTAACAGCTTAATTAAGATAAATAAAGGAATATAATAGAAATGCGATAGTTTGTACACATTTATTTATTTATTTAATCTTTATTGCACAATATAAAAATAAAGTACAAAAGGCGAACTTAATGCCGCGTAGGCATTCTCTACCAGTCAATCTTTAGGCTTTTTTATTTATACGATCCTACTGGAGAGTAGGGATGTACCTAAGAGAGTGATCTTTTTGCTCCAAGCCCGTGGTGCATCCTGCTGAATAACAGACGATGCTCTGGTAACCAACTATTGGCGGTATAATCATCACGGGTGACGATGATGATGACGGGCAGCAGCGTCACCGGAGTGAGAAACTACGTCCTACGATCGCCAACCCGCGGCGATGGCGATTATGGGTATAGCCTCCAGGTTTTTGCCAAAAGTGGTGAACAACTTGAGAGGCCTATGTCCAGCAGTGGACTGCGATAGCTGATGATGATGATTATTATTGAAGAGTTACAAATGTTGGAGGCCAACATCTTCTTTTTAGCTCTAAACGCTGGAACACAGGCCTTACATAGGTGTTCCGAATATTTTTATTGTCTAGTTTATGTCCTTCCCACATTTTCGCTAGTATATCTTTTGTTGTTGACGGCATGTTGATCTTTCTGAAAAAAAAACCATCACCTCATGCACACGCACACCATGCATTCAAAATACAAGGAAATATGATGTATAAAAAAAGTTGTAACACCCGAAACGTTTCGGGTGTTACAGATTTTAATCATGAAAAAAAGCTATCAAATTAGTCTCTTGTCCAATTATTAGTTAGTATTTTGAATCATTACCATCATAGCCTTACTTTTACTAAATATTATTAAACTAGTCAATCTAGAAGTTATAATAATAAAACAATTACCTGATTTTTCGTTTCGGGTGTTACAGCGTCAATGTAACAAGAAAACACACCTTTTACTTGATAATTATCAATTTTTTCGGGACTGTGACATATTCCACCAATAATACGATTATCAACCTCAAACCACAGCGACGCGAAACGGTTCTCATATTGAGAGTTCTTTTGTTATTTAATTTCCAAACTTGAAGGCGAAATAGTCATTAAGCCAGTTGACTTCATTGCAGATTTTGAAGACTAATTAACTCAAAAATTACAGGTTTCTTTTCTAGTTTTCTTGTTGTATATTACAATTTGGAATGTTTTCTTTCTAAATTCATCAGATTAAATGCAAAAAGCACATATTATTTTTTTACCCTCAGTACCGTTTGTCATGGAATGACCCTTTTGCTGATCAATGTTTACAGATAAATATTTAATGAGAACTTAAATACGCCGCGATGAGGAGAAGCGAAACGAAAGTTTTTCAAGATGTAGCTAAATACAGTAAATAGTACACTTGGATTTCACATGGAAATTACAGTTGTCATCAATAGGTGGGTGTATGTGTGGTTTGGTTAAATTTAAAGTGATGGTGATTTAAAGAACGTACAATTTAAATACCAAAGGTTATTGCAATCTTTAATAGGTATAACTTGTACTGAAAGAGTGGAACGTTTAATAGGTAATATTATGGACATAATAACTTGTAAAATAGGTAATTTAAATGTGTTTATATACCAGAGGTTGCACTGTGTATTGTGCTAGTATTTGAATGACACCAAACGCTCATTGTCAATATTACCCTAAATAGCAAGGTAACACAAACAATTCCAACACAATGGCGACATGTTATGAACATTTTATATCAAAAAATAATTCAAACTTACTGAAAGATTCTGTACCAATATGCCACCGACCACTCTAACATAGACAGCAAATATTTTGTCAACACTCAAGGAAAAGAGGAAATTTCAAGACAAACAAGAAATAAAATATTTTTCTGATGTTTCTGTCGATACTCCTGATCAGATATTATTGATCGTTACAGAATAATTGAGTAGCATTACTAAACCAAAAATAATGCCAGATGTCATAGTTCTAAATATATCACCTGGGTAGGTAAGACACATTGTTTCTTTCATTGAATAAAGGCAATGTGCTGTGACGAATACGAGTCGGAAACAGGTTACAGGCATTCTTACGTATATGGGTTTAGCTACATCTGTCACTGGGTGTATTGATGGTCTTAACGTGCGGGCATTGGCTTGTAACGTGGGCGACGGACGACCTTGTAAACCATGGTATGATGATAAAGTATTAGGTAGATTTTTTTGGTATGTGGGAACTTTAAGATGCGTCGGTTTAAGATGCCTTGCATGTGTTAAGGACCTATAACAAACATTCCAAGGTGCATGAGATAAATATTATTATCGTTCACGAGTTTGTCATTGTGGTGAAAGAATTGGCCAGTCTAGAAGTATCTAATATCTAATGCAGTAGCATAGATGTTACCAGGGTGCGCCTGTCCTGTCCATTGTGGCCCACCATCTGCACTGTAAAGGATCTCTACCAGGCAACTGACAGCGGTTTATCAGTTGCTAAGTTTTGGTCGGGACATGTGTCATCTCGTTTTGGCTACGAGTTTATCGTGGACCCGAAAAGAAAGAAAGATTGTTTACGAGAATTCAAAGAGCTTTGTCTAATCTAATAAATATGTGCTCTGAACTGTAGTATGAGGTATATGGAATGTTGGTTGAAGTAATTGGAACTCTTCAAGAAAGAATATCTTAAAGATTATCAACTGCCAATTGCCTAAAATCATCAACCGCTGTACAAATTCTTTTAAATAGTCTCTACCATGAGGTAAAGATTCAAAAAGATGATTTCGTACTAAGTATCTCTTAAGATTGACTCTCGCAAACCACGTCTGGTGCAACAGCCATTAAAATTCCCACTCCGGATTTAATTTGGCCGATCTAACGCATCAACTTGACATGTGATTAAGTTCCTTACATTTCATCGTGTACCGCAATTAGATTACCTGATCACTTGATACATATTTCATGACACTCAATATTGACATGTGGTGAGCTGAGAAATACCTGTTGTAAAGTGACTAAGATATCGATGAAATGATTTGAAGTGTTGAAATTAAATATGAACGTCTAATAAAAGTAACAAGTACCCCTAGCACATCTAGTGAAGATAAATCTAACAAACACAACATAAACAAGTTTAAGGAAATAAATGTTTTATCTACCATAAGAGAAACGGTAAAGGTGATAATAATAATTAAATAATCTTTAATACAGGACTTAAATTTAATTACGAATCAAAACCTCTACGCTAATGACTGAAAGATGAGGTACCAAATGATATAAACATTAAGGAGTACGAAGAAACTTGTACAGAATAGGCTGACGGATGTTTCTTACAGATATATTTAAATTGTATTACATGACATGGCAACAAAGTTTGTAACGCACATAAAGTTTTACACCCAACCAATAGACCAAATCAAATAAAAACCGATTTACGGTACAATGGCTTTGACAATAAAATCATAACATATAAACGATGCTGTCCCTATATTGGGAAACGTGACCTTGAGCTCCGTTCTGTCAACTTGACCAAACAAAATGAACTTAATGCAATCTGCAATAGAGGCTCCGTTCCAACGAGACCACTGGCGATGTGAGCTCTAAGCGCTTGTAATAAGGACGCGAATGTTAGAGCGTGGGTGTCACTCGATTAGGTGTTTCTGATGTGACCATATGCCGAAGCTAGCACGAAAAAAGTTAATAAGCCCGAGGTTTTAACACCTACGGAATATTTTGGAGACACAAAATAAGTTTAGGGTTGGTAAATGTAAGCTGTGGTAATCCAAACAGGGCGAAAATAGCACAACTCCGCCGACTTTGAAACGAAAAAATCTCCTCGATAATTCAGGAGATGAAATCACGATTCAATGTAAGCCCTGATTAGTCCGTTTCAAAACAAAACAATAGGAGACCCTTAATTGCATATAGGCAGAACAGTTAGTACTATTTTTCTGTAATGTTTTATTCTTTGTTTTGTTTTTGTTTAAGCTACAATAATAGCTAAGTACAAATGCAGTTGATCTTATCGTTGGTAGCTTCCAGACAACTTTCAGTTAAAGAAGAAAATACCTTTTAAAGAAGAGAGGTACAGAGCCATTTACTTGGCTAATTGTAGGAGAACTAAATAACAAACTTCCATCCTTGTACCTACAATTGCAATAATGATATGATTTGAGAGTAGTTTTGTTCGTTAATCAATATGTATACCTATCACATAGAATGTGATCTAGTAAACATATTATCATCAGCCTATTGCAGGCCACTGCTGAACATAGGCCTTTCAAGTTGTTCGCCATTTAGAGCAAACACTGGAGGACATACCCATAATCGCCACGCCGGGCAGGCGGGTTGGCGAGCGCAGGGCGTAGTTTCTCGCTCCGGTGACGCTGCTACCAGTCATCGGTCTGTGGTATTTAGCTAGGCCGTCTATTATGATGGTTATACCGCCACCGGTCGGTTGCCAGCGCCTCATTTGTTATTCGGCAGGATGCACCACGGGCAGGTGAGATTGGCTTGGACCGAAAAGATGATAGGCCGCTCATATTAAACACGGTTTTAAAACATCAGATATTATCAATACGGTTGCATTTTTTTCTGGCAACCCTGCCAAACCCGAGGTTTTGGCATAATTATGCTCGAGATCGGAATTTAGGAGTGTCTGTCAATACCACGCAATGATTAAACTTGAATGCCGCATTTTCCTCTCGGTTGAATATTAATTAAGCAATTGCGAAGGCAGGTGCCACGTGTTCGACCTCTGACATTAAGATTACAATTGTGTAAGAATTAGCCAGGTTATGCGCTGGTAAGCTGGTAGGAACCGGTGGTAGCTTCGACGATTTGTAAGTGTTTTTCATAAAAACCTATACCAATAAAGATTATTTTGACTTGACTTTGACTTTTGACTTTGACTTTATTTATTTATTTATTTATTCAATCTTTATTGCACAAATGAAATATAGTGTACAAAAGGCGGACTTAATGCCGCATAGGCATTCTCTACCAGTCAACCATTGGGCTAAGCAGAAATGGATGTAGGTAGCGTGCTGCAAAGTTGACTATGGAACCAAAATATTGGAAAGAATAAATGGGGCAAATTACTTAGAAAATAGGTACAACAGGGGAAAGCTATTCGCCGATCAGTATAGAACAGTTAGTAGACTCGCTCGATGGATCATTTGGTAGTGACCTCTGCTTTCTGAGCCAAGGGTCGTGAGTTCGATTCACGCACAGTACAAACATTTGTGTTCGTGAACAT
Source organism: Conogethes punctiferalis (assembly GCA_031163375.1). NCBI lineage: Eukaryota > Metazoa > Arthropoda > Insecta > Lepidoptera > Crambidae > Conogethes > Conogethes punctiferalis. Next base: position 5,153,276 of record CM062095.1, on the reverse strand, counting down.
GTCTGTTTGTATTGGTCTGGGTGTTTGTGTATAATATGTATTTACCTTTACGCGATAAGACCGCCTAAATTGTAGGTACCTACTTTGTTTTTGTTCATAATTTCTTTTCCTGTAATGTCTGAGAGTTTCTATCTATGTATTGTTTTTTAGCAAGAAAAGATCGTAAGTTCAAACTAGATCTATACAATGCACATTACATACGTACTGTTTTCTTGAAAAGTACAAATTACCAACCTACTTCAGATGTTCGCACGCAAGAGATGTCGTGGCTTTTTTGACTGTCAAGTACGCTAATGATACGAAAGAATGCCCGCAAATGACGACATACACAATATAAAGAATCCATACTTAATATTATAAATGGGAAAGTGTGTCTGTCTGTTTTGTTTTTCTGTGTCTTTGTTTGTCTTTTTTTCACAGCAAGACGGAGCGACGAAATGACGTGATTTTTTAAGTGGAGATAGTTGAAGGGATGGAGAGTTACATAGGCTACTTTTTGCCCCTTTCAAACCCCCCACTTCCCTAAAATGGGGGGTGAAAGTTTGTATGGAGCGTTCACCCTGAATTTAACGCGAGCGAAGGCGCGGGCAAGGGCTAGTACATAATAAAAACGGCCACAGATCAACCGCGAACCTATCTCCTTTTAAAATCGCTTAAATCGCCGATAACAATTATCAATTAATAATTATGTTAACTATCGGTGACCTCCGAACGGGACATAAAGGAAGTGACCCCATCATCTTTCTCTTTCTTAGCTCCAAGCCACCCTCACCTGCCCGTGGTGCATAATGCCAAAAACAAACGAGGCACTGCGAGTTTGCCCAAAATGGAGAGGCCTATGTCCAACAGTGGATTGTGATAGGCTCATGGAGGTGATGACCTCCAAAAGAAACTTTTTCTATTGCGACTGGTTTTATAATACAAAAATATTGTTTTTAAGATATATAAGTACTATAATACAAGAATCGTTTTAATAAAAAATTCTCATCATCAGCATGTCAAGCATAAATTTTAATTATTGAATTCAGAAAACGCACTTAATTACTAAATAATTAAAAGCAAATAAACAAATGTCCAGTTTAAATTTCTACACTTAGTTGGCACAAAAACAATTCTACCTATCAAACTTAATTAAAAATAGATAGATATTCTTTATTACGCACCAAACAAAAGACTTAAAACTAGGTACCTATAACAGACGCTTGTTGCACAATTTAGGAGGCCTTATACATATAAGCGATGTCTTTCAGACAACCTTAGGGTAGAGGATAGAGGTGGTGTTGCGGTAGTTCTAGAGTGGTGTTGCGGTAGTTCTAGACATTCTAGGTCCCGTGACACCACCCCATAGGCGCTTGACGGAGGGGCCGGGGTTTTTAGTGGGTATTCCCTGCCTCCTTTCCATCTTGAGGCGGAGTGCCGTCCATGAACAGCATGTTGGTTTTCGAGGGCGGTGTGAGTCCCACATACCCTGCTACTCCCCCGGGTAGCGGGGATGCGTAAAAGCATTTTACCCGGCATAAAAAAAAAGGGTAGAGGATAGATAGTTGAAAAAATAAAGGGTGAGGTGAGCTATGAACTGAAACTGTAATAGTTAGGTAGTTTAGTAATTGGCATTCCTAAAATGATTAATTTATATAAGTTAACACTACCAACATGCCGTTCATGTTGTAACGCCATTCCTAACATGTCAAGGCGTCCAAGTGTGTGTGGGAGTAGTTACTAAATAACTTTTATGTGAATTAAATTAAGCTCCACTGAGACATCGATCAGAGCCACCGGGGACCATTGCATATCCTAATCCTCCTTTAGCTAAGGTTGGTGTTTGAAGGTTTACATCATTTTCTTATTGTTATTTTTAGTTCCGTTTCTCGCAAACAGATGGTGACATTGTTGACATCAGTCTGATTGCCTGACTCGCGGTGTAGAGATTATTTTCCAAACATAGACCTTCCGCCCATACTTTTGGTTATGTTGACTTCAATATATTAAGGATATATTAAGGACTTGGAATTGGAAAAACTTCAAAAGAATTGTGACTTTGGATTAGGAAATACTTGAGAATAAACCACAAACCGCATTACTGTGAACGTGATTTTTATTGCCTACACAGTAAAGTCCATATTAAAGTACAACATTGTACAGTTGGTTAAATCACATTTTCTTTATTTGAGCTTGAATAGTATCAGACACGTATTTAAAAAAATATAGTGAGTGTGTGAATTGATCTTATTGATCACTTTTTCATACATTTCAAGCTGATAGGAGAGTATCTAATCTTAACTGCACAAAATACACACATTACAGAAAAACGTTTTACAAACAAAACAAAGTACAATTTATGTGGTCTTTTCACTGGTAACAATCTCTTCCAGACAACCTTCAGAACCTGAGCTTGTTCATTAAAAAAAATCTAAAGAAATAAGAGAGGAACTGAAGGCTGTGTAACCAAGACAAATCATACTGATAGATATAGAGAGACAGTGATAAATAATGCAATGCATAATGCCGCAGCTACTATATTGGAGGCATTTGTACCAACATAACATTTTGCACCCAATGCACCAATGTGTGTATCGCTACTTTGACACAATGAAGACATTGAGCGCCTTTGTATTGGGCATTGGACAGTGATTGGACGCAAAAGTTAAATCCAATGTGTGGCCGCGGCATAATGCATGCATGCTTACTAATACATAAAATAAATGGGAAAGTGTGTTTGGATAGATGTTTGTTACTTTTTTTTTATGTGATTTTAACTGAATAGATTTGAATAAATTTATATTAGACTGTAGCAAACATCCAGACCAAGACAAACAACAACTATTCTATTCTATGATTGCCACAAGACAAGCATAGTTTAGTATGTAGTCATAGGCAATACAATGCTTGTATATCCAATATTTATAAAGAAAGGAATTGCTTACTAGAATGCCTAAATTGTATCACAAGATGTCTGTATCCTTAACTGTTTGTATTTTGTGCAATAAAGAATATCTATTTGCCTAATAAATGGACCAGACAATTCATACTATAATAATAAATATTAATAATAAAAATTTGTTTATTTCCAATAGGATGTTATGTTACATGAATCACTATCTAACATCCGTATTCACAAACATTACTATATGCATGGGAATGCAAAGGTAACCAAAAACCTATAGGATTTTGGGCACTGTGCTTCCGCATGTCTCATAGTAACATTTGTGAATATGGTCATAACTCGCTATGGTTTCTGAACATACTAAGGTATTGAGAGTGTCAAATGATGACTAGGCACACAAAACACTAAGATCTGGGTCTTTTGGACTATCACATACATTGCTCTAATCCCAAAGTAAGTAGCTTAAGCACTTGAGTTATGGGTATCAGAATAAAGAAGGTACCACAAATAAATACTTAAATACAAATATAAACACCCAGACACGGAACAAACACAAGTGTTCATCACACGAATGTTTGTCCCGGGTGGGAATCGAACCCACGACCCTTGGTTCAGAAGGCAGGGGTCACTACCAATTGAGCCACCGAGCCAGTCGCTCATCAGAAAAGTTTATCTTAAGTCGACCCCATTGGGAATCAAGCTGGAACTCTTACATCATCCATACTTTATGCTATCATTCAACCATTGCACTGCCAATGCTATGAAAATTATAACGATAATAACTTCATTTTCTGCAACAGAATTGCCACAAATTTTCAACCAACCAGCATTGTAGCGAGTTTCAGGTTAATTATTCAAAGCATCATAATTATTCGAGATGAGTAAATACTTCAAGTTGACCTTGGTCATTGATATTAAATTGCTATTACACCAAGACTGATAATTTTGATAACTAATATTGCAAACAGTACATGCTCTAGATAACTGCTATGATAATAAAGATACTAAGCCATTAATATCTATATCAGATCAATAATACATAACAGAACCATACTGCACAATATATAGGAATCCTAACCATTATCTTTAGATGAACAAAATTTGCCGCAGCAATTTACAATGCCTGCCTCTGCATTTTGTGTTGAAACTGCGTGATATAACGCTGATAAGATACAAGTAGAAAGTATATTGCAAATAACTCTGCTATAGGCACCTATATCACATGTAACAAAATATGTTGTGTACTTAAAATACGTCAGCGACTTGGTAATCACAAACTTGTGACTCAAACGAGCATACGAACAGCAAATGTTTTAATCCACTTTCCTCGAGAGAGAATTAAGCGTGAAATTGCAGTAGAAAGCCAAAAAATAGTAAGATATAACGGTAAACGAGCACGAAACAACCAAATTTTAAGATACCGGAATGACATTTTTGTGCTATCACTCGGTGGCGCATTCCCACTGTCTGAAAACTATTTTGCTAATTTTAGAACATACCACAACGGGAAAAAGGCGTCCAAATAAAGATGAAAAACAAAACATTGGAGTGCAGCGCAAAGAGAACATTGCACTACGGACCTTCTCGAACGCACGAGCCCACTACGTGGGGCCACGACACGGTTTAGGGTTAGACAAATTTCAATCACATTTTACACTAAAATGGCACGTTTCAACTATAATTGCACATATACCTTTACTTTCAGCGGTTTCAGTAATATTTTTCACGTCATCAACCATCTTGCTAGATGACAGTCACTCACTATTCACTTTTTATTCGAACATATTTCGAAAACTCATACTGGGTTCACTATTTTCAGACAGCCAGCCAGCGATCTATACGACGACACTTCGTTCCGTTCACTGCCAATGACGTACGCAGTGTTGCCAACCCCAACATAGAGCTAAACTGTAGATATTCTCAAAAAAAACTGTAGAAAACTGTAAATATCAAATTAAAAACAGTAAATCTACAGCTTTATATTTTTATCATTGAATGATGGTAATAAATAGAATAAATTTTAGAGAGGCAATTAAAAAGCCAAGAGTCAATAAATTTTTGCTCGTATCTCACTGCTTTCTTCTTTCTTTCTGGGGATTTGTCAACATCTGACTCACTATCACTACCACCGCTTTGCATAATCGTAACTTTTTTTGCTCAACTCACAACGTAAACAGAACGAACAACAAAGAATTTAGTCTGAAAATGATGGAATGAATTAATGCACAGTCAAGTACATGTATCTCGATTGTCAAAGCATCCGCGGGGAAGTAAGAAAAATAGAAGAATGTCAGTAAAACGGACATCGACCGAAACAATCTACGACTGTCCACTACTAGCGCCATCTATTAAATTGATTGATGACTACTACCTCAGGTTCGATGATAGTTGGTTTTACTGAAGCTGACTTAGTGCATGGACTACCACGTAGTAAATAAAGGTGGCGCTAAAATCATAAGCAAAAAACTGTAGATATCGAGGCCTAAACTAAAAACTGTGAGAATTTCCAAGAAACTGTAGATCTACAGTTAAAACTGTAGGGTTGGCTACACTGGACGTACGGGCCGAACGATGAGATGGCGATGGCGAATGTAGGCGAACAACCTTCCAAATATGCAACTGAAACTGTTTATCTCATATTTGTTTTACAACATTTAGAGAATTATACCGAATATTGCATCTTAAATTGCGGAGAAATTTATAAAAAAAAATTAAGATAGATTTATTATTTTCTAATCTTGGATGAATAATTTTGTTTCCGGGTAATAAATTCCTTTTTAAAAAGTATGGTTGACGTTTGTGACATGTACATTGCTTCTTTACTAGACTAAACATCTGCATAGATGTGAGAAAAAACCGCAATGGTAAAGAAACATCATTACCTTCATTTTGCATACAGTAACGCCATCTGGTAGATATTGGAAGAAACTTTACATGTGTTGCCAGCTACCATTGTCATGAAAATTACTTGAAGGAAGATGATTTAAACAAGAAATTTATGAAATATTGTATGTAAACATACTATGATAATCTAAATAGGTTAGGCCTATTTTATAACGTTAATGTATAAAACTTATTTTTACCATCTAACGTAAAGGTTGTACATTACGTGTCAAGACGGACAATAAGCATTACAAGCTAGTTCTACTATTTGTCAATAGGTGGCAGCAGCATGTTCCTATGGATCGCAGTAAGTTTCGCATCGTACCACTTTGTTTCTTTTAATAGTTTCTAAATTCTAAACTTCCTCAAAACGTCAGAATAAAAATGCATAGCAAGCTTGGGTTGTGTGGTAGAAAGCCTACTCATATCATAGGTAGTAAAAAAAAAAAAATATCTATTTTACCTACCACCACACACTTTTAAGAATAAATCAATAGCCACTCAAAAGTACCTACCTAGGTATCATTATACCTACCTAGCAGGATTTTCACGTCTAAACTTTAAAACGGACTCCGATTATATTTGGTAGAAAAGTAGAGATAAAATATTTTGAAGGCTGGCCACTTCTATCTATTAATAGCACAATGTAGCAAAGAGTTCCATCCGAGCGGTGTCGTGGTGGTCTACAGCGAGTCTTTATCTAATGTTATGCCAATCAAGAAATCCATTACCTACATTCCGACTCGTAAGTACCTCTTGTAATTATATGCTTCCATGAAAAGGTATAGGGAGGATATGACGAGACGCAGCCGGGAAGAGAGCCCGCGCACCTACCGAAGGCTGCGCAATCCGGTCTAGATTTCTCTTCGGCAGACACTTCCCGTGCATTCAAATAAAATCTGATTGAAAATTTAAAACGCTGCTTTATTGTAAGATAAAATATGCAGCTATGAATACTTACTCATGCGTAGAAATTAATTCTATATTGTAGCCACCGACTGGCGGTATAACCATCATGATTGATGACGTAGCTAAATATAACAGGCCGATGACGGGCGGCAGCGTCTCCGGAGCGAAGCCAACCCACCTACCCAGCGTAGCGATTAGGTATGGGCAGATCCTCCAGATACCTGTATACAGTGTCTACAGTAGCGAACAACGGGAGAGGCCTATCAGAGGTCCAGCAATGGACTGCAATAGGCTGATGATAATGAGTGTGGCTTTTATAATAGAAAATGTCAGTATGCAGTCTAAGGAGATGGGTGGCGTATGACCGTGACCATGTATCTCTTAACTAGCTGTGCTCGCGACTTCGTCCGCGTGGAATAGTTATTTTTCCCCGTTTTTTAAACATTTTCCATAATTTCGCTCCTAATAGTTGCAACGTGATGTTATATAGCCTAAAGCCTTCCTCGATAAATGGTCTATTTAACACAAAAAGAATTTTTCAATTCGGACCAGTAGTTCCTGAGATTAGCGCGTTCAAACAAACAAACAAACTCTTCAGCTTTATAATATTAGTTAAGATGATACCCAGGTATCGGGATGAATGTAGAAGGCTGGGGGAGGCCTTAGCAGTAGGTACAGTAAAAAAACAATGTCAATACACATTATTTTTACTGTTTTATTATTGTAAGTATACTTACTTACATTTTGACTACCTATCGTTAATTTTGTGCTCAGCTACCCGTCGCTACTAAAAGCAATTCTTCATCCATCAATTACTTCCAGACCATTAATCAACTACTTCATCACCTTCAATAACGATAGCCATGATAGGTACCTACCTAAGTTAGAATCATGCGCAGTTCAAGTATAGCCGATTTATAACGGTTGTTACAATGTCCGTTCTCTTTTGAAATATTATTTTTTAATTAGATAGGTACCTACATCTTTGTTATCAAGGGCTGTATAGGATTGAGTAGATTTATTATAATTTTGATTATATTCTGATCGCTTTAAAGTCTGTTATATTGTGCTGTTACCTACCTATAGCAACATGTTAGTGGTATTTAGCTACGCGATCAGCTGTGATGGTCATACCGCCACCAGACAGTTGCCAACGCTTCGTTTGTTATTCGTTAGGATGCACCACGGGCAGATGAGCGAAAAGATCATAGGCGCCGCTCTCTTACATCCCATAGGGTGAGGGGGCGGCCTCTCATCTTAGGGTGAGGTATATACTATATACCCACTTTATTCTACCGCTTTACTAAGTGGTAGCTGTAAGCTGCGCAGTCGTCACAAGACAGTTGTTAGTACTAATATATCCGGTAATTACATTAATTTGTGTTATGTATGGCGGTAGTGGTAATGCAAGGATGTTACGTTTCTAAGGCTATATGCGTTTTGTGCCATTTAACATAGCAATGATGTATAAAAAAAATTACTTGGACTTAGGTATGTATCGTTTGAATATTATGTAATAGGTAAGCTTCATTCTTCAAGCGGCTTATTCATTATCTTAACGAAAATATCTCGGAACCGAAAGATTCGAGCGAAAACATTATCGATAGTTCATTCAAAATTGAAGGTAAGAACACTGAAAACTTTTCTGACAGTTTATGGCTGTCGAAAACTTTGACAATCCAATTAACTATTTGAAGGACGGCTGGCAAGTGCTGGATGCAAGAGGCCCGGGACAGATCGAAGTTCCGAGCATTGGGAGAGGCCTATGTCCAGCAGTGGACTGATGTGGGCTGATGATGATGATGATTTGAATGAACTTATAGGAACTGACTTGTCCCTACGAAAAGTGGAAGTATTCCGCTGAGCTAGGTGATCGCGTTAGGGGATGGTGGTCCGATAGACGATCTTGGTTTTTGGTATACTTTACATACTTATATAGCGAGTCGTGATGAAAACTTCGCTTGCGTGTTGTAGGATTCCATATTGTAGGTAGCGATGTATAAGTAGATAGATGTAGTTACATGTCGCTACAAACTGTTATAACAGTTGTACTTATTTAGTTACGTACTTATTGATGTGATGGCTTACCATCAAGTGTTTTTTATATTTTTTTATTAGTGAATGGGTAGCCCTTGACCTCAACTAGCCTGATGTTAAGCGATGTTGAAGCCTAAGATGAAGCGCGCTTACCCAACGAAAACCGATTCACTCTCTTCATTGTAAATGTTAGTACCAAATAAACGTTTTTCTATTCTATTCTATTCTCGCCTTGAAAATCTGAAGATTATATTCCTCGGGGAACAGGGACTCCGGTAAAGAGTTCCACAGTTTATCCGTTCGCACTATGAATGAAGAGGCAAAGCGCTTTGTGCGAGTTTCAGGTGACCTTTTACCCATTTGGGTCCTCTGTAATATAAAAAAACACAAAAAATACACTGCACATTGCAAATAACGAACTCCTTATGTTCGGAAACCGGCACTAAGTAGGTACACATAAATTAACATTGAACCTCGGAATATTCGCGACTTTATCGCGCTATCACGGCTAACCAGATCGAGTTTTTCAAATCGGAACGCTTGTGAATCACTGCGCTTGTAAGAAGTTGTTGTATTTTTGGTTACCTTCGGGCAAAGGCAACGGAAGCTATAGATTTTAATAGTCTGTACCACTGGAAATCAACTTACCTACTCAAATCAGTGAGATTTTTTTTATTTATTTAGTTCTAAGAAAGCATTTGACCACAATCACACCTGATGTTAAGTGATGATGTGGTCTAGGATGGAGCATGCTTACTTCATCATCATCAGCCCGTGTCAGTCCACTGCTGGACATAGGCCTCTCCTAATGTTCGCCACTTAGGTCGATTTTGGGCTTCTCGCATCCAGCACTTGCCAGCCGACCTGAGGGCGTCCTACATTACCTACGTTTGCCGATACGCGGTCTCCACTCCAGAACTCGTTTACCCCAACGGTTATCGGTTCTGCGGCTTACTTAGATAAAGCCTATTCACTCTAACACTAAACACTCAGGAAAGACGTCAGCTGGCAGAGAATCAGAGAATTCTATATTTTCGCGGTGATATTGTTTTAAGTTGCTTCCTGACGGCAAACCATTCATCCCATGGGTGTTGTAGAAGACGCTATTATTGTGCCATACGTAGGTATAGCATGCAAGAAAGTTTGAAATTACTCGGCTGTAGAGCCGGGAACTTTTAAATGAAATAATGAAATGAAATAATTTATTTGGAGCATAATAAAGTATATGTAAATTTAATATTAGGTACCTTAACTACTATAAAACAATATGCATCCAAAATGGCTGTCACTCAGCATAAGTCGCGGCGCGGGCGCACCGCGACACTGGTTTTCAGTGACACCAGAAATGAGAGTGCTACGTTGTCATGCTTGGACGACTGTACATCAGTCTACATAGGTACCTAGTGTGTCTACATTTTATATAGAAGGAGAAAGGATAAGTAAATAGATAAGATAGCGAAGTGAAGTCTGCATAATATGTACAGGTATCATAAAGTTACACATTTGACCGGGGAATGTGCCAAACTTCATTTAGGTACTGCATCCGTGTAGTTTCTGGATTTAGAATAGGACCACCTCATCTCATCCCGTCGTTGTCGTAGGCTACTAAGGGAATATCAGGAAATGGGCAGCAGTGTTTAAAGCCTACAAATAAAACTTACTGAGGTCAACAACCCGCCTGACAAGCGTGGTGATTGAGGCAAATCCCCCAAATGACATTTGTCTTGGGAGAGCCATAGGCCTATCTGTGGCTACTCTTACGTGAACGTGGTTCATTGAAACACACACGAAAGAGTAACAAACGGCTCTTTTCAGAGCCACCATCAGTGAAACACACGAAAGAGTGAAATAGTTCTTTTCAGAACTGTGTGCTTCTTATTTCAATGAACCACGTTCACGTAAGAGTAGCCACATATCCAATGCCAATGCTGGGCATAGGTCCAGCAGTGGACATTTAGAGCCTGATGATGATGAAGAATAATACCTAATTATTACTGTTATAATTAATACCTTTGCTTTTATTACAAGTTACCCATGTCGAAATTAAACACTGACGTAAATTGTGGTCAAAATTAATTCATTTCCAATTGAAAAAGCTACAACTTAAGCAAGTTTTTATGGGTTTAAATGAGTCAGACAATTTTTACCAACAAAATGGCCTCAAACTCGGTACTTCTCTTTGTATTAATAGTACCAGATAATGACTGGGAGAACCCAGGCCAATGAATGAATGTAGTAGGTAATTGAAAAAAAAAAAACTATTTCCTAAATTGCCCCGACCAGGAATCGACTTGGAACCATCAGATTATCCGGGACAGGGGTGTAACGTTCGAAGCATTGAGTCACCTTGGCTGTCAAAGTTGAAAAATACAAGTACAAACAACAAACTATATGTAATTTCCTTACTTATTTATTTGTTTCTTTTTAAAGTAGCACTCCTTTGTTTTTCTTTTATATAGGTTGTAGCACAGTGGCTTCCCATCGTGGTTCAGAAGGCAGGGGTTACTACCAAATGTTTAACAAAATACCGCAAAATATTGTTGATCTACCTATACATAGATTTAAATCTCGCATTAAGTCCATTTTAATGTCAAAAGGTTATTATAAAGTACAAGATTATATGGATGACAATATTACATGGACATGATAGTCTGCTCGCTTGCGCTTTTTAAAACGATATTATTGTATTGTATCATATATTTTAAACAAGGCTAACTGTTGAGTTTGTTGCGGCACTTCTTCTCAGCAGGCTACACGTCGAAGTGCTGGTAGGAAAAAAGTTTGACGTGCAAAAGTATTACTAGTGAATCTATTTGCAGAAATAAACTATTTTATTTTATTTTTATTTATTGAGCTACCGAGCCAGTCAAATCATCATCAGTTGCTACCTCCATGCTAGCTTGTAAGATGAGACTACACACCGTATATTTCCGAAACGCCATAGCCAGTTAGTTAACTGGTAGGGTTAGCCGACTGAAAAGCTGAACAGAACTCGATTTGAGTTGCGGTTGACCATGGGCGGTGTCGACTGCTTACCACCAGGCATCACACTAGCTCGTCTGCCGCCTCTCGCATAAAACAAAATATCAAATAATGCCTTAATCGACACTTACGGATACCGATCGCAAGACATGGAACAGAATCCGGGAGAATTTAAAAAAGTTCTTTCTCTAAATTGATTTGTCAAAGCGCCTTTGGAGGTGGACAAAATTTACTAGGTATTTCATAATCATTGGTTTTCATTATAGGTACATTAGCGTGGGTCATTAATTTACTACGAGTCTTTGGCTAATTGTTTTTCAAACGTCATTTAGGTAGGTACGTCCTATTTAGGTTACTCATCCAAATGTACAGATACTCCTGTTTGAAAATTACGAAATACGAATTAGGGATCATTTTAGTAATGGCGAAGTAGATTGTGTTGGTAGGATCCGGTACAAAAATCCAAAACTTGTTGATACCTTATGTAAAGTTTAGTCATATCGTGTCATATATATTGTTGCACTTAAAATTCATTATGAACGTTATAATAAACCTACTGCGGTCACCAACCCGCCTGCTAAGCTTGGTGACTAAGGGATGTTTCTAGGGTCAATATAATTACAATATATTTAGTCCGTATTTTAGATTATAAAAATATATCCTTCTTTTCATTTAAAAAATAAATAACATAGCCCGTTAAAGTTACGTGTGACGTCAAAGAGCTTTTTTGCACAGAGTGACGTCATAGGTATTTGTTGCTTTTTATTTAAATGTCGCCAACGCTTCATTTTGTAAATAATGTTGTACACTAAAAATTTCTACCTTTCTTAAAGTACGACGGTCGAGGTCGTCAACCTCGAAGGCAGGCTTTTTGTAAGGAATTCTCATAAAGCGTGGAAAGACCCAGATTCCGATGCCTCATAAAAAGATACATACTTAATTTGGTAGGATATTGATAACTTTCTCTATGACGTTGCTAATAAATTATCAATTTGCATAAACAATACCATAACTTAGTTTACGTAGTTGTATAGCCAGAATAATCGTATAGGCGAAAAGCGGTGACAATTGGCAAGTGATTGATTTGGTTACTTGTCCGTTGCCGCAGCGACTTGGGCGCCTCTTTCGCATTCTATAGTTTTTTAAGCAATATTTTTATGAACCAAGTTAATTTTTAAAACAATCATTGCAAACAAAATATTCGCATATTACGACATAACGTGCGAAGGCCCAACGCTCTCCGCACGCGACAACCGCGCTAACCGAATCATTTCAGACAACCACCCGATTACAAGTAACCAGTTAATATTAATTAACTTTCGAAATGGCCGGCTAACACCGCTTCTGTTCCGCGCGAACGCCGCACACCTGACTGACTGGCCAGTACGCGTTTGACTTTCGAACGCGCCACCGATGCGCGCGAAAAAAACAATTGTCAAACATTGGCGGCAAAATTTCCGACACAGATAAAAAATAGTCCCCAATAGTTTACGAACCTCGTGATTTTTGTGCATTCTTTTTTTAAAAATGAAGAAATAAGTGTGAATACTTCTCTTTGATCAGACTTGTTCCCTCTTTGAAATTCGAAATAGAATAGTAATGCAGTGAGAGTGTTTTTTTTTTCGGTGAAAGTGACAAGGATACGAATATAATTGAACATGAAGTTATTAAGTTGTTTGTTTGGCGGATTTATTATATTCCTAGCAGTATTTATAGGTAAGTTTCTTTTAATAACAAAAATCACAATGCTTATTGTTTAATTCAAACAGGATTTTATTTCATAATGAATTTCAAATTTGAAAAATTCGGTAATTCCTACTTATGCAGTACTATTAGGTATAAAGGGGAATTCTCTGCCGGCACACGTGTTTCCTTCTTACAGTATGGGATCCTTTAAACGAAGCGTAAAGAAGCAACTCGCGGGCCAGCATGCCTGTGGTAACTGATTGGAAACTGAGATTTCCCGCCGGTTATCAGAGCGATTTGGGCTTCCTTTTAGCTTTCCTTCAGGCAAAAGGAAGTCAATATGCTGAGTCAATATTAAAAAAAAACATTTTTGCGTGGCTAGGTTTGAACCGCTGCGCTGTCCGTCACATGCAAGCCATCAACGGACTATCGACGCTCTTAATAATTAGAAATGCTGATTGCCATCAATTTAACACAAGAAATAAGAAACAAACTTGCTGTTCCAAACCTCAGGCTTCATAAAACTGGCAATTCATTTGCTGGGCTAAGTGTAAAATTCTTTAACAAAGTATCACAGAATATTGTTGAATTACCAATACATAGGTTTAAGTCTCATATTAAGTCATGTCTAATGAAAAAAGGATATTATAAAATACAAGACTTCCTAGACCATAATATTATCGACATGGACATAATGAGCTGCTCGCCTGCACTTAACAAATATTGTATCAATGTATGACATCAAAGTATGATAATTATGCATATTTTTGAAAAAAAGGCAACATTGATGAGTTTCTTGCGGCACTTCTTCTCATCAGGCCTCATCCTTATCACGTCGAAGTGCTAGTAGGGAAAAAAAAGTTTGACGTGCAAAAGAATTTACTTGTGAATCTATTTGCAGAAATAAATTATTTATTATTATAATAGTCAGAGATTATAATATATTAGACATTTACATATTTTATGCTACCTCCGGCGCACTTGACTAGTCTCTGTATGACCTCTATGGCCGAATTTCGGTCATAAAACGATAATAACAGAACAGTAACTTGTGCACAATTGTCCCGGCAATTACGTTAGTAATCGCGCGTGTTATGTAAATACGCCAAATTGCTTTATAACCTCACATTAGCCTACAAACTTTGGCCAACCGGACCTTGTTGCAAAAAAACGCGAAAAAATAGAAACAAATAACTGAAACCGAATTATTTTTCATAATTTTGAATGAAAAATGCGTTCTTAACTATTTGATTCATCATCGTTAACCTGTGAACGTCGCACTACTTAATTAAAATGTGAGTGTTTTATTTTTAACACGATTTGTCAACCCGACAAGCCTTTGGCCTCGTGTTGATATTTCTAATTGATTGAAAGTCACTTAAAGAAAATAAATAACCCAAGACATGAGATGCTAGAATATAAAGATAATGAATATGAAGAGAGGAAGGGCATAGCGAATCTTCGCTCGAATTGAGCCGCCCGTCCGGGGAAGGACCTCCACCTTATAGAATACCGCAGCCAAATGTCCTCTGGGTCGTGTTTTTGCCGGTTAGTAGAGTTTCCGGAGCTCATGGGGGTTAGGGTTGGGTCTGCATGAAGGTGGCAATTGACAGGTAACCGACTAGTTACTTGCCCGTTGTCACAGCGATTTGGGCTTCTCTTTCGTTTTCATCAGGCGTAGGGAAGCCATTATGTCGAGCCACTATAAAAAAAGGCTAGGCTTCTCGCTCCCTTACATCCTCTTAACATCAGTCATTGGCATAGTGCCAGTAACGTAACTTCAATGTGTCTCTACAAATGTTGTTCTCTATTTAATCTAAACCATTCAGCGGTAGTAATTTTAAGGCCACAGCCTCTCATTGGCATAGAACGTGTAAACGTGACCCCCTGTACATAACTAATATTGATGCTGATAGCTTACTATACTCGTATGGTAAGGTATCGAGTTTGATTCTGTGAACAGTTTGATTACGAGTATTACTTATTTAAAACTAGCTGTGCCGGCGGCCTCGCACGCTTGGATATCGGGTTACAAAAATAACGGACTTCCATAAATTGGTACCTAAATTTAAAGTTAGACCTCTAGCAATACATTGGTGAAAACCCCATTTAATTCCATGCAGTAGTCTTCGCGTGATGCGCGATCAAACATACGGATAAAAATTTCTCCCGTTTTCCCAACACTTCCCGTCACTGCTCTGCTCCTATTTATTGTAGCGTGATGAAAAGTATACTATAATCTGCCCAGGAGTATGAAGAATAATTGTACCAAGTTTCGTTAAAATCCATCCAGTTGTTTTTTTTTTCTATAACGAACATACAGACAGACAGACAAAAATTTTACTGATTGCATTTTTGGCATCAGTATCGATCACTAATCACCCCCTGGTAGTTATTTTGAAAATATATTTCATGTACAGAATTGACTTCTCTACAGATTTATTATAAGTACTAGCTGTGCCCGCGACTTCGTCCGCGTGGAATAGTTTCTTTGGGTAGTGATTTTACCTAATTGTTAAAAATTAAGTTTCAAACTTATAGCTATAAAAGCATTTCACAACCCACGGCAGTGGTAATTATAGGAAACAAAAGAGCAATTTATTGTATTAGATGTACTTTACGTGTTTTTTTTAATTAAGAAAAATAATAATTTTATTTTAAGAAAATGCCTCACCTACACCAAATACATACAATATTATGTATTTATAGGCTCTGACCCCTAGTGCCTGGTAGCTGGCAGCGGCGCGGCGCAGATCTCGGCGCGCTTTATATACCTACCCGCGCAAACGGCTCGACGTGATTAGTTAAATCGGCGTAACTTTTTTATTTATGGACCGACTAGCTGCTGCCCGCGGCTTTGCCCGCGTGAATATTTGTATAAAACATAGCCTATGTGTTATTCCAATGTATAAGGGTCAATCAACTTTTATTTGTCCTGTAAGTACTATGTTTTGTCCCTGACCAATAATCGCAGTTCTAAAGAAAATTAAGTGGTTTGTTGGCATATATCGCATTTATCGTATTATTAATCAAATATACGAGTGAATTATTTTAAATAAATCACTATTATAATGGAATTTTAATGGTTGTCCGGGTGACAAAACATCTGATGAAGTGTTTTTTTGTTTGTCCCCCAGTAGGTTAGTACAATGAAACATCAATTTATACAAAAAAAATACTGCATGGCAGTTAATTACGATTGTACATAATTATTTATTACAATGTCAACTATGATGCTAGCATATAAATATTTGTTTGATTTAAAAATTTAACGAATTTTTTGCATGTTCATTTTGGTCCCTAATATATTTTAATATCCTGACTTCCACCGGACAACTGCAAAAAAGTTCCGAAACTAAAACACAGATGGCGTGATCAGTGCCTTGAGAACAAGTCGATTCGTTGTTGATAGCACTTATCCAGCCGCCCATTTTGAATTCATCTTTCCCGCGGCGTCAGTCGGCCGAGTGTGTTTTGAAGAAGTGGGTGGCTTTTTTGTGTGTCTACCGGACAACCGGCACAAAAACGTAAGTATTTGATATACCGTAGTAAATTAAAGTGAAACATATTCTATTTAGTCTATATTTTTCACTGCGCGTAGGATCTAATTCAAAATATCATTATTTAATACCAGGAAGCTCAAATACTGATAAATGTCACACGGACAACCGGTCACTTGGACAACCAAAACCGTTGTCCGTGGGACATTTTGGTTGTCCTTAGGACAATAATAATGGAATCAGCATAAAGCCATACTTTTTCTTTCAATAATTAATCACTGAAGAGCCTCTTACCAGGGCTAGAGCATTTATTATTGTTTAATATAAATTACATTGATATTTTGACCAACTTCAACATTGTACTTCTTGACGTGTGTTACTTAACACATTTTTATAGTCTATTATTTCTCTATTCTAATGTTTTTAGGGTTCCGTAGCCAAAATGGCAAAAACGGAACCCTTATAGTTTCGTCATGTCCGTCTGTCCGTCTGTCCGTCTGTCCGTCTGTCACAGCCGATTTACTCGGAAACTATAAGTACTACAGTGATGAAATTTGATGGGAATATGTGTTGTATGAACCGCTACAAAATTATGACACTAAATAGTAAAAAAAAGAATTGGGGGTGGGGCCCCCCATACATGTAACTGAGGGATGAAAATTTTTTTTTCGATGTACATACCCGTGTGGGGTATCAATGGAAAGGTCTTTTAAAATGATATAAAGTTTTCTAAAAAACATTTTTCTTAAAGTGAACGGTTTTTGAGATATCAGCTCTCAAAGTCGTAAAAAGTATGTCCCCCCCCCTCTATTTTTATAACTACGGGGTATAAAATTCTAAAAAAAATAGAGGTGATGCATGCTAATTAACTCTTTCAACGATTTTTGGTTTGATCAAAGTATCTCTTATAGTTTTTGAGATAGGTTGATTTAACTGTAATTTTGGTTAAGTTTATTATATTTGCTGCTACGGAACCCTTTGTGCGCGAGCCCGACTCGCACTTGGCCGGTTTTTTTTATTATTTTTAGGTAATGGGTTTGACGGAAAAAGAAAAATCAAGACGCTATACAGAAAGACTTAAAGCAGACCCGGAGAAATTAGCTGAGCGAAAGAGAAAAAAAAGGGAAAGCTAGTATTTAAGTTGATTAAAGAGACTGTTAATTTTTGAAGTTGATTAGTAAGAGTTATTATTACACTTAATCTGTTCATTATTGAATAGTTTGTCATGTTGATTCTTTCGTAAACAAAAAATAATAAAACTGATAATTATTGTCATATTGTTGTTTTTTTTACATAAAAAGAACAAATACAGGCGATTTCAATCCTAGTACCTCCTTCGGAGTCCCGAGTATGTCCTATGGACAACTGTATATGTCCACTGGACAACCATTTTGTCCCTGTCTCTGAAAGATACATTATCTTCATAAATACTTAAAAAAATAGAAAGGTTTACAAAATTTTCAAATATGAATGTTACAATTAAAAGTAAATTCATAAACTGTTAAATATTACGCCATAAATTATTATTTTATAAGTTAAATGAAAGGTTTGTTACATTTAAAGTTTGTCGTTGTCCAGGAGACAATATTATTGGGAATAACTTATAAATTAAAAGCTACGTCATTTATTTATGGATTATAAATTGGAATCTATCCTATATTCAGTGAGAATAAAGTGACGGTTTACAATTTGACTGAATTTTAATGGTTCAGAAGCCTATTTAGTTCAGTTGTCCAAGGGACTATCTTAACTAGAGTCATGTGGATTTCGGAGTCAAATTTACTATTTTATTTAAATAAATCGTTCTGCTCTATGTGAATTCTTAAAATATAAATATTTATCTACTGCAAATATGTTAAAAAAATAAATTTACAAATAAAATAAAAAAAATCAAATTTATTTATTGATGTACACTTAAAAGTTGATTGACCCATAAGCTACATTACTGTAAAGTTTCATTAAAATCCGTTCAGTAATTAATGCGTGAAAGAGGAACAAACATCCATCTATCCATCCAAACAAACTTTCGCATTTATAATATTAGTAGGATTATCATGAAACAAACACTAAATGTTAAGGGAAGCTTCCAGCAATATATTAGTGCTGTGCAATATATTAGTGTTAAAACCGCATCTTAATCGGATACGCGGCTTCTGAGATTAGCGTGCACAAACATACAGACAAACAGACAAAAATTCCAAAAATCATTGTTTTGGGTACTATTGCATTAATAAAGGCCTCCCATAATATTTTTTCACATATATCTTCCATGTACAGACAGCGACTCGTTACATTTTTATTATATGTATAGATAGATAGATGATGTTAGGGAGCCAACTATCATCTTTTCCTTCCAAGCCACCCTCACCTACCCGTGGTGCATCCTGATGAATAACGGACGAGGCTCTGGCAACCGACTGGTGGTGGTATAACCGTCACAACTGAAGGCGTAGCTAAATACCACAGGCGATGGCAGGCAGCAGCGTCACCGAATTGAGAAGACACACCCTGTGATCCCCAACCCGCTGGCCCTTATGATTATGGGTAAAGCCTTCAGTTGTTTGCCCTAAGTGGTGAACAACTGGAGAGGCCTATGTCTGTTGTTGACTAGTCGGTGATATATTTATCTCTTATAGTGTTTTTGGAACGAATCAAAATACATAAGTAATATGAGCAAATATATAGCTTTGCAGAGAATTGTTTTCTATATCCAGGTACATATATAAGTTTTAACGTAACAAAACATAAGTTAGTTTCCCCCAACCGAGTAATATGGCATGCAAACACTGGCATACCTATTATTATTATAATTGTATGTAATTCCGTTTATAATTAAACAAGGCTTGTAGCGAATAGTGATCATTGGGTATAGTTGTCTCCTGGCAAGTAATTAAAGCCGAAGCTAAGTTTAATTAAGTTTATTGTACAGTTTTCTTAGGAATACGGTATTAAAAATATTAAAATTATGTGCATTCGTATGATTATATAAAATAATCCTTAGGTATCCATTTACTGAAATGTTGATTAGAAAGAAAGAAAAAATTATTAGCCTACAAATGATACACAGACAGTTAAGTGATTACGGTTTGGTTTTTAGTAGTACAGCCTAGTAGGCTGACCAACATCTGATTGCCAAAGATGTCCTAGCCGGCGGCAACAGACAAGTAACCAAATCATTCACATGTTTTCACAATTTTTTGCCTCGTGCAGCTGCTCTTTGGAATCAGCTTCCGGCTGCAATTTTCCCGAATGGATACGACCTTGGGACCTTCAAGAAGCGTGCCTACAGATTTCTCAAGGGCCGGCAACGCACCTGTGACTCCCCTGGTGTTGCGGTGTCTATGGGCTGAAGTGATCACTTACCATCAGGTGACCTTCAGGCCCGTTTGCCACATACGTCATAAAAAAAAAAAAATGTCTGTTGCCACCGCGTTGCTGGCCAGCAGGATAATTTTGGCTATACACCGATCCTAAATCGCTATTGAAGTCACTTTCCGGGTATTTCGCCGAGTACTTAAACTCTAACATCGACTTCAAGCTGAAATCTCAATAAAATACTCTTACATGTATACACGTAGGTACACTAGTCACGGGAAGAAATGGAGCAATGACTTGTGCTATTTTTCACAACCGTAAGGGCAACATAGAGCTCTCTTAATGTGCTATGTCCTCGCCCGAGGGTCGAGCCTACTTCAAACTGTGCCATACAGATTGGTCGACTTCACACAATCTTAGAATTTCTTCACAAAGGTGCTTTTCTTTAACTTGAACATCGATCAAAGTTCATATTACACCTGTACAATACTTACTCATTCTAAATGAATTTAAACGAGCCCTCTATTACAAAATGATGAAACAAATGAACTATTATAAATGACTGCCATACTTTAGACTAAACGTCTCATTAACGAATTGTATTACATTAGCTGTGAATGCAATGGATGCCTTTCTAGTGAAAGTAGAGCCACATTAGGAGTTTGATAATTAACTCAATACCGTAGTTAGGCTTCCTTTTAAAGAGCAGAAAATTGAGTTTTATACTACATAGTGTATTATAGACTTCTTCCAAACTAGGAGAAGTAAAATTAAATTAACAGGATGTTAGCGAACCTACCCAAATGTTAATTTTAATGGCGGTAGGTACAATAATTTCTTCATATCGTTTGTTGATCGATTTCATGCTTATTTCCAAAGTTCGACTCTATAATAGTTTTCATAGAACATGAACCGTTTTTTAATTTTATGAACCCGATTAGAAAATAGGAACAGCTGCGGACTTTTGGGAATAAACCGTCTCATCTGGTATGTGTGGTCACCGTAGGGCCGATCCTTGGTGGGTATTCTTATCTTAATGTCCTCCCATGAGATTGTGAGAGTAAAATACACACTCTTCTCAATAGAAGAATTTTGAACCCGGTGGTAGTTTAATTAATTTTAATTTACTATGTTCAGTATTGGCGATTTATAATTGCTTATCTCAAGCTCTATAATGAATACAGAGATTTTTGGTTTGATTTGCGCACTTCATTATCACATAGAAATGGTTTAAATTCGGTCAGGAGAGTACCTATTACGAGTATAATTTCACGTTGAACGTGACAAATACGATTTGCCCTTGACATAACCGCACAAATTATACAGTTGCGGTTAAGTAAGCATTATTTTCACTTGTCCAAAAGTTTCAATTATGTCATCGCAATTCTCACGCAGCGGACGGTTAGTTGAATGCGCGTGCACCGGTCAGCGGTCGGCGAGTACCGTTGGAAGTAACAACGGGTTTGACACACATCAATGGGTTGAGTCGCTATTTTGAGTTTGTTTAATCTTTTTTGTACAATCATCATCATCCTCTTAGCGTTGTCCCGGTTTGTGCCTCTAGGCCCAGGGTCCACTTTGACCATGACCCTAGATTTAGCGAGTCTGGTTATTACATCGAAGCGACTGCCATCTGACCTTCGTAACCCTCAGAAAGGGGAACCAGACAAATTTGGATCATGATCACACATTCAGAATTAAACTGGATGTGCAGGTTTCCTCACGATGTTTTCCTTCACCGCTAAGCTAGTGGTATAATTCCGCACATAGATTTTAGCAAATCCAGAGGTGCGTGCCCCGTGCGGATTCGAAACGACGACCTCACGTTTGTGAAGCGACGATCTTACCACTAGGCTACCACGGCTCTACCTTTATTGTACAACTAGCTGTGCCAGCGGCGTCGCACGCTTGGATATCGGGTTTCAAAAATAACGGACTTCCATAAAATACTTATACCTATACCTAAGTTTTAAGTTAGACCTCTAGTAATACATTAGTAAAAATCGTATTCAATTTCATGCAGTAGTTTTTGAGAGATGCGCGTTCAAAAAATTTCTCCCGTTTTCCTAACATTTCCCTTCACTGCTCTGCTCCTATTAATAGTAGCGTGATGAAAAGTACCCTATAACCTGCCCAGGAGTATGAAAAATAATTGTACCAAGTTTCGTTAAAATCCGTTGAGTAGTTTTTGTTTCTATAACGAACATACAGACAGACAGACAGACAGACAGACAGACAAAAATTTTACTGATTGCATTTTTGGCATCAGTATCGATCACTAATCATCCCCTGATAGTTATTTTGAAAATATATTTAATGTACAGAATTGACCTCTCTACAGATTTATTATAAGTATAGATAAGTTTGTTTAATCTTTATTGTACAATAGACATAGCTTACAAAAGGAGGATTTAATATCGTATGCGTATCCACGGTGTAGACTGCTTACTATCAGGCGTCACATGTGCTCGTCTGCTGCCTCTCGTATAAAAAATGGGCATTCTCTAACAGGCGTACATTGAGTTAAGCAGAAACAAATGTAGGTAGTGTCTGCAACGTTGATAATTTTGTTTTGAAATTTAAATGAAACTACTCGTACATACTCGAACTTAGGTACATAGCCTTACAAGACTTATTTAGTTTTATTTTATCAATGAAAATCTGTGCGGTTCTAATTTAATTAATTTACAAATTCACGTGATGGTATGTTTATATGTTCAACATTTACAAATTAATATTAACTTATTCACGCCACTTATGCTCAACGGTTGCTAATATTCGACTAATTGGTAATAATAATTAATATACTTTATATTTTTAAAGAAAAAGCCCAATTAAACAACATTTTTGATCACGATAAGTCCATTGATAAATATTATTTTCCATTTCAATAAATAAAACTTCAAACACGGATTACACATAATTACCTCGCGCTTTTTAAATCGATCTACATCGTAAATGATTCTCTTACTTTAGGCTAAAAAAACAAGTTTTGTGAATATTCCACCGCAGGGCGAAACCTTTGCCCTTGATACCAAGGCCCTATTAAAAAGTTGAGCCATTTAAAAGCATTAAGTTAGCTTGTGATCGAAAAACCTGACGAGCGATGCGATGTTCGCATTCTCAAGACGGTAATGCCGCTTGTCTTCTGCTGCCCAGGACGGGCAGAGTTATGACAGTATTTACTTCTGTGCTATCCGAAGCCTTACCGGTTGCTGCTCACTGGCGACACAGGGGGGCTTAGTAGGTATGCCCTTCCATTCTGGGAGGTGCGAGTCCCACACACCAGGCTTACTCCCCCCAGATTCGGCGTGATGGTGCATGCATTTCCCTTTTTAAAAAAAAGGCATTTGATCGTAAAGCAACATGGGTACCAGCTATTAATATCCAAAAGTGACACCAAATACCAGACATTTTTTATTTAAAACTGCTATTAGTCAAGAAGCGAAAAAAAATTGCGTGACCACAGACCAATTTCACATTTTTTAGTACCACAGATGTAAAAGTGTCGTCTCTATACTGTCATTTTAACAGTAGTGATGTTACGTGTTATATCGAAAGCTATGGATTTATTTGTAAGGGAAATAAAATGTTGACAATCTTAACATAAGAACGCAAAAAAGCATCTAAGAAACAAAATAGTAGGTATACATTTCTTTTTGGCTAAAAAGTAACGAAACGAAAAGATAAAATACTCATGGATTTTCAAAACTTGTAAATTGGGCTCTGGTTTAATTTTAAAGGTTAACTGGTAATTTTAAAAGTAAGGATAAAATCAATGATCCCATAAAGCCCAAGAAATCATCAACTTCTTTTCGATATAATAATAATAAGCCCTTTATTCAGACCAACTTAGTATCTATTTACAAGGTATTATGAACTAAACTATTTTATATTTTGTTAAGCTAAACTTAGTCTAATTTCTAGCGTTTGCTCACTTTTTGTAGGTCTGTTTGCCAATCGGCAAAGGCCTCCTCCAACCTTTTCCATTCTCGTCTATCTTGTGCCACCCTATTCCAGGTTACTCCTGCTACTTGTCGGATGTCGTCATCCCATTTTTTCTCTGGTCTACCTCTTTTTCTTTTGCCTTCTCTAGGGTACCATCTTGTGACAATTTTACTCCACTTCTCTTTGCCTTTTATCATATGCCCTGCCCATCGCCATTTGAGTCTTCTGATTTTGGATGTTATATCTACAACATTTGTCTTTTTCCTGATGGTATGGTTTTTTATTCGGTCCGATCTTTTTATGTTCAGCATACTCCTTTCCATAGCATGTTGGCAGGTTTCCAATTTCTTTGTCGTATTTTGTGCTAGAGCCCATGTTTGGCTTCCATACGTTAAGACTGGTAGTACGCAGGTGTTGAACACTTTTGTCTTTATGTTAATGTGAAGTGTCTTGTCCTTCATGATCTCCTTCAGACTCCAGTATCTCTTCCAGCTATTTGTTATTCTTCTCTCCACTTCCTTGCATATGGGGTTCTCTTGTGTTATTAGCTGTCCCAAATAAACGTATTCGTCAGTGTAGTCGATTTGGTCGCTTCCTAGACGTATGATGGATTTCTCCCCGTTTGTCATAACCTTTGTTTTCTCCGGATTCAACTTTAAGCCAGTCTTATCGCTTTCATAGGCTAGTTTGTATATCATTTGTTGAATGTTTTCCGGTGTTTCAGCAAATAACACAATATCGTCTGCAAATCTCAAGTGTGTGAGAGAGGCTCCGTCGATATTGATTCCAAAGTTTTTCCAGTTAAGACCCCTAAAAATTGTTTCGAGAACCGCTGAAAATAGTTTTGGGGATAGTGGGTCGCCTTGTCTAACCCCTTTACTTACTCTAAATGGGTTTCCTTTCTTTTCTAGTTGTATTCTCGCAGCTCTTTTCGATATGATACGTTTAAAATACTTTGCCGAATAATATTGCAGTTTCGGGCAACTTTTCCTCTTATAGTTCAGTACCATTCAATTCAAAAGAATAAGAATAAAAACACTTATTTTCTCCATAAAAAAAAAAGATCAATATATATAAAAATCAACGATTACACAAAAATATTACATCTTCTCTCATCTTCAAATAGATGAAATAATCTCATCTTCATAATTCGATCTATCGACAATAAAAATGATCGACATCCGAGCATCACTAATGACAAATATTCGACCACTTTCGTTGGCGAAAGCGGCGTGGTCTAAGCGGACATTTCGGCTAATTTGCATAGTTTAATATTCTTTTGTTAACTGGCCGTGTGTTTATGTAAATTCGAATTCGTCTTGAATTCGTAATGATTTATATCTCTCAGATGTTGGTCAATGGTTTGTTTATGATATTTATAAATTGTATCTAGTAAAAGTAATATACATATTATACGTTTTGTTCTTGTAAATAAATACATAGTTATATAGTAAACACCCATACCAATTTAAACATTACATTACATACAGTAATGTGCTTCATGCACACAAATGTTGGTACTGTACGGGGATCGGACCCACAACTTGTTTTAGAAGGCAGAGAACCCTACCAAATAAGCTATTGGGCCGTTCAATATATCCGATGACTTAAATACAGGAAGATTGAATGAAATTCTTTTAACTTGTCTTAAATTAAATACTGCAGCCACAAAGTAGATTAATTAATAACTTAAGCGAGTTCGCCTTGAATATTAGAAGTTATATTACACTCGTATAATTGTAGCTATGTATTTTGTAAAAGGAAGTAGTAATTGCTGTTTCATTATAATCTTTATGGCTTTGAGATAAAGGATAAGATGAAAATGTACATTGTCAAGTGTTTCAATGTTAATAGGTTCTAGTTATACTTATGTTGCCTTTTTCGGGTCACAAAATGAAATATACATACATGCCTGACAGTTATGATTCTGTTTTTTAACACATGCTTGTTAAGCGAAATGTTAAATGGTCAAAGTTAATTGCTTTAAGCGCTGTATAGTTTATGAATTTGGGCGCACGTATATTTATTAAATCTGTACAATAAAATAGTGTACAAAAGGCGGACTTAATCCCGTCAAAGTTACATACACAAAGTTTCCCCATGTATTAAAATTTACGATTAGATAGATTTTTTTATGCAAGAGGCGGCAGACGGTAACTTTTAGCTGATAGTATTGGGGAAAGATACAGAACTACTACTACTTTTTTTAAAACTTGAAAGACGAGCAGTGTTGCCGAGTGGTCGTTAATACGTTAAGTCCCATGGTTATGTCCTTTCAGTAGTCTCCCATAGGAAACCTTAGTATGATATTAAGGGGTTAATGTCCGTAGCGCAATTAGAGGTTCAGGAATTTAACTATGTAGGTTATTATGATAATCGGCTACATAAACTCTAGTAAATAAATAAATAACCCCAGACATGGCACGTTGGGACCACACAGCGCCACCTAGCCCCAAACTAGGCCGAAGCTTGTACTATGGGTACTAGACAACTGATAAACTTACTTAGATACATTTTTTTTTGTAAATAAATATATACTATACATAGAAAACACCCAGACCAATACAAACAGACATGTTCGTGCACGCAAATGTTTCTAATGTGTGGGGATCGAACCCACGACCCTTGGCTCAGAAGGCATGTGGTCGATACCATGCCATACTATGTTGATAACTTTCGCCCTCTGATCTCCGTCATGGTTTCGTAATCTATCTCCTAACGAGCTGCGCTACTAGCACATTATACATTATATAAAACATCTAAGCAAGTCAACCCCTAGTACGTAGCTAAAAATTACATGTTTATATTATCGCGGGGCCATTCTTGCTTTCAGGCGGTACACAAGGGGATTCCCTGGTCAACAGCATTTTTTAAATAAACGAAGTGGAAGTTTACTAAAATCCGTCCCGTTCATTCAGAGTTGGCACCGAAGATTCGTCCACTTACGTTAGCAAAAGCCAGATCCGGACCTTCGTACACAGTCCCACCCAACCTTGTGCCTTGTATATTAGTGTATTCAATGAGATGTGTCGTCGGTGAGGAAATCATGAAATCGCGGCGATGCATAGCCGCGTCCCACTTGGGGCGAAGGTCTTAGCTGAGGTCGCGTGACGTCGAACATGCGGACGGACAGACGTATCTTATGTAGTTATTGAATCTGACAGATAGAAATATCATTGGTGTAAGAGGTAATGGATTTTAAAGGTAAACGTTTAGATTAGAGCTTGTACTTAGAGCTTAGACTTAGAGCGAGCCTATTTCTTAGCAGGTATATTTCGAACTAGCTGTGCCAGCGGCGTCGCACGCGTGGTTATCGGGATTCAAAAATAACGGTCTTCCATAAAATGGTGTCTATAAATTTTAAGTAGACCAATATGCAATACATTGGTGAAAACCGCATTCAATTCCGTGCAGTTGTTTTTGCGTGATGCGCGTTCAAACATACGCGTAAAAATTTCTCCCATTTTCCCAACACTTCCCTTCACTGCTCTGCTCCTATTAATCGTAGCGTGATGAAAAGTATACTATAACCTGCCCAGGAGTATGAAGAATATTTGTACCAAGTTTCGTTAAAATCCGTTCAGTAGTTTTTGTTTCTATAACGAACATACAGACAGACAGACAGACAGACAGACAAAAATTTTACTGACTGCATTTTTGGCATCAGTATCGATGACTAATCACCCCCTGATAGTTATTTTTTAAAAATATTCAATGTACAGAATTGACCTCTCTACAGATTTATTATAAGTATAGATGTGCCAGCGGCGTCGCACGCGTGGTTATCGGGATTCAAAAATAACGGTCTTCCATAAAATGGTGTCTATAAATTTTAAGTAGACCAATATGCAATACATTGGTGAAAACCGCATTCAATTCCGTGCAGTTGTTTTTGCGTGATGCGCGTTCAAACATACGCGTAAAAATTTCTCCCATTTTCCCAACACTTCCCTTCACTGCTCTGCTCCTATTAATCGTAGCGTGATGAAAAGTATACTATAACCTGCGCAGGAGTATGAAGAATATTTGTACCAAGTTTCGTTAAAATCCGTTCAGTAGTTTTTGTTTCTATAACGAACATACAGACAGACAGACAGACAGACAGACAGACAGACAGACAAAAATTTTACTGACTGCATTTTTGGCATCAGTATCGATGACTAATCACCCCCTGATAGTTATTTTTTAAAAATATTCAATGTACAGAATTGACCTCTCTACAGATTTATTATAAGTATAGATATAGATTTGTCAACGAAAAACAGGACTTGTATTTGTTTAGGACCCTTAATTTTTCAATTAAATGTTTCTAAATAAAATAAAAAATAATCATCATCATCGCTGTCCACTGCTGGACATAGGTCTCTCCAGTTTTTCCACTATTAGCAAACACCTGGAGGATTTACACATAATTGCTGAGCAAGTGGGTTGGCGATCGCAGGGTGTAGCTTCTCGCACCGGTGAAGCTGCTGCCCGTCGTCAGGCGTGTTGTCGATACCATGCCATACTATGTCGGTAACTTTCGCTCTCTGATCTCCGTCATCATTTCGTAACTTATCTCATAACGAGCTGTGGTACTAATACATTATAAGAAAACCCACATTATACATTTATATAAATACATCTAATCAAGTCAACCCCTATTATTTGGTCTTAATAATGGCGATTATACCCACATCCACAAAAAACAACTTTCTTTTCTTATTCGCTCCTTCCAAATGACAGTAATACAATAACGTTTCATGTGTTACATGGAATAGTTATCGGATCGTGTTATTATGGAGAAATGACGTTTACTAGAGCGCACAGTGAAATTGTTTGTGAAATACGGCTCATCGATGTCTCGGCGGCTTATTGGTTAAACAGCGTGAATTGTCAAGGCCGGGCGTCGAGGTTTTTTTAGGCTGTTCTTATGGTTTGATATGGTTTGTTGATATTGGATTCTGATAATGCTTTATGAGGAACTGCTTGCCTCGCGCGTATAGATAGATAAGCCTATCTATCTATACGCGCGAGGCAAGCAGTTCCTCGGCTAGACAGCCGTCTAGCCTTTCCGAATAGATACGACTTGGGAACCTAGAAGAAACGAGGGTACTCCTATTTAAGGCCGGCAGCGACTTAAGGACTCAATTTGACTTGCATCCATTTCATTCAGCTGTAGGTTGGGTAACAATCAAGAGACTTAGTTTATCCATTATGAAATTAAAAAATAAACGATTAATTTCTGCAAATAGATTTTTATAGTGGCATAGTATATATTTCTCCCATCACCTGATGGAAAGCAAAAGAGACCCAAGTTGCTATAGCAACGGACAAGCCAATTTTATCACCTGCACAGATCACCTGTTATGAGATCATCATTATCAGCCTATTGCAGTCCTCTGCTGGACATAGACCTCTCCAGTCGTTCGCCACTTAGTGCAAACATCTGGAGATATACTCATAATCGCCATGGGCTGGGCAGGCGGATTGGCGACCGCAGGACGTAGCTTCTCGCTCCGGTGACGCTGCTGCCTGACATCGGCCTGTGGTATTTAGCTACGCCTTCAATTGTGATGGTTTTACCAGTCGGTTGCCAGCACCTCGTTTGTAATTCGACAGGATGCACCGCTGGTAGGCAAGGTTGGCTTGTAGGGAAAAGATGATAATGCCCTTTATATTCCAGCAAATATATACAAATAATAAATATAACTATAGCAATAAAAGTAGGTACATTGTTAATTTTCGTTTTTTGTACTAGTGATGTCGCTGCGCACAGTGCGTCTCCTTAGGGACATATGCGGAAGACCAGCGTCACGGCGTCTCTTGTCGCCGCGACATATGCTGAGCATTTTGTACTGGTGATGTCGCTGCGCACAGTGCGTCTCCTTAGGGACATATGCGGAAGACCAGCGTCACGGCGTCTCTTGTCGCCGCGACATATGCTGAGCATTTTGTACTGGTGATGTCGCTGCGCACAGTGCGTCTCCTTAGGGACATATGCGGAAGACCAGCGTCACGGCGTCTCTTGTCGCCGCGACATATGCTGAGCATTTTGTCCTTTTCAGTGACATGTTATATTATTATGAATGTTATTGTATTAGCTATAAGTCCTATTATTTGTCACTGAATAAACATATTTTCTTTCTTTCAAATTGCGCAATGATAGGGGTACTTTCGTTTCTTCACTAATGATCCTTGAGTCACTGTAAATTTAGATAAGCTCGAAAATAATCCTATGCAACTTTGTGCTAATCGCTCTAACATAAAAAATACACTACCTACCGCGTTGCATTGCATTTTCACACCGATTACAAATACGATAATGTCCATAAGCACTTAAGATACTAACATCATCTGTAAAATGTCATTTACTCGTTAACACTTACGATGTTTTATGCTAATTGATGTCTAAACCATGTAAGGACAAAGTAATCAAGCTTATTGATGCAACTTTTGTTCTGCAATCTCAAATAAGACACATTCGACACACATAAGACTGTCTTTTGACGTTTTATATTGTGTACAAACACAAGATTCGAGTCTCCAGTCGTGTCGTATCGCATACTGACCGACCTAGGTAGGCTGTAGATGTTGTAAGTAGGTAGGTGTATAGCGGCGGTTAGCGTGCATGCCTGTGCCTATGCCTATGTATGTGGTGTTGTCGTCGGGCCCCATCCCTGCGATGCTTTCCCGCCTCGAGCCAACTCAATACCCGTGCTGCTGTGTTTTGCATATACATTTCATACACTGAAGTATATAGTTACATTTATTATAATATTTTATTGTATTCAATTATGTTTGTTCTAGTATGGGTATGTATGTAATTGGTATGTATTTATATACGTATATAATAATGAAAATATACCTAGCAATATATAAATAAATGGTATGTATATATATATATTATGTATCTACGTATTTACTGCCTATATACAGGTAATATGGGTGCATGTACCATCGTCCGTGGGCTTCACTCAGCAGGACTCACTGAAAACCAGCGCCGTGGCTTCTACGGGGGCCACGGCCTAATGCTGAGTGAGGCCCTTTTATTTTGGACGTCGCAACGGCCGTGTCCGGTCTAATTTTGTCTTTTTAGTTATAATGTTTTATCTTTGTTTGAATTTGAATTAATTTTTAAGCGTGAATGTGATTCTACTGTGTATGTTGTGATGTCCAAAAATAATAATAATAAACGTTTCTTATAGATTCGTGGTATCGCAAGCTGGGGTTAATTAAGAGTTTTATTGAGATACTTTATCAGTTTCGTCGTACCTATTTGTCCAGTCACGGTAAAATTGTAAATATTATATCCGTGAAATTTCTGATATTCATAATTTTTATGAATATGATCTATAATCAGATATACCTACCTATGCCCTTGATAAACCCACACACAAAATCATGACCAAACCTATTGGTTAAATTAGGTAGAAAAACACTTGACGAGTAAACTGAAAGTAGCCGTAACCAATT
This sequence comes from Conogethes punctiferalis, assembly GCA_031163375.1. Classification (NCBI taxonomy): domain Eukaryota; kingdom Metazoa; phylum Arthropoda; class Insecta; order Lepidoptera; family Crambidae; genus Conogethes; species Conogethes punctiferalis. Next base: position 5,121,677 of record CM062095.1, on the reverse strand, counting down.
TGGACATAATTCAATGACGCGGAGAAGTGCCGTGTATTGGTTTAAGTCAGTGGTTCCCAATCTTTTTTGTCTTGGAAAGTGTTCCGATCAATGCTGTGAAATTTGAAGGTCAAGATGACAGATAGCAGACATGCTAATGTCAGAGTTTTGGTGACGTCATTAGGCAGTGGTCGTGGTGTATATCACGCCATTTTGGTACCTACTTTAGATTTATAAGCTGCTAATTGATGTATACTTACACATTTACTATTTTGTGAGTACCAAATAAATTCATTTTATTCTATTCTATTCAACATTGCACTAGAAAAATAAGGAATTTAAGCGTAATAATATTGGACACCTATTTAGTTCAGTAGTGGTAGGTAATCGACGCTGCTTCTGATACGAGTTTCTGCGAGTTCGATTCCCTTACTGTACATGAACAATAATTTGTGTGCATGTACATGTCTGTTTCTATTATTCTAATAAGTTTGTCAGTAGTCTAGTACCCATAGTACAACGCAGTGAGCCATGTCTTGGGTTAGATAGATATTCTTTATTGCCAAAAAAAAGACAGGATAAATACAGAAAAGGTGATACAGACATCTTGGGGTACAATCTAGGAGGTTTTATAGCTAGTAAGCGATCTTTAATTCATTATTATTTATGTATAAGTAAGTAAGTATTGCCCGTGAAACTTAACAGTATTCGCGGACTTCCTTTCGACCGTATGTTGACCACTGTTTGGGAACCACTGGTTCAAGCGAATCGATTTCGAAAGCGTTTCTTTAAAAATTCACACGCGAGCAATACCAACTATTTGGGTGCGATTCGACGAGGACGCTTAGAGAATAATTAAACGCACGCGCTGTTTACGACAACACAAGGGCTTTCTTAATTAACTATTGCGAACTGGTCAAACAACCTGCGACCAAGAGGTTTAGTTCCTCGTTCTTGCCCCGTGTCATTAAGTCATGGAATGCCCATCTAGCTCATGTTCATTGTTTCCTTCCTCTTACAATCCTGGGTGGCATCTCAGTGGGCCTTCAGGGTAAGGGCGACAGGCGCAATGGGTTTGTTCTGATATGCATGTCGACCTAACTTTTGGATCTCACGACCGCTTACCATCAGGTAGAGTGAGGTCATGCTAAAACCTATTGTTATATAAAAAAACCACTATCACCAAGCGGATGTCGGTTGTAGTAAAGTAATCCTCTTATCATGACATATAATCGTATAACTTTCATTTAACAACTCATTCATTATCAGTAGTTAGTTTTGAAAGCTATAATTATGCTCCACTTACTACCGCTTAGACTGATTACTTTTAGTCTGGCGTTTGTAGATTAGTCTTAACAAGTGTTATAAAATGGTTATGAATGTAGTATGAACGTCTTCTTAATTAAATTTGAGATGTTTGAGGTACATTTTTTACTTTTGTCACTGCTGAACTTAAAGTCTGTCATAATGGTTGTAGACAACTTAAATACAACGATCTTGCGACTTCCAATGATTTTTATTCAAAGAGGTAATGGATAAGGCATATAGATCACCGGTTCGTCCCCCCTCGTGATAGCGCAAGTGACTGTGAGAACGGACAAGAAACCAAATCAAAGTAAATAAATAAATAACTCAAGACATGCCACGCTGGGCCACACAGCGCCACCTAGGCCCAAACTAAGCCGAAGCTTGTACTATGGGTACTAGACAACTGATAAACTTACTTAGATACTTTTTTTTTTGTAAATAAATACATATTATACATAGAAAACACCCAGACCAATACAAACAGACATGTCATGAACACAAATGTTTGTACTGTGCGGGAATCGAACCCACGACCCTTGGCTCAGAGGGCAGAGGTCACTACCAAATGAGCCACCGAGCCTGTCGACGAAGAAAGAAGAGAAGAACTCTTCCCTCATGGTTGTTAGCGGCTTGGCTATTCCCCTGGGATAGTTCTTCAACTATCCCAGAAGAATCATCAACTCTGTCCATGGGCGCCGGTTCCTGTTAAGCATCAGACAGGTCGCATGCTCATCTGCCAATAGCAATAAAAAAAGAAATAGATATATAATTAAGAGAGGTAGGGCATAGCGAATCTTCGCTCGAATTGAGCTGAAGGACCTCCACCCTATAGAATACCGCAGTCAAATGACCTCTGGGTCGTGTTTCTGCTGGTGAGTAGGGTGTCCGGAGCTCGTGGGGGGTTAGGGTTGGGCCGGCATGGCAGTGGCAACTGACAGGTAACTGATCAGTTACTTGCCAGTTGTCACAGCGACTTGGGCCTCTCTTTCGCTTTCCATCAGGCGTAGGGAAGCCATTATGTCGAGCCACTATAAAAAAAAAAATATCATTTTGTCGATTGCAATCACCATGGATTGTTTTTATCGATTTTTATTAAGAAACTATTTGACTGGCTCGATGGCTCATTTGGTAGCGATCTCTGCCTTCTGAGCTAAGGGTCGTGGGTTCGATTCCCGCACAGTGCAAACATTTGTGTTCATGAACATGTCTGATTGTGTTGCTCTGGGCGTTTTCTATGAATAGTATGTATTTATTTACAAAAACAAAGTATTTAGGTAAGTTTATCAGTTGTCTAGTACCCATAGTACAAGCTTCGGCTTAGTTTGGGGCTAGATGGTGATAGTTTGGCATGTCTTGGGTTATTTATTTGATCACACCTGATGTTAAGTGATGATGTGACCTAGGATAAACCATCTTTGCAAACCATTATAACAGTACATTTACCTTCCTACCAAAGAAAGCTTACTAATCTATTTTAATCTGACCCATAGAAGCAAGTCATTTCATTATCTTCAAGCAGATTCTTTACTTCCAATGGAAGTTGCATCTTCCCAAGGTTAAAATGTTCACACGACAGTTAGGTTTTAGGCAATCTGGGCCGTTATTAACATAATCTGCCTTTGTTTTGGACGTTGGGGCTTATAAGATATTCCGGTGTCTCATCTGAGAACCTTGGTGTCTATGAATATCTAGGTTATGAAAGACTTGAATACTGATTTGATGCGACACTTTCGAAATGGGCACATCTTTGATAATTAATTCGGATGATAAGTGCAGGTGGTGCTTTAATATTAATGAAGAGATTTTTTAATTAATTGAAGACCTTGATATATGCGATCAGTTCGGTTCCGTGGTAACGTAAAAGTTTGGTCCAGTGGTAGAGAACGCTGTCTCTGACACAGTGGACGCGGGTTCGATCCCCGTACAGGACAAACATCTGTGTGCTTGAACATGTCTGTATTGATGTTGTTCTAGATGGGGCTATATGGTCCAAGGTGGAATGTCTTGGGTTATTTATTTATTATTAGATATTTATAGTCTCCAGGTCATTATAATATAAAATATAAATATCACACATCACATACATCGCTCTGATCCTAAAGTTAGCACAGCTTAGTTAGCAAAGTTTAAGCACTTATGTTATGGGTATCAAAACACCCAGACACGTTATTACAGTAGTACGACGAAATTAAAGTTGAAAATCTCAAATTCGTCCATTGAAGGCGTTTATCAAAATGCAAATCTAAAAAACTTTAACAAATAGGTTTTTTTATACCTCTAAGGTGGCAACGATCGTTCAGGGAAAGGTGGAAGGGACAAGGCCACGCGGAAGATCTCCTATGCGTTGGATTGATCAGGTCAAGTCGGCAGTGGGAACCCGTGTATCTGACTGCGCCAGACAGTCTGCCAACAGGGAGAGATGGCGGGAGATCGTGCGGAAAGCTGTGTCCGCCTCTACCACCGATGTGGATGCCTCTACGTGACCACGACCGCTTTGCCAAGAGCGAAACGACAGAGAAGAAGGTGGCAACAAGCTTATGGCTTGCTTAATGTTAAGCGGTTACCGTAGCCTATGGACATATGGTTTGAGTTTATAACTCTACTTATGTTTTCAATCTTTTCTTAAGAAAAGGTAACGTGTGAAGATAAGCAAAATGAATAGAAATAAATGGAAAATACACCAAGCAGAGGGAAATAATTCGCAATCACGAAATACCATTGTTCTAAAAATTCCCAGCCTTAGCTCATTAGCATTTCGAAAAGGCTTTCTCTATTACTGTTTATACCGTCATGCCTGCGAAAATCAATTTTAGTTGAATAGACCGACTGGCTCCAAATTGGAGGCAGTCTTCGGTCTATTGGCTATTGGAGGCTCCGATGCTTGAAGGTAAATTTTGGAAATTGACTTGTCCAAACTTAAGGGAGGTAGGGCATAGCGACTCTTCGCTTGAATTGAGCTGTCCGTCCGGGGAAGGACCTCCACCCTATAGAATACCGCAGCCAAATGACCTCCGGGTCGTGTTTCGGCAGGGTTTGGGTTGAGCCGGATGGCGGTGGCAACTGACAGGTTGTCACAGCGACTTGGACTTCTTTTTCGCTTTCCATCAGGCGTAGGGAAACCATTACGTCGAGCTACTATAAAAAAAAACTTAAGTTTCTTGGGTCTGGGTTTCCTGGGAATCCAATCATAGCTATATGCACAATTTTTTAATAAGGTGATTTTTATTTGGATTAAATATAACATAACAGCTGTTATAGGGGGAAATCAAAATTATTATATTCGCCCAGACAAAGAAACGCGTTGATGTCTTTTGTACAGAAGAAATGAAATGGCATTTGTAGCCTACGAAACATGTTTACCTAATTGTAACTCATATATTTTAATGTCTGTGTGGTTTTGGATTTAAGATATAAGCACCCTATCTCATCCCGTGGATGTCGTAGAAGATGACTAAAGGAATATCAGGAAACGGGCAGCAGTGTTAACTTGTGTACAATATAGACGAATTCCTTCAAATGACAATTTGTCGTTGGGGGAGGCTTTAGCCAGCGGTGGTCGTTTGTAGGCTAATGATGATAATAATTATTCCTTTTGCGTGCAGAGATAAGGGCCGTAGCTAGTATGTACTTACGTAATCCTATACTTCATTGTAGTATATCTGTGTTTTTGGAATTAGGGTATTATTTATACAGAAGGCTAAACGAATAGGCTTCATCTAAGTGAACATGCTTCACTTAACAACAGGTGTAATTGTGGTCAAATGTACTTCTTAGAATTAGATAAAAAAAAGTTTAAGTTAACCTTTTGAACTCACCGGGTTATAACAACTAAACTGACCATCAGTACCTAATACCAGTAATAGGCTTGACCAGTGACATTTAGCATCGGATGTCTCTATTGAGTCGGCACAATCTCGTAATTTGTCACGACACGCGTATCGGATGGGGCAATGGCTTCATCGCTGCCATATCTGATTTGGTAAGCTTTAGTTTTATGTAAACGTCTTCGGTATGTGTGAAGTTTGGAATTTTCCGGCCACAAAAGCCAATCTCCAAGGTCTAACCAAGTCACCACCATCAGCCTATCACAGTCCACTGCTGGACATAGGCCTCTCCACTCCTTTACCACTTTGGGCAAACATCTGGAGGATATACCCATAACCACCACCCTGGATGGTTGGGTATCGCAGGGCGTAGCTCCTCGCTACGTTGACGCTGCTGCCCGTCATTGGCCTGTAGTATTTAGCTTATTATTATTTACCACAGACCGATGACGGGCAGCAGCGTCATCGGAGCGAGATGCTACGCCCTGCGATCGCCAACCCGCCTGCCCAGCGTGGCGATTATGGGTATATCCTCCAGATGTTTGCCCTAAGTGGCGAACAACTGGAGAGGCCTATGTCCAGCAGTGGACTGCAATAGGCTGATGATGATGATGATTTAGCTACATCTCGTTTTTTGTTCGCCAGCACCACGGGCAGGTGAGGTTAGTTTGAAGTGATGATAGGTAGCTCATTTACATCTCCTTAAAAGAAATATAGATTTTTTTATCTTTTGTAACGTTTGTCATGGAACCTTAATTTCTATACAATAACTAACTTAGCTAACTAATTCAACTAGTTTTGAATAGGTTTCTTACCCTTTTCAACCAGTCTCTACCGTCATGGCGAAACTACAAGTATTATATTGTAAAAGTACTAAGATATAATCTCTCTCTGGTTAAACAATTGAACGCGGAAAATACCATAGTTAAAATTCTAATAAATCTTCGGTTGCATCAAGCTGTCTGTCAAAGCTTTCATGGCTTTTGTACTGTATGGGGTTATGGAAAGGCCATGTGGTAAGAATTGATGGCTTTTAAAGGAGGGATTAAGTCAAGTTGTCAATGTGTTATTGATTGAACTATGATTATTTTGAAATCATCGTTGTCCCATAAAATAATCATCATGTGGCCTTATCATCAAGATACAACCTTTTCATCAAGATGTAAGCGTTTCAAAATTATACGTTTGTTAGCGGCGGATTTGACATTATGTAACTGTAGAACAAATTTTTAGGGTTCCATACCTTAAAGGGAAAATTTTGTCCTTTTTCGAGTGACTTTTATTTGCAACGACCATTTTTTGTAGCGATTAGTAAAGGCAGCTAGTTGGAACGAATACGAAACACCTACTTAAATATCTTCTTAATAGTGTATCTTCGAATTCTTTAAATTATTACGTACAGATTCACTGAGACCAATAATTTTAAAATTTGGAAATAATTAACGAACATTAATTTTGTTATGTAAAGGACAGTCATAGATATCATATCTATCTTATCATAAATTGTCATAAATTTTAATTGTCTCGTGTTAAATTTTTGTTCTACTGTAAAGTCTTGTTATGTTTTTTGTTTGTGTTGCTACTTTATATTTCATGTTAACCAATGCTGTGTACACCTTTAATTGGTACTATGTTCAAGCTATCTATTTTTTCTATATAATTTACAACTACAATGTTTATGTTCATAATACTGTTGGTGTACCTTATTTAAATAAATAAATAAATGAACGAAATAAATATCTTTGTACGATTTTTTGAAATTGAATCTATCTTGTGGTGGTCATTTTGACGCATGCATTAAAAAAAGAAGCAGGCATTTATATATAACAAGTTCTTTTATATGTGTAGAAATTCATCTGTCTTTTCCATGACACTAACTAGCAGTATTCTTGAAATATGAGCGCATGTATACTTTCAACCGAATAAGTGATTGTAGAAAGTAACTGGTGGATAAATATAGCGTCTGCATGAGTGCATATCATCCAATTATGGGATCCCGTATCAATCACTTTCGTTACAGTTATGTTTTTTTGTTTTCTTAATTTATGTATTTCAAAGTTTCTATGAAGAATTTATAGATAGATACTCTTTACTTCACACTTTCAGACAAAGTAATGAAACGAATAATCGCTGTACAATTTAGGTGGTATTGTCGCTTTGAGCTCTTTTCTCCAGACAATCTTTGGGTCTCTGTCCCCTAGATATAGAATTTATCTCTCTTTAACTTTGCTCTGTATATTAGATGTAGATTCGAGTATGTTATATTCTCGTATTTATTTATGACTGCGCTGACCATGCGCTGACATATTAGCAAACATTGTCAATGCAGTGATAATCTGCAGAACATAATAACTGAAAAATTTGGTGTATTCTATCATTACCCATACATCAATTTAGCAAAAGTGGTATGGGAATTTCTTATTAGTCACTGTTTAAAAAAAAGAAGAAATAACTTAAAATTATAATCAATTTATTCTCCTCTATAAGTTACCTTAAGAGACTCCATAGTAGATTGTGATATCGCTTATTATCAGTTGAATTGCGTCAAAGTCAAGCGTAAACTTATATTGAACTAGCTGTGCCCGCGACTTCGTCCGCGTGGAATATGGTTTCATCCCCTATTTTATCCCGTTGGGGGTAGAATTTCTCAAAATCCTTTCTTAGCGGATGCCTACGTCATAACATCTACCTGCATGCCAAATTTCAGCTCGATCCGTCCAGTGGTTTGGGCTGTGCGTTGATAGATCACTATGTCAGTCAGTTAGTCACCTTTGAGTTATATATATTTAGATAGATAAAGAAGAGATACTCATTATGATAATTGACTAGTCATTGCTCATTGGTTATTTTAACACAATCAAACCCACATCTTAATCACGACAGCTTTCATTGAATGCTTGCCCCCAAAAAACACCTCTCAACGTCTTTCTAATTTAGCAAATCTTCCTTAATTTCATGTGCAAGTCACTTTTGTGCCAATTCACATTGACTCGGCTAGCACCCAAAAGTATTTTAATATCTTTTCACCAGATTAAGGCTGCGATTAAAAAGTTTGTTTGTTTGTTTGTTTGAACGCGCTAATCTCAGGAACTACTGGTCCGAATTGAAAAATTCTTTTTGTGTTGAATAGACCATTTATCGAGGAAGGCTTTAGGCTATATAACATCTCGCTGCAACTATTAGGAGCGAAGAAATAATGGAAAATGTAAAAAAAAAACGGGGAGAAAATAACTATTCCACGCGGACGAAGTCGCGAGCACAGCTAGTACGAGTATAAAACGGCAATGGACGGTGAACACATCTCGATTTATACTTTCACGGCAGGTTTGGCGAGTGAAAGGCTCGAAATGGGTCATGCTGGACTTTCTGTACGACGAACGGACTGCCGAATTAAATAAATCGTATCCTGTAATTATAATTAGGGCAGCGTTAACTGTTATCAACCGTTTAATGAGGGCATTTATAATGAAATGGATACTTGATAGATGCATACTGGATGCGAGAAGCCCAAGACCAGGCAAGGTGGTGGAGAGGTCTATGTCCAGTAGTGGTCTGCGATGGGCTGATGATAATGATGCCCAAGAGTGGAATGCTAAAGGCTAATGATAATGATGATGATATGTGCAATCGTCATATCGTATGGCTTTCCTATGCTCAAGTTCTCATAGGTAAATATCCAATTGTCGAAGTCAAAGTGAATATATTCATGGAGCTCTCATTTTCCGCCAGGAAATCTTCGGAGCATGCATGATTTGTGGAATTACTGATATTGTTGTTTTTTTTAATCATATTAAAGTTGCATTTTTGTCTTACAGGTACGTAGCTGATTTCGAATATTTAACGCATAACATCAGAAAAGTAAGTTAATGAATATACAAGACTAGCTGTGCTCGCGACTTCGTCCGCGTGGAATAGTTATTTTGTCCCTGTTTTTTTTACATTTTCCATGATTTCTTCGCTCCTAATAGTTACAGCGTGATGTTGTATAGCCTAAAGCCTTCCTTGACAAATGATCTATTCAACACAAAAATAATTTTCAATTCGGACCAGTAGTTCCTGAGATTAGCGCGTTCAAACAAACAAACAAACTCTTCAGCTTTATAATATTAGTTAAGATTAATCCTTAACAAACCAAACTAACGGTAAAGGTTTTTTACTGTATTTCCGGCAAGATTACTTATTTGGCTCCTCCGTTTATCATCACACGAGCAGAGATGACAATTGTCATTTTGGGAGGCCTATGATGATGACGAACCATCATTATCATCAGCCTGGTATTATGCTACTCCCTTCAATCGTTTGTTTATACCGCCACCAGTTGGTTGCCAGAGCCTCATTTGTTATTTCGCAGGATGCACCACGGGCAGGTGAGGTTGGCTTGGGATGTAAGGGAGCGGGAGCGGGAACCCATCGTGATGATGAATATATGATTGATAACATCATCAGCCTACTGTACTACTACTGTACTGTAGTCCACTGCTAGACATAGGCCTCTCCAGTTGTTCGCCACTTAGGGCAAACATCTGGAGGATATACCCATAATCGCAACTCTGGGTAGGCGGGTTCGCTCCGGTGACGCTGCTGCCCGTCATCGGTCTGTGGTATTTAGTTACCTTTAATTGTGATAGTTATGTCGGCACCAGTCTGTTGCCAGAGCCTCGTTTGTTATTTGCTCCCTTACATCCTAACCTTATATGACGACAATACCATATAATACCGTATATATTCTTTTATTACTTGCGTGATACAGATCTAGCCGCGTTCGCACTCCGTGAAGTATTCGCGCTCCGCACTTCGTTAGACCATTTGTCACGCTCGCAACCGCTCTATAATACACTTGTTATACAAACGTTGTTTGCACGACAAGATAACTGATTATTGATTAACTGGATTGAGTGGAGTCAATATACTTTGAAAAGCGATGATTATATAGTGTTAAGGACTTTTTGAAACTGCCCAGAGATAGACTTGACAGGACAGGAGTTTTCACGACGAGAGTGTCAACTGCGACGAGATGGTTTTTTAGTATTTTACAATAGAGGTAGAATGAAACCGCCTTTAAAAGATATTTGGATGTTGTTTAACCCAAGACATGCCACGCTGGGCCACACATCGCTATCTAGCCCCAAACTAAGCCGAAGCTTGTACTATGGGTACTAGACAACTGATAAACTTACTGACGATACTTTTTTTTTGTAAATAAATAAATTCAAAGCGCAGCTTTGACATGTTAAAGGTTAATCGATAGCTATACTTAAGGCATGCCGCGCTGAGCCACACAGCTCCATCTAGTCCCAAATTAAGCCGAACCATGTACAATGGGTTCTAGACAACCCAGACCAATACAAGCAGGTTCACATGTTCATGAACACGAATGTTTGTACTGTGCGGGGATTGAACCTACACTGTAGCGTTGACTACCGCTAAACTAAACTAGTCGTCAAAAAGACATACTTAAACACAAATTCGTTACGTTATTAATTTTATATCACACACCTTATCGAACAACTTCGTAACACATCTTCATTACGCAAAATCCAGGCACAATATGAAATATTTCAGTATAAAACGCTAAACAAGTTCCATAAACTAGTTTGTTCACGTTATCAAGGACGCAATAGGACAGGTAACTTATGTACAGTGCGCTAGTGACATAAGATTACGTTGATGAAACTAGAGTTAAACTAGTTGGTGAGTTATGATTTGAGCGTCTTTTTTGGATTCCGTATCCAAAGGGTAAAACCAGTATCCTACTACTAAGACCTTGCTATTTGTCCTTTCGTTCGTCTGTCCAACTTGTTACCAAGCTTTATTTTAAGAGCCTCCCTACCTATCAGATCACACTATGGCGGCCTGCATAATTACCGATTCACGCCCCATTCAAAAGACCAAAGAACATAAGCAGAAGGTGTAGATATATTTGACTGTTTATCTTAAGCAGATAGAGTTAGAATAGTAAATAGCCAAGACATGCATTTATATAGTAAAAACTCAGATCTTCATCAGTTCAACACTAGAATTAAGAGCAAACTTGCTGTTTCCAATCTCAGGCTTCGTAAAACTGGTAACTCATTCATAGGACAAAGTGTAAAAATGTTTAACAAAATACCGCAAAATATTGTTGATCTACCGATACATAGATTTAAATCTCGCATTAAGTCCATTTTAATGTCAAAAGGTTATTATAAAGTACAAGACTATATGGATGACAATATTACATGGACATGATAGTCTGCTCGCTTGCGCTTTTTAAAACGATATTATTGTATTGTATTATATATTTTAAAAAAAGGCTAACTGTTGAGTTTGTTGCGGCACTTCTTCTCAGCAGGCTACACGTCGAAGTGCTGGTAGGAAAAAAGTTTGACGTGCAAAAGTATTACTAGTGAATCTATTTGCAGAAATAAACTATTTTATTTTATATTTTTATTTTATTTTGCCACACTGGCCCACACGTCGCCATCTAGCCCCAAACAAAGCCGAAGCTTGTACTATGGGTGCTAGACATACCTACATAATTTTTACATAGTAAATAATACAAACAGACATGTTCTGTTCATGCACACAGATGCTCGTAATGTGCGGAGATCAAACCCACGACCCTTGGCTTGGAAGGCAGAGGTCACTACCGAATGAGCCATCGGGCCAGTCGTTATCTGATGCTGAACTAGGTGTAACTAGTTTCTTGCTCAACCTTCCTAGTATTCTTTCACATTGTATGCATAAGCCTTTTTATTGTCAACTTATTAAACAGTACAAGCATACATTACCGACCTACTGATCTATGTGAACACGTATATGCGTTTGTATGAAGATGAGTTACTGAATACACAGAGTGTATTCTTACACAACAGTTTGACATGATTGCCAAAGAGTTTTCAGTTTTTAACTAATTTATAACGCTTTTTGCCATTGTTTAGTGTATGTTAAATACGTGTTGCGAAGTTGTACAAGTTTGTGACTTGAACTATTAAAACATAGTGCAAACATCTGTTGTAAGGTTACATGATCCATTAACTGGAGTGTCGAGTTCTTGAACCTTATTGTTCGGGATGTATCGGCAAGGCAAAGCACCTTTCTCCTGTAGGGGACATTTCTACTCGCAGTGCAGCACTTGTCCCTGGTGTATGCATATAGGTAATGTTTCCTCTTAGAGAGGAAGGGCATAGCGAATCTTCGCTCGAATTGAGCCGCCCGTCCGGGGAAGGACCTCCACCCTATAGAATACCGCAGTCAAATGACCTCTGGGTCGTGTTTCTGCCGGTGAGTAGGGTTTCCGGAGCTCGTGGGGGGTTAGGGTTGGGCCGGCATGGCGGTGGCAGCTGACAGGTAACTGACCAGTTACTTGCCCGTTGTTACAGCGACTTGGGCTTCTCTTTCGCTTTCCATCAGGCTTAGGGAAGCCATTATATCGAGCCACTATAAAAAAAAATGTAACGGAGCGATCTAACATCTCCTGCCCCAAACCAACTTCAGCTGCCCGTGGTGCATCGTGTCGAATAACGAACGAGGCGCTAGCAACCGACTGGTGGCGGTATAACCATCACAATTGAAGGAAGCAAAATACCAGCAGCGTCACCGGAGCGAGAAATTACGCCCTGTGTTCGCCAATCCGCCTGCAGATGTTCACTGCTGGACATAGGCCTCCCCCAATGACACTTGCATTTGGAATGATTAGCCATAGTCACAACGCTTGGCAGGCGGGTTGGTGACCGCAGTAGGTTGTGTGTGAGAAAGAAAGAAAGAAAGAAAAATGTATTGGCCTACAAAATGATACACAGAAATTGCTTACATACTAACAAATATCTAAACACAATATAATACAAATATCTAAATAGTTACAAAACACAAGTCACAATTAGTAATATATGAAAAGATAATAAATAATTGATTGAGAAATATCCTGTGTAGTGTGAGTGTTTTATTTGTACCCAGGTAAATGCTGTTGCCCATTTCCTGATAATCCCATAAATATTTTCTATGATACACATGGGATGAGATGAGATATATTCTCATAGAAGAAATAGGCTGGTAATTTCTATTTTTCCGTGACCTCATTGAAAAATAAACGTTATAAATAAAGAAGTCCTAATTACCCACTATTATTCTTTATGGTTCACTCAAAGCGATAAGTCCGCCTATGTTATTAATAACGCTTAGATATTATATTTTGGTATGCCGTGAAGCCGTGGTAGTCTAGTGGTAAGATCGTCGCTTCACACACGTGAGGTTGCCGATTCGAATCCGCGCAGGGCACGCACCTCTGGATTTGCAAAAATCTATGTGCGGAATTATACCACTAGCTTAGCGGTGAAGGAAAACATCGTGAGGAAACCTGCACATCCAGTTTAATTCTGAATGTGTAACCATGATCCTAATTTGTCTGGTTTCCCTTTCTGAGGGTTACGAAGGTCAGATGGCAGTCGCTTCAATGAAATAACCAGACTCGCTAAATCTAGGATCATGGTCAAAGCGGACCCTGGGCCTAGAGGCACAAACCGGGACAACGCTAAAGAGGATGATGATTATAATATTTTGGTGTCTAGTTTTTCAACTGTTTTTAGTTACCTAGTCAATTATTTGTTGTGTAAAAAGAATATCTATCCTTCTATTCTTCTCTTATGTATTTCTAAGCAGCCTTTACAAATGGCACTTTTCAAACCTTACGAACCACACATGTTATTACACCATAACTACATCATAATGAATTTAATACCAACATCCTCCGCTACTCCGATAGCCATCTGACACCAGTTCAACGCGAGCGCACGCAATGATAATAATGACACTTGACAAGTGTAGTTAATTTGACACAATAAGCCCATTGTAGGGCTGGGTTGTGGGCTGGGTAGACGTGTAATATGAATAGATACTTTATAGGTAGAGAAAACGGTTTAATATGCATCTATTATGGAGAACGTGGAAATAATGATGATTGTCCAAACATACTTGAATTGGTTTTGGTTATTTTTACTACTCTTTTTTATAGTAGCTCGATATAATGGCTTCCCTACGCCTGATGGAAAGCCAAAGAGAAGCCCAAGTCGCTGTGACAACTGGCAAGTAACTGGTTAGTTACCTGTCAGTTGCCACTGTCATGCCGGCCCATCCCTAACCTAACTAGCTCCGGAGACCCTACTCACTAGCAGAAAAACGACGCGGAGGTCATTTGGCTGCGGTATTCTATAGGGTGGAGGTCCTTTCCCGGACGGGCAGCTCAATACGAGCGAAGATTCGCTATACCCTACCTTTCTTCTCTTAAACTACTGCTTCACTGCTGAGCAAGCAAGCAAGCAAGAAAACTGGGGGAGGCCTTTTCCCTAGTTTTCTTCACTCATCCCGATTACCAACAAGGTCTTACCAGACCACAGAAAAAAGGTCCATCTCTCTAGCCATTATTAACACTGTTTTTTAACTTAAAGTCCAATATATCTTAAAAACCAAGGACATTCATTATTGCGCGGACCTTTCATATAATAAGCATATAGCCATGAAACCCCATAATAGCACGTAATGGAACAGCCCTAGCAATTCATTTAATACGAGCACACAACCAACATAAAAATCAATTTTTTACCACAACTACGAGTAATCAACCTTCAAATCAATCTGCGGTGTTCCCGTATTAGTACATAATGTACGACATATGTTGCGGTTTTTCTTACGAGTGCATATTCGATATCGAACGATCGACGTTAACCTTCCAATATAGTTTTGATAGATCACCAAGGTCGATTTTGACATTCACATCCCATTTAGCTGAGGTTGGCTTGCAAAACGATGCTAGTTCCAATCTGAAGTGACTCTTGACCTGTGACATGGCAAACCTTTTTTTAATGTCAATATTAGTAAAATAACATGGTATTGAAATATAAGTATTAAAAAAACTAGTGGGCAGATGACATGAGAAAGGCTGGCCGAAGATGGAAACATACTGGCTCGGTGGCTCAATTGGTAGTGCCTGCCCTGCCCCTGCCTTCTAAGCCAAGGGTCGTGGGTTCGATTCCCACCCGGGACAAACATTCGTGTGATGAATACTTGTGTTTGTTCCGTGTCTGGGTGTGTATATTGTATTTAAGTATTTATTTGTGGTACCTTCGTTGTTCTGATACCCATAACACAAGTGCTTAAGCTACTTACTTTGGGATTAGAGCAATGTATGTGATGTTGTCTAATATAATATAATATTGCCCAGGATCGGGATAGTTGGCGTTCTCTAGGAGAGGACTACGTTCAGCAGTGGACGGCTATGGGGTGATTGAATGATAAATAATATGAAATGATAAGCGAGTGATAAATTATAAAATCATTCAAAAAATAATTATACAGTTTTTTTATAGAGTAAAATTAAAATCAAAACTATTTTTCATATATTATTGCTCGAAATCAGTGAAGCAATCAATGAATGTATTTATTTTTTCTTAACACTATAATAGTAAAATGAATAAAAGTATATCCGATTACAACAGCTAATCATGACAATCAAATAAATACCAACTCTAAGCCCGTCATTCTTCATTGCTAATCATAAAATCCTAGTCACAGCTATCTGCTGTGAGAAAACACTGGCGACCATTTTCTAGACGCAGAATTTTATTATTTTGATACTACAATAAATGTTACGGACAGTACACAATACATTTAAGATAAGATAAGATATTCTGTATTGCACACCAAACAATTGACTTAAAACTATGCATAGTAGACATTATGCTGTACAATATAGGCGGCCTTATCGCTATAAGCGATCTCTTCCAGACAACCTTAGGGTAGAGGATAGTTACAGAGAAGAGGTTAGGTGAGCTATCAACTGAATTAGATTTTCTAAAATCTTAGGTTATAGGTATAAATAAATACAATAATGATAATAACAAAAATATATATGTATATGTAATATAAATAAAAATACACACATAATATTATAAATGATACTTACATAAATAATATTAGTATAAGAATTATTTATTGCTTATATTATGTTTCCATCGAGGAGCCTTTAGTATTACACCAGGGGTGGGTACGGGACACCGGGCTTATGTAGAGCTTAATTCTTTTTAATTATATTTTTTCATATTTATTCTGAACATTTACCTTAGAATGCTGTCACGATCGCAATTGCATTGAGTCCACGATTGTCAGTGCATTCTTCCTGCGTACTTTAACCACTTATCGTAAGCACTCAACGTTCACGTTACGCATTGACAAAATATTCCTGCTAGGGCTACAGATCTTACCGCTGTATTCATAAACGTTCATATGCGACGCGTGAACGCACAGTGCCCAAAATCCTATGGGTTTTTGGATACCTGTGCGTTTGCGCAACGATTAGTAACGTTTGTGAATATAGGCTTTAATCAACTAAGCTGGCCGGGTGTGGGGGTAGGTTAAACGAAATCTCACATAGCCTTAGAGTTTCTTCTCGTGTTTCCTGATGATGTTTTCCTTCACCGTAAGACCACACAATAAAGACATAAAATTTACTGCTAAACAAACAAAGAATTTCTTCAAACGATCGGCTTATAACGCGAAACACTCTCAATGTTCACATGGTACAGGTAAAAGCATTTCACTCTCTAAATATTGACTATTGTTTGCGGTGAAATTGTGAAAACTAACATACATGAAAAACTGCTGGGTATTAGCTTCATAATTGATAGACAATAGAAAACTCATAAAGCAATTGATGAATTGCGCATTTGCAAACCGTTAGAAATGTGCCAATGGATTTAGCTGCGAATACGCTATAAGTAGCTATAATAACTAGACGTTGAAGCTAGATTCACAGATTACTATTATTTGCAGTCATGCTCGCCGGTGAAATTAATCATGAAAGTTATAAACAACAGAAAGCTATAAACAATGTTATAAACCATCTCACCCCGTGAGTGTCGTAGAAAATCAGGAAGCGGGCAGGAGCGTATAATCCATCATCATCAGCTTATTGCAGTCCACTGCTGGACATAGGCCTCTCCAGTTGTTCGCTACTTTGGGCAAACATCTGGAGGATACACTCATAATTGCCAAGTTGGGCAGGCGGGTTGGTGATCGCAGGGCGTTGCTTCTCGCTCCGATGACGCTTATACCCACATATTCTGATGTATGTGATGTTGTCTGATATATCATCGGTATGTGGTATTTAGCTACGCCTTCAAAATTGTGATGGGTAATAAAACCCCCGGAGTCGGTAGCCAGCGCCTCGTTTGTTATTCGGTGGGATGCACCACGGGCAGGTGAGGTTGGCTTTGAGCGAAAAGATGATAGGCCGCTCCTTCACATCCCATTACACGTATAAATAAAACTATTGCGTTCAGCAAACTGCCTGCCAAGCATGGTAACTAATCCCCCCGAATGAATTGGTCTTTTGTGGATGCTTATATCCAGCAGTGGACGTTTACAAGCTCAATAGCTTGATGAAGTTGACAAAATGGCTACCGGCCCGCCTGATAGTAAGCGGTTGCCGGAGCCTATCATATGAACGCCTGCAACACCAGGGGCATAGCATGCGCTTTGTCGACCCTATAAAAGCCTTTTCACTTTAGCTCATTTGTTTCCTTCCTCTCACAATCCTGGCTTCTTTTGGCGAGGCGTGAAACGGCATTTCAGTGGGCCTTCAGGGTGAGGGCGACAGGCGCGGTGGGCTTGCCCTGGTGTGCCTGTCGACCTAACATTTGGTCCTCACGACCGCTTACCATCAGGTGCAGTGAGGACATCCTGAACGCTACTTTTCTATAAAATAAACTTGAAGTTTTTCTGTGTGAATACTGTATTTCCCAGGAAAAACCAAGTTAGTCAGAACATTAAAATTAATTTTGATAGCATATTCTTGTAACTGTGATAAAGTTACCAGTTCCTAGAGCTTTGACCTATTGTAAAATGACTATTCAACGCTAATGGCCACTTCACAGACTTTACTTAGAATATTGCAATTAATATTTAAACTAAACTTTACGACGGCGTAAGTTTTGAATGTTTAGCATTTAACGATCCTTTGTTGAGTCTTTAGCTGAGTGTTAAGTTTTAACCTATTTCCGTTTACGTAAAGTGAATAATTTACGCTTCAATTAATAAGATGTATTCCGTTATGGAGAGGAACTTTTTACCGACGTACATTTGTTACGATTGGGCGAAAGGAAGCCTCTTATCGCCTAATGGAGAGCGAAAGAGAAGACCAAGTCGTTGCGGAAAGCGACAAGTAACTAAACTGATCACTTGTCACCGCTAATCCGGCCCGTAAGTAGATTTCGGTCGACATTCGATCCCCAGCTGGGCCCAAAATTGTTAATTGTTCCTGGTTCTTGGCCTGACCTATCGTCTTCAAATTGTTATTTTTTTATAGTACCATGACAATAATGGCTTCCTTACGCTTGACAGAAAGCGAAAAATAAGCCCCAGCCCCATTTTTTATAGTAGCTGAATTCACAAATCTGCAATTCACTTGAATTCTCTAAGCCTGGTGAAAATTATTTAATGCATAACCGATGTTCGAACTACCCTGGGTGAATTTTCTCTGCATACACGTTTTTTTAGAAGTCTGCTGCTACTGAATGCTACGCGCCCCTAAACGAAATTCACACAGGAGTTGCTGCTGGCAAACTACTCGTATATTACTATAGGCCTTCTAGTCTATTACAGACCATACAAGCAGTGTCAGGCAGGGCGACAATGTGTTTCATGGCTGTGTAAGCCAATTCGGGAGCGGCAAACACGACCACAAGCCCAGGCGTAGCGTGTGCTCGTCGAGCAGGCGTCGCGCTGCCGACACTTGGCTCCCACTAGCGAGTGACCCAAACCAAGCGACATCGTGAACCTTACGTCCGTCAGACAGCAGTCTGCGCCACCCAATCCTGTCATCGGCGAGCTCCTCCCACTTATGGGCCGGGATGTTGAAGGCGTGCATATCCCGCTTAGCGCAATCTTTAATTCAATCGCTGCTGGCAAAAACTGGTATGTAATAAATAAGGTTACACCTCAATTAGTGATGATATTGTCCGCATTCTAACTGACAGTATTCATTAGTTCATATTTCATTCACCATCGAAAAGGTTGTAAGGGTCACCATAGGCCGTTGCCTACTTAAACGCGTAATTTTTCAACTTGTGACATATTAGCCAATAGCCCAATAGCAATGGTGAAATTCTTCACTTTCTCTGTTTTGAAGTTTTGTCACTGTAACCAGTTTTCGGTTCGTGCCTTACCAATTAATATTGATGTCGCTTTCATTCATGCTTTTTTACATAAATTACGAAACTCGTTTGAAGAGTTGCGGTGGCAGTATGTAACTAAATTTTTATGCTCAACTGCAGTCGTACACTCCAAAATGTTGTATTCATAAATGATCGAGAAAATGACATTGATTTTTTTTAAATACCTAATATCATCATCATCATTTTCTTTGTTATCAGCTTCTGGTTGCAATTGTTCTGAATGGATACGACTTAGGGGCCTTCAAAAAGCGAGCCTACAGATTTCTAAACCTGTGTCTCTCCTGGTGTTGTGATATCTATGGGATCTCTCTGTCATAAAAAAACAATGTATCAATCAATTCGAAGCTCAGGATGGTGATTTAATTTTGAAACTTTTGGTTTATAGGTATTAAGGTTTTATGTGTATGTTTTTGAGTAGCTTACATGCGTATCTGATCCTGACTGTACTAGTTTATATTCATACTAAGTTCAGTATCAGTGTGTATTCGGGAAATCCAATATTATACAGAAAATATAGGTGGCTTTTCACCAAAGAAAAATTGCAAAATATTATATTCGATTGAACCTAAAACTCCCCGCAAGGAACATAATGCTTAATTCATTTAGTTAAAAGATATGTTGAAAGCTATTGACACACATACAAAGTCGTCATTGGCAGTAAAAGACCCGATCATTATACTCTAGTCATCGTTATATTTTGCAACCCATTACCATTGGTTTATTAACCACAATTCATCAAATTTAACGATACAAATGCTCATGATGCTATCGCTATATCAAAAGTTGTAGCAAAAGGTCACATAGCTTAGTGATTTCAGTTGTCAGTGTCCAAAGTACCATACAATTAGTCAATGAAATTAATTATTACACACTGTAATAAATAAATAAATAATCTTTATTGAAATAATTTACAGTTTTACATAAAACAATTTGAGCGATAATGACTGCAGTAGTCGAGGACTGTGTCGCCGCCATTAGCACCCACCTACATACGAACGTTTCATACAATTAAACTATTTATGATTTTTAAATTAACTAAAAATTTTATTAATTAATAATAACATGGTTTGCGTATACTCGTATTTGTATGTCGGGAAGATTATCTGAATACTGTTGAAATGGTTTCTCTACAATCGAACATCGTATTATATCTCGGTCACACAGGAATTCTAAGTAATCATTAGAAATAATGTTGTATGTCTTGGTGAGTCTTTGAACTAACAAATATTGATATACAGGTTGTTTTGAAGGATTATATGAATGTACAAAATAGGTATGTTTTTATTTTTCTTTTAACTTTTTAATTTACTTTATCTGCTTATAGCTGTCCTATGTATAGGCACGGGATTGACTTGCATATCCAGGGATTTAGAAAACCCTTTCTTTGTAAATAAATTAATTTATATAAAATGTATAATTAAGTTACTAGATGGTCTCCAGTTTACGCTATTACTACTTTCAAAATTGTATGGATTAATTTTTAAAAATAAATTATGATTATTTGTTCTCTACTAAATAAACATAATCCCTACCATAGGGCTTCACGTCGACAAATTTTGAGTGGTGGGCTACTAACAGCTTCCTGCTAATCTAATCAGAGCCCCTATTCGGAACATTACGGAAACCAGATTTTTAGAGCTTTAAATATACTCAGCAGTGGGATCAGAAGGGCTTATGATAATGTTATTGCAATAAAATTGAATAATCTTCCCTTAATTTATGAAGAAAAGAAGGGGAAGACCTAGAAGGACATTCCATGACCAAATAGAAAGTGTCCTAAAAAGAGGTAAAGTACTAAGTACCCTCAACCGACGAGCATGTATGAAGAGATTGATGAATGTGGACGAAGCAAAAGTTGTGTGCCAGGATCGTAGCAAATGGAAGGACGTGGTCTCTGCCTACCCCTCTGGGAGAAAGGCGTGACGTTATGTTATGTTTAATTTATTGCGGTCTAAATTAATAAGGCACTGAAAATAAATTGAACAAAAAATCAATTGTAGACATCTTAATGCCCTTTTAAGTTACATACTTAAATGGCTCTCAGCTTGTAATTCTATATAGCGAACACCCACTAGATGCTTGATAGATGAACTCCGTCGATTAAGAAGCAATCACCCACTGATGGACAGACAGACAAGTTTTTGTGGACGCGCTGCGGACTACTGACTCAGATGGCTATGGGAAGTGGGGCTCGGCTTTTACTCGACAAATTAAGAGTTGTTTGTTTCCTGGTAATGTGTGACTTGTAATTGATAACAAAGAAAACTTTAAGTGTTCTTTATTGTATTACATAGAAAACAATTGAATTAAATCTAGGTCTCTACCTATGACTTTGGTACTCTTATCACCCTATAGAATACCGCAGCCAAATGACCTCGGGTTGTGATTCTGCCGGTGAAGAGGGTTTCTGGAGCTCGTGGGGGTGAAGATTGCGCCGACAACCGGTGGCAACTGACAGGTAACTGACCAGTTACTTGCCCGTCGGCACAACAACTCGGGCTTCTTTTTCATTTTCCACCAACCGTAGGGAAGCCATTATGTCGAGCTACTATAAAAAAGAGTAGATTTTCTACTCTTAAGCTCTTGTTTATTGAATGGCCCGGTGATTCATTAGGTAGTGATACTGCCCTCTGTACCAAGGGTTGTGAGTTCAACCCTACCAAAGACCATATTTAGAATCTACCAAATAAATAAATCCTCTTCTTGCGTCGCGATTCGGTTTTGTGGAACCAACTTTCTGAAACATTCTTTCCGAAAAGCTACAACTTGGGAACCTTCAAAAAACCCGCTCACTTCTATTTAAAAGGCTGGTAGCGGCACCGGAACTTGATTTGAGTTGCGGTTTTCCATGGGCGCTGTTGACTGCTTAACATCAGGCGTTATATTTGGTCGTCTGCTGCCTCTTGCATAACAAAATCCCAGTTACCTACTCTTCTTCTGTAGGCCCAATTGAATACCTGTCAATAACCAACGTGAAGCTTTATCAATGAAGAGCATATAAAAGAATATAAATAGTAATGTATGTATGTATGGTATATAAATTATTCAAATTATTTATTAAAAAAAATGCACTTCAGACCCTACTTAATTTACAACCCATTTTGAATGTTAATGGCATCACGAACTTATGCGAACTATTGTGTTGATCCGGACAACAAAGTGAGATACAAGGAAGTTTTACGTCTGAACTTACATAAGGCCTCCAAAATACCCTTTACTGCTTAATTACGCGGAAATAAGTAAGTGATTTAACTGACGCGTCAGGTTTACTTCGGACTCTTTCGTTTCTGATGACGTCAATATAATGTTCACCGCCCACCAATGGGGTGAACTTACAAAGAGACTGATTCCAAAATAAGTAGCTTGAGTACCTTACGGTATGAGTAGAACAGTGAGCTGAACACTGTTCGCCACTTTGGGTAAACATCTGGAGGATTTACCCATAATCGCCACGCTAGGCAGGGGATAAGCAGGACGAAGCTCCTCGCTCCGGTGTCGCTGCTGCTCGTCATTGGCCTGTGGTTTTTAGCTACGCCTTCAATTGTGATTGCTATACCGCCACCAGTCATAGTTACCACGCTTGGCAGGCGGATTGGTGACCGCAGTTAATGTTATTTGTGCCCAGGTAAACGCTGCTGCCGTTTTCTGATATTCTCTTAGTCGCCTTCTACGGCACTCACCGGATGACCTGGGGTCTTATTAAATTTAATTCTTTTTCAATAAAATATTCTCGATCTACATCCCTCTCATGTTATTAACAAAATTAGAAATTATATCGGGAAACCACACGGAAAGCGCGAATTCGGATTAAGAGAGGTAGGGCATAGCGAATCTTCGCTCGAATTGAGCCGCCCGTCCGGGGTAGGACCTCCACCCTATAGAATACCGCAGTCAAATGACCTCTGGGTCGTGTTTCTGCCGGTGAGTAGGGTTTCCGGAGCTCGTGGGGGGTTAGGGTTGGGCCGGCATGGCGGTGGCAACTGACAAATAACTGACCAGTTACTTGCCCGTTGTCACAGCGACTTGGGCTTCTCTTTCGCTTTCCATCAGGCGTAGGGAAGCCATTATGTAATACGAGCCACTATAAAAAAAAAAAATGATATTAATAATGACGCGAGGTTCATAACAACAGGTGTTAGGTTATCATATATGCTAATGATAGCTCGCACCATCGCACGCGGCACGGTGACCTACTAATGGCGGTATTGGCATCTCTATAACCGGACCTGACGCGTCGTGAGTGAAAGTGGTCAAAGACCTGCGAACTTGCGGCCTGAGACACTAAATAAGCATAAGACTATGCAAGGGATTTGATCCCTTCTGTTTTTTATCAGACAACATCATGTATCTGTCGCAGTCATCTGGTTGAATCTCCTATTCAATTGAATGACTAGCGCGTTCATTGAATGCCGACATTCTATTGAATGCCTAAAGGACAACTCGTCAAGTTGTTCATTGTAACGTTCAACGTCTTGACTAAACGTCATTTACCGTAGTCGTTGAATATGATATAGCCGACTGAGTAATGTTTAATTAGGGTGACAACATCGGGAATAAACGGTGAAATGAGGGTTTAGGTAAAAAAAACTAAAAATTTATAATCACAGAATCAGTTTCATTTATTATAATAATAGTAATATCATCCAATCTACCTGCCCTCGAATATTGAAATCATGTGATACAATTGACTTTGTTACTATACCTTTTTGGGTAAGGCCTTTTTCATTTCACATGTAGGACAAAGAGCAAGAAATATTGCTATTGCTTTTCTTGGTATATAATATCTTGACTTGATAGCATGTAACATTTTGTCTCGTCCACCATGACCGCATGCCTTATGGATATCTTCCAATGATAAAATATTCGTTTCTAGGTATTATACGCACTGTCGGGTCATCGGGAGATTTCCTATTAAATATTAAAAAAACTTCGTTCGCTATAACCATAGTATCGTACTTTGATATCCAATAATAATCCATAGATGTCCTGGATTGCTTAGAAATCATGGATCACCGATCACCTAGCTTTGCGAACATTGTTTATAAACTCTAAAATTCTTTCGGTAGTCCATGGTTTTCTTTGGGACCCTGGAATGGTAACAACAAAATAAATTGTAATTGTGTTCACGGCAACAATAATACTATGTTACTTAGCCCAAATTTTCACTCTTAACTAAACAATAACAATCTACTTACCTACCTTGACTTTTTTGTTCGTATTCAGTCAGTTTCACCTCAAATGTTTGTTTAAATATATCCGGCGGCTGTGTATTAATGGGTAAATCCATGATGTCACACTATTTATTACGTATTATTACGAATAAGTCACTTTAAAGTAAATCTTATCAAGAAATTATCAACACAGTGTTATTTTGTGCCAGCTGTTTGACGCCATATTTGTTTCGGTGACTACTAACGCCAATGAGTGGGAAAAAAATGAACTAAATTACAATCACCTGACTGATTTTGCGTCCGCTCTGTTCAAAGGGCTATGTTTCAATCCGCTACCTAGTTGGACGTTAACCCTCAACCACTGACGTGTTATTTTGTTACACTACCACTGACGTACGTATGGTATACGTACGTTACTTTGAAGACGTTCTAATGCGTCAATTGAGCGTAACTTTGGTGAATACTGTAATCTACTTATTTAGATACATTCAAATGAAAAAGGAATAATAAAAAAATTGAGATAATAATTATAGAAAAATATTTATTAATCAATAACCACTGAGGTAACCGCAGTTATATAGACATTTTTTAAAAATCAACACAAAAATTTTCTCTAACAATAGGAAATTCTTTTTTGGTTTTAATAATTACTAAAGACGTCTCGAATTAGAAAAAAAATCATAAATAACATAAATTACAATATAAGGCACTTTTTAACAACAATTGTTACAGGTCTGTTTTGAGTACTGCAAGCAGACAGGTTGACGACAAACTTGACAGCCGTAGCGGGTTTTGCGATGTTTCAGTTCGAAACATATATGACAATTCACTTGAACACGTACTATTTTAGATGTAGATGGCATAGAAGAAGTATTAAGCCGCTTACGGTTCATTTTATCTGCCGACAAATATAAACAAATATTAAAAAAAAATTACACTAACACTGACGCTACGTACCACATACGTCGGGTGGTCAAACTCACCTGCTTAGGAGCGCGCCAGGCGACCGATTCCCGCCGCCGCACACGCGTCGCTGGCAACTAGGAAACTACCAAAAAGGACGCGCAGAAATTCCCTCGCAATTTGAAGTGTTGAACGAAAAACCGTTTGGGTGACGTACCACATACGTACGTCAGTGGTTAAGGGTTAAGTGACGCGTGTTTAGTCAACGTTCGGTCTAGTCATTCAATAGAATGTCGGCATTCAATGAACGCGCTAGTCATTCAATTGAATAGGAGATTCAACCAGATGACTGCGACATATCCACTAGCAGGCCAATAAAAACTTAAGCACTATCATCAAAACTTTTAAAGAAACTTCAAATAAAAAAAATAAAAAAGCAACCAATATTAAGCATTAAGACAAAAAAAATCACATACTATATGTAGCTTAAGCAATTGTGTCCCGGGTATCAGAACAACGAAGGTACTGCAAAGACACGGAACAAATACAAATGTTTATCATACGAATGTTTGTCTCAGGGGGGGATAGGACCTTTGGTTTTGAAGGCAGGGTTCACTATCGACTGAGTCAAATAAATATATCCAGAGAGACGTGACAACATTAAAACCTTTATTGGGTCCAGCTTTTGGTCCCAGAATTGTTCAGCTTAAAGTTCAATAAATGTGAGTGATCTACTTTACACATCATTGACATATTTGCGGTCAATATTAGCTTAGTTTGTGAACAGCGTCTCTTGGAGATGCCTTAAAAATCTACTACATAAAAATAAGTCGGGTTTTCCTCCCTGACGCTATAACTCCAGAACGCACGAACCGATTTCCACGGTTTTGCATTCGTTAGAAAGGTCTCTGGCTCCGTGAGGTTTAAAGCAAAGGAAATTAAGGAAAAAAAAAATTACAGCCATCCGGTGGCGAAACGGAGTTCGCCGGGTTTGCTAGTAATTTAATAAAATAAAAAACGAAAAGTACACTTCCTCTACCTAAACGTTGTCTGGAAGACATCGCTTACTAGCGATAAGACTTTTCTTAATTCGCTGTTATCTCGCACTCAGATATAAATGTCAGC
The DNA here is from genome assembly GCA_031163375.1 of Conogethes punctiferalis. Lineage (NCBI taxonomy): Eukaryota > Metazoa > Arthropoda > Insecta > Lepidoptera > Crambidae > Conogethes > Conogethes punctiferalis. The sequence continues at coordinate 5,095,163 of CM062095.1, read as the reverse complement.
TCATAGACAATGATCCCCATAACAGCTCAGACGTTACCACAATGACCCACTAGTACAAATGGCCATACAACCATCGGCACCTGTGTACAGACGGACAGACACTGGGTGAAAGTGGTCGAGGCTTGCGTACGAACGTGACCGGTGTCAATGGACCGGGTTCATTTCGGTAATGAATAACTATTAGGTCTAGGTCTCAGTCGATTGGCTGTTGAGTGGGTCATGAGTGATTTAGAGTGCATGTTCATATATTCGTAGATAGGTATATATTTTATTGAACACCATACAATTGACTTAAGACTAAGTATAATAGACATTTTGGTTAATAATACTTATTTATTTACGTATATATAATGTAATATATCAGATAACATCACATACATTGCTCCGATCCCAAAGTAAGTAGCTTAAGCACTTGTGTTATGGGTATCAGAACAACGAAGGTACCACAAATAAATACTTAAATACAAATATAAACACCCAGACACGGAACAAGCACAAGTGTTCATCACACGAATGTTTGTCCCGGGTGAGAATCGAACCCACGACCCTTGGCTCAGAAGGCAGGGGTCACTACCAATTGAGCCACCGAGCCAGTCTATAGCACCGAGCAGTATATAGCATGGATATCGTGTTATTTGAAATTGTATGTTTGTCTATGTACCTTCAACCCATAATACCACTTGTATTTTGCACTGCGATTTCAAAGAAAAAGCAGTAAAGCGGTATGGTCCTACTTTTACGATGAATAACAATAACGTGATAGAGATAGATTCGACTATCGAAAATAAAATAAAATAAAATAACAGTATTTTCCATTTCAATTCACATGTTTGAAGTACGTATCGATTAATTCACTTAAATCGAAGTGTTAAGCCTCACTAAAAAGCTAAAACTGACAGACGTCAAATGTGGCCTATTATCTTGGCTCTATTTAGTTGTACAATTAGGCGGCCTTATCGTTTTAAGCATATAAGCAGGGCTCTGTGTGTAAAGCTACACTATGCTGACAAAAATCGACCTATCAGGTCTAATCGTCATCATTATCTTCAGCCTATTGTAGTCCACTGCTGGATATAGGCCTCTCCAGTTCGCCACTTAGGGCAATCTAGAGGATATACCCATAATCACCACGCTGGGCAGGCGGGTTCGCGATCGCAGGGCGTAGCTCCAGTGTAGCTGCTGCCATTCATCGGGTTGTGGTATTTAGCTACGCCTTCAGTTGTGATGGTTAACCGCCACCAGTTGGTTGCCAGCGCCTCGTTTGTTATTCGGCAGGATGTACCAACCACGGGCAGGTTCGCAAAGACCAGCGATGCAACTGTGATTTCCCTAGTGTGTAGCTGTGACTATAAGCTGAAGTGATTACTTATGACCTTGCGACCCAATTGTCTGCGTCATATCAAACGAAACTTGTATTGAAAGAAAAATGCAATGAAAGTAAAGTAAAATTCAACTTAAAATGCTACGACTGCATACCATGGAAGTCACATCACCAGTTACATAAAAGTGAAAGAGATAATAATTAATTATATTATATGGATAACCTTCAATGGATTGGAAAACTGACTTTCGGACTTTCGAGGTCCTTAAATAAATCATAGTTTGTTTTGTCAATCTGATGTATGAGCTATATTGTAAAATTTCATCCAAATCAGTTCAGTAGGTTTTGTTCGCCACTGAGGGAGGATATAGCCATAATTTGCCCTAAGTGGCGAACAACTGGAGAGGCCTATGTCCAGCAGTGGACTGCAATAGGCTGATGATGATGATGATGAGTTCAGTAGGTTATGCGTGAAAGAAACATCTATCCATCCAAACAAGCTTGATGAAGTTCAGTGTTCAATTATATTTTTTAAGCGATTTATTATTGTAGGCAATGTATGACATTAATTTGTTCTCAATGTTCTTTTTTTGCTTACAGGTATGTTCTGAATTACTATCCAGGTGTGAGTGAGTTAAAAACAATGATTTTTTTTGTCTCTTCATCATCAGCCTATCGCACTGTCACTGTCCACTGGTGGACATAGGCCTGTCCAGTTGTTAGCACTTGGGCAATACACCTGGGGTATAGACCCCCGTGGTGATTATGGTTATAGAACCATAATCACCACGCTGGGCTCGCGAGTTTTGTTTGTTCATCATCATCAGCAGCCTGCGGCAGTCCACAGCTGGACGTAGGTGTCTCCTAAAATACGCCATTCTGCAGGATTACCAGCCACATTCATCCAATTGACATACAGACTGGCTCGGTGGCTCAATTGGTACTATTGGTAGTGACCTCTGCCTTCTGAGCCAAGGGTCGTGGGTTCGATCCCCACACATTACAAACATTTGTGTGCATGAACATGTCTGTTTGTATTGGTCTGGGTGTTTTCTATGTATAATATTTATTTATTTACAAAATAAAAAAAATATCTAAGTAAGTTTATCAGTTGTCTAGTACCCATAGTACAAGCTTCGGCTTAGTTTGGGACTAGATGGCGCTGTGTGGCCCGGCGTGGCATGTCTTGGGTTATTTAATTAATGCCGGCCGCTCTGCGCAGGTCGTCACTCTATCTACTATGTACCTACATCTACTTTGTTTCTTAACACTAGATAAATTTAGGGTTCCAAGTAACAGTTGTAGAATTAAATGATAGTCATCTCCACACTCGCACCTACCAGTCAACGCATATATTTCTCACACACTCCATCCATTCATTTCGGTCTTCCTCTTCCTCTATATCCTTCCACATTCATACTCTATACATCAGTATATGACAATATTTAGTAATTAGCAAAAAAAGCAGTAACTGACAATTAAAAGAGAAAAAAAAACAATCCACAAGAAGCTTCAACCTATCATAAACAACAACAGATAAATCCACAAATACCGTTAAAAAAAGTCGATGTCCGACACAAAATTTCTCCACGACGCGTTTCGAATCTGCGCAGGCGCACGCGATCGGACGCGCGTGCGCAAATGTTTGATCAAATATTGGCTATTGGCCGCATGCAACGATTAGATTTGTCGATTATGTTGCGTTTGTCATGGCTGTTATGTTAAGGAGTCACGTTATTTGCTCATTTGTTTATTGAATTTTGCATGTTTTTGCAATGTTCTGATAGACTTGATTGTTTCATTACAACGACTTATAGAGGGTTGTTTAATGGCTTCAATAATTTAGGTAGACCTTTTATGTTAGTTTTTTTTATTTTAACGCGACAGTGCAAATATTAATGCGACAGTTAAATATCATAAGTGAACGAAAAACGCCCAACGTAATTTTTTTTTCTAGAACCCATAGTAGGTACAAGCTTCATCTTACTTTGGGGCTAGATGGCGATGTGCGGCCCAGCGTGGCATGTCTTGAGTTATTTATTTATTTATTAATATGACCTAAAGACTAGTATAAAATTTGATTCCTATCTTGAACTTCACCTTTTACCCTACTAAGATAATAAATTAGGCAATAAACTTTAAATATATAATGATTCTTAGCCAAATCTCGTCAGAAAAGTCAAATTATTTCAACCACCATCAACTTCTAGCAAATACAACCTATAATTTAAATCTAGCCTAGAGCGTGCAATTTGCATCACAGTGAGGCTGATCTAGTTTATATTTAGAAGCATTCCTGCAGCTGTCAAACTACTCGCTTCGAAATAGCCTTAAGTCGAGAAATGTTAGCGTTGAGTGTGAATTAGACAATCGACTTTCACTGCAGATAAACAAAGTGTTTAAAGTATGCACGCGGAAATTTCATTTCTAAATTCACGCATAAGTTTAGCACAATGACTGGGAATATGCAATTGCGTTAAGGAAGTATTACCTACTGAAGGTTCCTCTATTTGGGATCAGATAGGTATATAACTATGTACATATTTTTAAGTGGATATGAGTCTAAGAAAAGAGTGAATCCTATCCTCCTAATAATTCCTACTAATAATATAAATGCGAAAGTTTGTTTGCATGGATGTTTGTTCCTTTTTCAGGCATTAATTAATTACTAACTTACTTAACGGATTTTAATGAAACTTTACAGTAATATAGCTTATACATTAGATTAACACATAGGCTATGTTTTATACGAATATTTACGCGGGCAGAGCCGCGGGCAGCAGCTAGTAAATAAATAAATATCAGACAACATCACGTACATTGCTCCGATCCCCCAGTAAGTAGCTTGAGCACTTGTGTTATTATCAGAACAACGAAGGTACCACAAATATATGTATGGATGTACTTAAATACAATATAAACACCCAGACACGGAACAAACACAAATGTTCGTCACATGAATGTTTGTCCCTGGTGGGGATTGAAACTACGACTCTTGGTTTAGAAGGCAGGAGTCACTACCAGAATGGGACCATGAACCGTGACGGTTGTTAAGGATGAATGAAGGAGAAATGTACTGCGGCGACCTCAGATGATGGGAGCAGGGCAGGCAAATGATGATGATGTTGATGAGTTATGATGATAAACAATGCTGAGGATCCTGAAAGGATTTGTTCACCACTTTACCCGATCCTGGGCTTCTCGCATGCACCATTTGCCAGGTATCTTGCGCCAATCGTCGCTCCGTCTGGCTCGGGGGCGTTAAATTTATGAATTATAATTTTGTTAAACATAAAAAACACATAATCATGTAGGTTTTCTTTGCCCAATTACAACCAGGCAGATTTATAACCGGTAGTGATATTTATGTAGTTTTTGTCAGGGACCTTGGTAATACTCGGTAATACAGTGATAATATGTTATAGGTTAGCGAAACACATTCACTTGACGTGGTAGGTGAGCTTTAGTAGTAGGAGTGTATAGGTAGATTTAAGTCGGATATTTTATCCAAATTATGATACCTAGTTGTTAACACACCTAAGATGCTTACTGCCCTGGCTGGCGACCATTGTTGTTCATTGCGGCAACGACCTAGGGTATCATTCCATAATTTACTTGCCCGTTGTCATAGCGACTTGGGCTTCTCTTTCGCTTTCCGTCAGGCGTAGAGAAGCCATAATGTCGAGCTACTATAAAAAAATCGGTCCCTTTTTATCACCCAACGAGCAGAGATACGGCAAAAAGGCATCGTTTGATTGTGCAGGTCCCAAGGACATCTACAGTACGCCTCTGCTTTCTTAGTATTGCTAAGCTATGGAACTCTTTGACGGACTCTTTGTTCCCCAAGACTTGTAAGGTTCAGTTCAGATGTTCAAGGTAAATTGGTATTTTCTGGGTAAGCGCGCTCCATCGTAGGCTCCATATTGCGTAACATCAGGTTAATTGTGTCCAGGGGCAAATCCATGACGTATAAAAAATCTCTTTCACTTTCCATCTGAGCAAAGGGATGCCGCTATGCTCTGTTACTATAGAAAAAAACACTTTAGTTATCTTGTCATCACAACACTAACCATTCCGACATTGACGGAATCATTTCAGCTAAGCTTGAACATGATACAGATCTCTTCATCACCTCTTGACAGATGACCACGATCTGTCTGGCATTTTGAAAGCTGTTCCGTTCAGCAACGCAACCGTGTATAACTAAACATAGTTATACACGATTGCGCTGCTGATTCGGTTTTATGTTATACGTCAATTATGATTTCTTCATAGGGTTAGATCAAGGGCAGCATAATTGGTAACCTTATAACATTATGAGAAAAAGATTCTATCACTGTACAATTCAAATTCAAATCATTTATTCAGTATAAAAATTTTACATCCCTTCTCAAATAGGGGATTTCTTTAAGTAAATAAATACTTGTGTTAGAAAATTCCCGCTCTCCATTACATTGATCTTCACATATAGATACTTACTAACATAATATATCTCATCACAAATATTTCAAAGTCCACTGCGGGATATAAGCCTCCATAATATTAGGGGAGCCCAAAGATCGCAAAGCCAAAGACTGGCCCGGTGGCTCAGAGAGTCGTGGGTTCAATCCCCACCCGGGACGAACATTCGTGTGATGTACATTTGTGTGTTTGTTCCGTTGCTGGCTGTTTATATTTGTATTTAAGTATATATTTGTGGTATCTTCGTTGTTCTCATACCCATAACACAAGTGCATACGCTACTTACTTTGGGATCGGAGCAATGTACTCGTATATACCTAAATAGGTACTCTTTTTTGCAGAACGAAGAGACGAAGTATTTATCTATGTACAATTTAGGCGCTTTTATCGCTATAAGCGATCTCTTCCAGACAACCTTTGGGTAAGAAATAGCCAGATAGGGTGAGGTGGTGTAGATTGGTACGTGATGTTGTCTGATATTTTTTTAGAGGTATCAACTTAGATCGATTTTAGCCATCTGTTCCAACTTTACCCGATACCCCGAAAGGTTGTCGGTCCATATTTTAGAAGGACTAACGTTACCAAGGCTTTATTGCTCTAGTCTAGGTTAGATTTGAGACACACAGTAAGGACATACATAAGATGTTAATGATTTCATTCAAACTGCTTAACCTCAACTTCTGCTTAAAGGCTCTTTGATTGCGGTTATTATAACGAGTTAATATAAAAAAAACCGATGACTCACAATCATCTGGTGAGAGGGGATCTCATGAATCTAATATTTAATTCTCACATTTCAATGCCATGCTTGTTCAAATTTACAAGTAGATGTCGCAAGAAATATGCCAAATCTTGCAACACGAATTATAAAGACGACACTTGGAATACCAAAATGCAGTTTGATGCAACTTAGTCTCTTGACTTCCATAATATACGTATCTTTGTATCAAAACCTTTTAAAGATAATAATGAGTTCAAAAGCATACATAAATATAATAATTGATTACGTGAGTGAAAATATGGGCACGGTTTTATATTAAAATTCAATCGCAATAAACAATTCTTATTCAAATATTATCCATAAAAGGATTATATTTCTAATACATATTATCATAAATATTGCGTTTGTTTATCTGAAACTTCGTTTTATTTAATTAACTAGGTATTATGTATGCCAAATCACGTAGAGGTTTGCAATTCGCTACATAAAGAAAGGTTAAGCAATTAGGCAATAATTTTCCTATTGTACATAAGTTTTCAGTTTATTCTTTACATATTTATTACCTACTCTTTGGTCAGTACTAATCTCCTATTAGCAAGGCCCGCCTCAGAACCGAGAGTCCCTGGTTTGAATGCCGGGAAGCGTTGCTAGTTTTTTCTGTTAAGAATAAAATTGCAGCACTCAGGTTAGGAAATTAACAATGATACACTGGTTATGTGTATTTAATTACAAAAAAAAAGTATTTAAATAAGCTTATTAGTTGTCTAGTACCCATATTACAAGCTTCGGCTTAGTTTGGGGCTAGATGGCGATGGCGATGTGTGGCCCAGCGTGGCATGTCTTGGGTTATTTATTTATTTAAGTAACTATTACGCGGCCGAAATTGATCGTACGGACATTGATGAATTAATATAAAATGACACATAAAATGTTATACTTACCTATTATCATCGACGATTGATCTAAAAGCACTTATGTATAACTAATTTCTACAAATATCAGAAATCATCTGATTTCCTCTTACTGTTGACCTCGAAAGCACCTTAAAGTCTTCCGTTCAACATAAGGGGAGAAAGGTCTGCACGAAAGTGGAAGGTAAATTGATAAAATAAACAACTTTTGCTTTCTTAGGTGCATTCTCTGTGTTTACTTATCTGTTAACATAAGTTTGTATTCATAGCTCGTCTTAAGTACATTTAGTATTTAGCTTTCAGTCATACAAGTAGCAATGGAATGTGAAATTGTTAGGATACTGAGCTTCTCGAAAGACATAATAGAATCAGCACTTAGGTTTTAAAGTCTCGCTCAGGATGTGTTTTTTTTAATAGTAGCTCAACATACATTATCGTACGGTTGCGAGGCCTGGACACTGACTCTTAAAGAAGAGACAAAACTACGTGTGGCGGAAAGAAAAATTTGGAGGAAGATTCTGGGACCTGTACGGACAAGCGAGGGACTTTTTAGAAGGAGGAAGAATGTCGAGTTGGAAGAGGAGGTGAACGAGCCGGACATCATTGCCGAAACGAAATCCCATAGTTTTCGCTGGCTCGGGCATTTAGATAGAATTTGTGTCCAAAAGGATTTGCGTGAGCTCCGTGCGGACGGCTGGCAGGAGGTTGCGCAAGACAGACCTAGATGGAGGCTCTTATTGTTGGAGGCCAAGACTCGGCTTGGGTCACTGCGCCGATCTAGTTAGTTAGTTAGTAGCTCGACATAATGGCTTCCCTACGCCTGATAGAAAGCGAAAGAGAAGCTCAAGTCGCTGTGACAACGGGCAAGTAAAAAGGGGGAAAAAGTAGCCTATGTTACTCTCCATCCCTTCAACTATCTCCACTTAAAAAATCACGTCAATTCGTCGCCTCGTTTTGCCGTGAAAGAAAGACAAACATACAGACAGACAGACAGACACACTTTCCCATTTATAATATTAGTAAGGATAAGGATTTATCTTACGTTTATGATGGTCAATAAAGCCGTCATAAATCTGTTTAGGTTGTCATTAAAATTTGCATTAGCGTGGAGTGAATGAACAACAAAATTGCCTTTCAAAACACGATTGGTCCAGTCGTTAATCAAGATCGGATAGATAACATCTATTCACGAGACGAGTAACGTTGAGCAAACTCGGATTGTTTTTAAACAATGGTTGATAGAAGTGCACATTTCATTATGTTATTTGAATGGCTAGATTTGTCCAGCTGTAATTTTACTAGAGATTATAATATACTACTGGAGATTTGCTCTATGCGATCTAATCAAAAAAAGACGTAGATGAACCAAGGTCAAAAGTTTAGTAACTTCTACTTGTGCCATACTATAAAAAAAATGAAACTGTTTGCCAGTAGGTAGGTACATATGTTCCCGCCTTTTTACAGTACGGGATCCTTTAAACAAAGCGTGAAGAAGCATAAAAGAAGACGACAAATTTGAGGGAGGCCTAATGACCTGATCTCTTATGCCGACCAATACCATTTCGTCATAGAGGATAATTCAAGGATTTGATTCAAGGATAATGTAGTTTCTTTTCCAATTTGTTATTGATAATTGTAAATTGAAACTAGTAGAAAGAACCCTATCCTAGTAATTTAAAATTAAAACCAAAATAATAATCTTCAACTCAATCAGTTAGATACAACCCAAAGTACTATAATCTTGGTGTTAATGTACCCATTGTCTACACTATTGATGACGAAACTCCGTTTTGTCCGCGGTTTCGTCACCAGAATACGAATGGGTATATTCTGTCAATTATCTATTGCAGTAGCAAAAAAGATTTAAATTGTTCTGAGATCTGACAATGGATTGGTAATAGATACAATAGTTATTGGGAGCTTTTTCGATTACCTATCAAATGCTATCTTACTAATATTACTCGTACTACCTGTGCTCGCGACTTCGTCCGCGTGGAATAGTTATTTTTTCCCCGTTTTTTTTTCACCTGGAGGATAATCGCCACTCATGGCAGCCGGGCTAACGATCGCAACGCGTAGCTCCTGACGGTATTTAGCTCCGCCTTCAATAGGCTTTTATGGCTTAAAATTGTAATTAGTCCGTCTTTTAGCTTATTCGAAAATACACGTATTTTTTTATTTGTAAATTAGACTAATAATTACCTACAAAGTTATAGCCCGTTGAAATTACGCGTGACGTCACTCGGAGAGGCATTTTAACGGGAGCGAGTGACGCCAATGACTCCCACTCCTAACTTTTGATGCCTTGTATCTTTGCTATTGTTTATTGGAATGAAAAAAGGAAAAATACGGGTCCTTTATTTTTTAATAAACTAAAAGACGGACTAATTACAATTTTTAACCATAATAGCCTATTGTGATGGGTCCGCTACCAGTTGGTTGAACAGAGCCTTTTTATTCAGCAGGATGCGCCACGGGCAGGTAAAGGTGACTTGGAGCGAAAAGGTGATAAATCTCTCCCTTACATCCTCTTGGCTATTGTCATAGTCATTCGGGACAAAAAGCTCTGCTGTATCTCTTCTGCAGTACGCATCTTTAGGCAAGAATACCCACATAAACAAGGATGTAAGGGAGCGGCCTATCATCATCTATCATCTTATCGCTCCAAGTCAACCTCACCTGCCCGTGGTGCATCCTGCCGAATAACAAACGAGGTGCTGGCAACCGACTGGTGGCGGTATAACCGTCACAATTGTGGACGTAGCTAAATACCACAGACCGATGACGGGCAGCAGCGTCACCGGAGCGAGAAGCTACGTCCTGCGATCGCCAACCCGCCTGCCCAGCGTGGCGATTATGGGCATATCCTCCAGATGTTTGCCCTGAGTGGCGAGCAGCTGGAGAGGCCTATGTCCAGCAGTGGACTGCAATGCTGGTGATGACCCACATAAACCGCTACCAAGGTCACCAAAGTTCACCAACGTCTCGTCAATGCACCTTTTGGGACTTCTAACTATAGCCAAAGGGTAAAAGCACTCGATGACGGCAGTCCTTGACCTCGGCGCATAACGCTTGCGCAAGAGCCATTATAAAGCTATTATAGCACGTCGTTACCGCTGCCCCACTGATCTAATGACTATTAGTCGTGATGAGCGCAAGCTTTCTGAACTTATTGTGGAGATGGGTCGAGTCTTTTTGTTTATGTTAAGTTCTTTTGAAGGAATTCGAGAATGACGTAACTGCTGGTAAAGGATAATAGCTTCGACGCAATTCTCATCTTATTAATTTTTTTACAAAATTATGCTTTTAGTTGGTGGAAAAAGAACGTCGGTTTTCCATTGTTATCATCATTATCATGTATTCAGTTGCAGGAGATCTACTCTAAGATATAGACCTCCCTCAAAGACTTACACTGCCTGCATCTGGTGCCATACTTATTGCGACTTTTATTATGTCGGCAGTCCACCTCGATAAAGGACGTCTCACGGTGTCGTCCAACCGCCCATTTTCGTCACATTCGTATAAAATTTAGAGATAGAGTAGTAAGTACCTTCAGAGACAAATTACATAATTACTATTGTTTTTGTGAGCCACTTACACGTAGTAAAAATAAAAGAGTCTAATGCTTTTCATTTCTGTTATCTGACAGCTAAAAAGAGACGTTATGACAACGTATCATCATCATCATCAGCCTATCGCAGTATATTGTTGTTCACCACTTTGGGCAAACATCTGGCGCCACGCTCTGTCCAGGCGGGTTGGCGATCGCATTGTGTAGCTTCCTCGCTCCGGTGACGCTGCTGCCCGTCATCGACCTGTGGCATTTAGCTACGCTTTCAATTGTGATGGTTATACCGCCACCAGTCGGTTGCCAGCGCCTCGTTTGTTGTTCGGCAGGATGCACCACAGGCAGGTGAGGTTGGCTTGGAGCGAAAAGATGATAGGTCGCTCCCTTACATCCCCGATTCTCAAATAGGGACCTGAAAATGGGGCGAAATGGTTCCTGTAAAAGATGGTATGGTACGGCAGTGTTTGCTTCGACCTCGTTCATGGTCAATGAAGTTTTATGTCTTTCTTTTTATCTTACTAGCCTTTGGGTAGAGGTTGTTCAAAAGAGCTTATAGCGATAAGATAATACGACGAACTATGCCTTCATCATTATCATCAGTCTGCAAACGTCCACTGCTGGACATAGGCTTCCCCCAAATGACAATTGTCAGCACGCTTGGCAGGCGGGTTGGTGACCGCAGTAGGTTTTATTTGTACGTAGGTAAAGCTGCTGCCTGTTTCCTGATATTCCTTTATCTATGCCCCGTTTCATGTTACTTGTTTTGATATGCAATAAATAGTATCTTCTATCTACCTAGACCTAAAGTAGAGTATGGCTAGTTATTATAAACTGTATGTACATTGCCGTTATTCCATATAAGGCAATCAGATCGAATAGGTCACAGTCACAAGTCAGGTTTTATCTCAATAGAACAGGTTCAGTCTTAGGTTTTCCCATAAGTATGTGATTCATCAATTCCTAAACAGATTTAATGACTAGCCCGTTTGTGTCCCTATTTGGGACACTGGTTTGATTCCTATCTGGTTAAACTTCCAAATGATCTTCTTTATATACGAGTATACTTCTTCTTATGATTACCCATAGGAAGAGATCACATGAGATAAATCATATAATTGTATTGATGTATATTTATTTGTGCCTAGTTTTAAATCAATTGTTTGGTGTGCAATAGAGAATAACTGTCTATCTAATGAGAAGCAAACCCGTTAAGCCCCCCTGTCTCGCCTAAGGGCAGCAACTTGCAGAGATACGAAGAAGCATACGGCTGTTACCCCATTATCCCCGCCAAGCCTAGGGAAGTCTGGATCCTCAAAAACAGACTCTACGACTGCGCGTCATGGTCACTCAACCAAATAATTACTTGTCACTAGCTGACCCGGCAGACTTCGTACCACTCGTTATTTACCTTTTAAACCTTTCCTGGACTTCCATCAATCATTCAAGGACAAAATTAGCCAAATCGGTTCAGGTGACTCGAATTTTAGCGAGACTAAAGAACAGGAAATTATTTTTATATATAAAAGAAGAAGATTATTAGTAATTTTTTTTCTGACACTGCAATAGTTGTGGGTGGATGTGACCTTTGCAGTCAAGATAATGATCTTACTTGTCTGTATACGTTGCAGCTAATATACATAATTCTAAGCGTACATTTCAAAGACCTACCACCGTTTTGTGCAAGTCTGACCCATACTCCTTTAAGCAACTTGACCTGTACATACTAGACGCTTATTAATAGATATTTTTTTGCACGAAACTTTTTCGTGCAGCGAAACGGCATTGTATGCAGATTTATCTTTGGTTACTCATGTTATGACATGTATTTGAGCAGACATAATAGTTGCATGGTTCCGATATTGGTCAAGATTTTTATGACTGTAAAAAATGTTTGAAAGCATGTGGTCGATGATGTTCTGGCTTTATGTAGACCAACAATGGTCTTTATTTTAGCAATTTCGTTCAGTGGTTTACTTGTATTTTGGTAGAGACCTCTGCCTTTTGAATTAGGGGCCGTATGTTCGGTGCCTACTTAGGCCAAGCCTTCATGTGTTTTTTAATTTCTGAGCGGGTAAAATTAAGGTCTACTGTCAATGGTAATTCAGCGCATAGACGCCGCAAGTCCAAGGGAATCATAATATGAGCGTTGCCGCCTGTCCTGTGATGAACACTTGAGTTTCTTCTGTATCTTAAGCTTTATTTACACACTGATATTTATTCCTGTGTCCTATATGTTTACATCCCCAAGTGTGTAGGTTGTGGGCTTAGATAAACCCTACATACATTACACCCTATATACATACATTGACCCAATTCTAACTAAGGCGCAAACTTACATAGTGATTTTCCTCAGCAATAAATTCATCATCGTAGTCTACATTTTTCTTCGGGAAAAATGCATTAACCCGGGGGAAGTAGCGGGGTATGTGGGACTCACGCCGCCCTCAGGAACGGGAGGACGGCACCCTGCCTCAGGATGGAAAGGAGGCAGGGAATACCCACTAAAAACCCCGGCCCCTTCGTCGAGCGACCGCCGACGTATTATGACCATTTATAACTAAAATTTCAACTATTACATCATCTTAGCCCTTGCACTTTCAACCGGCGTACCTTCCCTAATTTCCCTTACTATGTGACCATGTTAAATTGTGATTATGATAATTTTACGGCGACCTCACGGCCTGACATGAACGCTTTCCCGACGAAAAGGAAAGTCGCTGACCGCACTTATTATCGTCATTAATATTAATAGATGTGGAAAACGAAACTTGTTTTTGGTAACAATTTTTTTATGAATTTTGAAGCTCTTCTTTTTCTTTTTCAACTTTTTAAATATTTAAATCCATCATCATCATCAGCCTTAGAGCCGTGGTAGCCTAGTAGTAAGATCGTCGCTTCACACACGTGAGGTCGTCGGTTCGAATCCGCGCGGGGCGCGCACCTCTGGATTTGCAAAAAATCTATGTGCGGAATTATACCACAAGCTTAGCGTTGAAGGAAAACATCGTGAGGAAACCTGCACATCCAGTTTCATTCTGAATGTGTAATCATGATCCAAATTTGTCTGGTTCCCCTTTCTGAGGGTTACGAAGGTCAGATGGCAGTCGCTTCAATGTGATAACCAGACTCGCTAAATCTAGGATCATGGTCAAAGCGGACCCTGGCACAAATCGGGATAACGCTAAGAGGATGACGATCATCATCAGCCTCTTGCAGTCCACTGCCTGACATAGTAGGCCTCTCCAGTTTTTAGCTACTTAGAGCAAACGTCTAGAGAATATACCCACAATCGCCATGCTGGTCAGGCTTGCTCCGGTGACGCTATTGCCTATAATCGGTATGTGGTATATAGCTACGCCTTCAATGTTGTTCGGTTCGGTTCGGGGGGGGCTTGCTTTAGTTATTTGACAGGCGGGTTGGTGACTAGTAGATTTTATTTGTCTCGGGTAAACGCTACGGTCCATTCCCGATATTCCCTTTAGTCGTCCTATAAATGGTATGGTCCTATTCGAAACCCGGAACCCATACGGCACCATAGTTATAACATTACCTTTCCCAATAACTTAACTAACCATAAAACACGACTATCATGCCATAACTCAACGTAAGTGACGTTTAAGATTGATGGAAACGCGCCCGACAATCGAATTAACTATAATAGATGTATTGTGATCACTTTTACTCGACTGCGCTGGAAAAATGATAGTAATGGCGGTGACGTTGCGCGGACAATGATGCGATTTCATGCCGGTTAAACCGCTTGTTATGCGAGACTGTGTTGTGTTGTGATTGGGTAGTGGCTTTTGTTGAATCGATCTGGATGATTATGTACCAATTGAACTGTTATTTTGTAGTTGCATGACCGTTTGTACAATAAAGGACGAAAATTATCGATGTAGTAGATAAGGACTTGTACGCTGAAGTGGCCAACCGATTGCGAACCGACAATCGGTAGAACACGCGTCTTTAAGAGGGGTAGGGCATACCGAGTCTTCGCTCGAATTGAGCTGCCCGTCCGGGGAAGGACCTCCACCCTATAGAATACCGCTGCCAAATGACCTCCGGGTCGTGTTTCTGCTGGTGAGTAGGGTCTCCGGAGCTCGTGGGAGGTTAGGGTTGGGCCGGCATGGCAGTGGCAACTGACAGGTAACTAACCAGTTACTTGCACGTTGTCATAGCGACTTGGGCTTCTCTTTCGCTTTCCATCAGGCGTAGGAAAGCCATTATGTCGAGCTACTATAAAAAAAAGTCTTGGAGAGGACGCTTTTTGACATACGTGGTGTGTTGTCGGTTCGCAATCGGATAGATATCCTTTTTACATATTGAACCGAATCCTTAATGTAGGTCTATAAATAGGTAGGTATATATGCTAAGCTTATGCACTTGTGTTTAAAAAGCGCAAGCAGAAATACCTAATTGCAGGTAGAGAAAACATTTTTTTTTTCATGAAGTAGTAAATAAGTAAGAATAAATGAATGAATGGTGCCTGATGCAAACATGATGAAATTTAAATTGTCATCGTGACATTATTTTGTCTTTTTTCTTAAAATAATTAATTAATAAATATACTTACAGTGAACAAGTAAAAATACATTAATTGCCTTTTAAGTGCGTGGTGTGAAAATGAAGAATTTAAATTGTTACAGTAATATGCTCATAGCGTGGTAATAAATAATTGTTTCATAATTATCGGTTTAGAAGCATTTATAGTTTTACTCTCTGATGGAAATCTTTGTATTTTACATTTCGTGATAAGATAATTATCTTGAAAACCGTATTTATGTGGAAACAATATTATTTGCTAGCAATATTTAATTATGGTCATAATTTGTTTACATTGAGTCAAAATAAACAACTTACCTAAGCACTGAACTAATCCCAAAATACCTAAGTAGTCCAAGAAATGGTGTCTTGGAAATGTGAGCAACGAAGATACCGCAAATACCAGAAAAAAAGATTATACTTAAAAAAATAGAGCGAAGTCTTTTTTATTAACAAAAAGAACACAACAGAATATAATTCTATAGCATCGTTCTAAATAATTTATCAAACAAGTTCTCGAAAATTAACAATTGCTTGATCCTTGAACGTCTTTGCAAGACGTAAACTAGTAAATAGATTTTGTTTTAGTTCTCATTCAAGTTTCTACTTGATTGATTGCGCAGACCTAGGTATAGTGCTGACTTTTATTGTCTCTAGTATATGGTTCTAAGTAGGTAAAGGACAGGCTTAACTGTTTGCAGCCAAAAAAAATCATAATGTTTTGCATAAGATATTTTGCTTCTGATACTACGGAGTATGTCTTCATCGCCGTCGCCCTAGCGTTTTCTGGGCCTAATGCCTGGGTTCGCTTTCCTGGACAATCTTATCCACTTTGCCTATTATTTTGGTAGTATTTTACTCTGACACCCGATTTCACTACATCCAGTCATCATCATCATCAGCCCGTATCAGTCCACCGTTGAACATAGGGTTCGTCACTTAGATCGATTCTGGGCTTCTCGCAACCAGCACTTGCCAGCCGTCCTGCGCTGCATCCATTCAGTCAGCGTTGCTTAAAAAAGAAAGCAATAGGCCTGTTTCCGTAAAAAATGTAATTAGTCCGTCTTTTAGATTGTTCAAAAATAAAAGACACGTATTTTTTCATTTGTAAATTAGACCAAAAATGACAAAGATATAGCCCGTCAAAATTACGCGTGACGTCACATAGTGGGAGTATTTTCGCCACTAAGTAACGTCAGAGACCCCCACTCCTAAATTTTGATGCCTTGTATCTTTGTTATTTTTTGTTTAAAAGAAAAAAGGAAAAATACGTGTCTAATATATTTTTATAATCTAAAATACGGACTAAATATAATGTAATTATTTTGACCCTGGAAACACCCCCATTGTTGTTTTTGCAACAACACATTTTGTGTCCACCATACGTACCGTTCAATAAAAAACAATACAAATTATAACTAACCTAGCAATATAATATAAATATAAATATCAGACAACATCACATGCATTGCTCCAATCCCAAAGTAAATTGCTTAAGCACTTGAGTTATGGGTATCAGAACAACGAAGGTACCACAAATAAATACCTACTTAAATACAAATATAAACACCCAGACACGGAACAAACACAAGTGTTCATCACACGAATATTTGTCCCGGGTGGGAATCGAACCCACGACTCTTGGCTCAGAAGGCAGGGGTCACTACCAATTGAGCCACCGAGCCAGTCGTGTGTTTATGTATGGACTAATAATATAATGTTAACCCACATATTTAGCTGTCAAAGTATCAGTATCTTAACTGCAGTAACCATTACTCATGTACATCAGATAACTTTGCATGTCAGGCCGAGAGCCGACGAGAAATAAGTGAGACTACGAGTGAGAACCGTAAAAGGAAAAGTGAAAATAATTGCTTATCAGGCGCAATGGAGCGTGGACGGAAAACTAAGTTGCGAGTAAGTGTGGCAAATGTTTAAATATGCAAAGAGATGCACAGACATGTATCAAGAATAGAGCAGCCATTATGACTTATTATAAAAATTCAAACTTGAAATACGTTGTCTGAATTAGACCTCATATAGAGACACGTCTGAACTTAGTATAATTAAAAAAAATTAAACCGACTTCAAAAAAAAACACAAACGACCAAAACTAAAAAGCGATAAATAACGTAAGTAATATCCTTAATACATAATTATTTAAATATTACAATTATCACTTATTTTTGAAGTCGGTGCCAGCCAAACAAATAAATGTAGGTATATTGTCGTGTAGATTTGCCGGCCGCGCGCGTCATACAACAACAGTCTACGTTAGGTAACGAGAGGCTGGCACCGACTTCAAAAATAAGTGATAATTGTAATATTTAAATAATTATGTATTAAGGATATTACTTACGTTATTTATCGCTTTTTAGTTTTGGTCGTTTGTGTTTTTTTTTGAAGTCGGTTTAATTTTTTTTTTAAATAATTTTATTTTTCTATTTTTAGTTGCGTTAATGTGCTGTGACCTTGAATAAAGGCTAATTAATGTCCTTAGAGTTTTACTTAGGAATGAAAAATTTTGCTTTAAGTCAAGTGAAGATTTTGCGATCTAGAATCAAGCATATCACTTACCAAATCACCTGCTCTATGAGCCCTGCATAAGTACATACTACTACCTCGTTTAATATCGACCAATGTCAGTACTGTCCCCTAACTCCTAACCGTTAAGGAGTTCTGTGGCTTCATCATCAGCACCAGATGTTGACGCCCGGAAGCATATACCTGAGTAAAATATGATTACGTAACAAAAACACCATATGAGCAAACAATTTTCGGTTGTTGCCCTCAATTTCTCCAGGATCCCATCATCAGATCCTGACTTGGTGATAATGGGACCACCTCGGAAGTGTCCCCTGTCGAACTGTCGAAAAATTTTTGAAATCCATCCATAATTGACGGAAATATCGGTGAACAAACATAAAAAAAAAAAAAAAAAAATATTATACATACAGACGAATTGAGAACCTCCTCCTTTTTTCGAAGTCGGTTAAAACTAAATTCTCTTTACTTTGTCAAGAGTTATCTATCAAGTATTTATGTATTTTTTTTTATAGTGGCTCGACATAATGGCTTCCCTACGCCTGATGGAAAGCGAAAGAGAAGCCCAAGTCGCTGTGACAACGGGCAAGTAACTGGTCAGTTATGTACTTGTCAGTTGCCACTGCCATGCCGGTTACCCAACCCTAACCCCCCACGAGCTCCGGAAACCCTACTCACCAGCAGAAACACACGACCCAGAGGTCATTTGACTGCGGTATTCTATAGGGTGGAGGTCCTTCCCCGTACGGGCGGCTCAATTCGAGCGAAGATTCGCTATGCCCTACCCCTCTTAACAAGAATACAGCAGCCATTATGACTTATTATAAAAATTCAAACTTGAAATACGTTGTCTGAATGAGACCTCATATAGAGACACGTCTGAACTTAGTATAATTAAAATTAAAAATAAATTCCCTTTACTTTGTCAAGAGTTATCTACCAAGTATTTATGTATGGACTAATAATTGTATTTGACTAGCCCAGTGGTTCAATGTTGGTGACTTCTGCCTTTTGAACTAAGGGTTGTGGGTTCGATCCCCACCCAAGGTTATTTCTGTGCGTATTCCATGTCTGGGTAAACACTTTGTATTTACGTATATTATATTATATTCATGGCACCTTCGTTATTCTGATAAACATCTCAGAAGTGCTCAAGCTGTTCGATTATCGATAGGGTTCGATTCCCGCACAGTACAAACATTTATGTGAAAGAACATGTCAGTTTGTAGTGGTCTGAAGGTTTTCTATGTATAATATTCTATGTATATGTAGGTATTTATTTACAAAAAATATCTAAGTATGTCTATCAATTGTCGAGTACCAATAGTACAAGCTTCGGCTTAGTTTGGGGTTAGACGGCGCTATGTGGCCCAGCGTGGCTTGTCTTAGTTTATTTACTTATTTTATGATGCTACACACAATGTATCAATGTATGTACAAATTGTGTACAACAAATACTGCGAGTAAATTGTATTTTATTCAATTAATTTTCAAGTAAGTAAACCATAGCTAATTCCTATGCAATATCTTACACAATTTAGATACAAACTAAAGATATCGAGAAGGGATACCACTTCTTATATAACGACAACGTGTAATCGCAAGGTTAAAGGTAATGAGTAAAAGATTGTGTCAAATGGTCGTATTTTACGAACGAAAGGGAAATTGACTAAATAGCAAAACAGCAAGAGATGCGATTATCAAAGTACACGCAAGAATAAAAATTATATGATGTGACATAATAATAGTACCGGGTCATAATTATTATGTCAGCAGTTCACGTGATTTTATTCATTGGTGCGACCTGCGTGCGGGCTTAGAATACTATCGAGGTATTTTTGCCTCTCGTAAGGCGACTAAAAGGGCCCTTGGGGTCATGCCCGCAGCTTTGAGATCCTATTAGCGGTCCCGAGGAAGAAGGCGCCACCTGTCTTTAAGCACAGGGCTTGTAGCGGACCATCGTCGGGTTTAGTGGGTATTCTCCGCTTGATAGGAGTGAGCCCCACTTAACCCAGTTGTGTGGGTGGGTACTCAACTGCCTATCGAAGTCCACAGCTGGACCTCTCCAGTTGTTCGCCAGTTTCTTAAAACAGCTGGAGGTTTTATCCTTAATCGCTGGCCAGGCAGGTTGGCGATCTCAGGTCGACGATTAATTACGCGCACACTATTACAATAACTAAATAGATTCTTTCAGACCTGTTTAGGTTGTTGTTATTTTAATAACTAAATAGATTAGAACCTGGGTAGGTTCCTCACGTATGCGTAAAAACTTGACGAAAAAAAAGGATCTGAATCATATCTGTAACTCATTTATCAATCAACAACCTTACTCCGTCTACTGGTGAACGCATTCCACCTTTAGTTCGCGTTAGTAACACAGGTCAAATATATTAGTCCTTCTAGACTTGCCTACATAAAACCACAGTCGTTTCACAAAACAGTCTTCGACATTCGACCACTCATTAGGGTCTAAAATAAGTTTCATTAGGTCTTTAAGCAGAACTCAGCTTACCTCAAAAAGGCATCATTACTAATCATAAAATCATTACTAACTCAATCCAACACGATTTTCAGTTTCATTAAGCGTCAAGTTTTGCAATTTACCAGTAATTTTAGCTAAAAGTCGTAGGTGTTTTTTTCATACACTTAATTTAGTTCACCTTGAATACTTAGGAGCTAATACCTTTAGTGATGCATTGACATTCACCAACAGGCAAGAGAGGTTGAGGCAATGTAACGTCAGAAAAATAAACATTTGATACAAATGAAACATGCACAAGGAACAACTTTATAAGGTCGTTAAGATAACATCTAAAACTACTGTTCTAATCTGATTTGTTAATAAGTTGAACATACTCTTATGTTGATCGCGATTTAAGTAGTTGGTACTTCAGATTATATCTACCACTAGCTGTGCTCGCGACTTCGTCCGCGTGGAATAGTTATTTTTTTCCCCGTTTTTTTTATTACATTTTCCATTATTTCTTTGCTTCTAATAGTTGCAGCGTGATGTTATATAGCCTAAAGCCTTCCTCGATAAATGGTCTATTCAACACAAAAATATTTTTTCAATTCGGACCAGTAGTTCCTGAGATTAGTGCGTTCAAACAAACAAACTCTTCAGCTTTATAATATTTGTTTAGATTTGAGGTACAATAAGGGATACTGCTATCCTAATTCCGGTTCTAAAAGAATCTTTAGGGTTGGGCCGGCATGGCAGTGGCAACTGACACGTCGCCCGTTGTCAGTGCGACTTGGGCTTCTCTTTTGCTTTCCATCAGGCGTAGGAAAGCCATTATGTCGAGCCACTATAAAAAGAAACAATGTTTAACTGAAGGTCCAGTTAATTATTCAAACCTTATCCAACTGAATCATCGGTAAGGAACTTTTGCAACCAATCGGAAGGAAATGAGGTGTTGTTATAATTACACGTAATGAATCGATTAACGGAATCGTACACCTAATAAGTTGTGCATTTACGTCAGAGTAGAAACCTCATTAGAACTTGTATTCAGGATTTTGGATATTAATAAACAACATTAGCATGCCTGTGTCCACTGCTGGACACTGGCCTCCACCAATGAAAATTGCCTTAGTCACCTTGCTTGGTAGGCGAGTTAGTGACCGCAGTAGGATTTATTTGTACTCAGTTAAACGCCGTTGCCTGTTTTCTTATATTAATAGGTAACGTCACACATAATATACACTCAGAGGCACAATTAACCGGCCAATTCTTTATTGTGGCATACCTTTGGTTATATGTAATAACTAAGCGCTTGATGATTTTTATCGTCAATGTAAACAACACCAACATATTTAAGTGTTTTTCATCTGTAATGATGTAATCTTTAATATTGCTAAAGATAATAATTAATTCTAAAATAAAATTTTAAAGTTACAAAGAAAAACATAAGTGGTGGGATAATTGTGCCTCTGAGTGTAAATGTTTTTGTACTAATTAGTTCTTTATTGCCATTTATTTCTTATGACGGTTAATTTAGAAAATTTGTTTTGTAGGGTATCGGGGGTCTGGCATATAAAGCCTCTTATTTCAATTTCTCTGAGAGAAAGTCGAACTCTTTGAGAGCAATTGTTAAACGAATAGTCATAAAACACCCTGAGAATTCAGAAAATCAAGATATTTTCGTTTCCAAATGTAGCCCAAACGGGAATAAAACCTTAAAAAATCTACGCTTTAGACCTAACCCTTACACCACTGAGTTGCAACCACATTTTAATATAAATGCAATTTTAATAAGCACAGTTTAAATAGTAATCCCAACAGTAATAACTAATGTTACCACAACATAATTCGTGAATGTTTAGTAACTCATAAACATTTTGTCTTATTGCAACACCAGAAAATGTTACATAAACGTGTAGGCATGAATCGGTTAACAAAGAGAACCTACAATGTAAAGAAAAAGTCGGCAATCCTGTAGCTGACCACAGAATGCCTGGTTGACCATAAATGTTTTAGCTGGATGGGCACAGAAAGAGCTTACGATATGTTTTTGTTAAACACACTGAGGATTATGACTGGTTATAGAAAAGAGGAGGTGCTACTGAATTCTAAAGGAGGCATCTTTTGTTTGATGTTACACAATATTTGGCACGTCTTATAGTTGACACTTAACTTCTAGTACAATAACACAAAGTATTGTAGCGTAAACCATAAATTAGTTACATTATTTTAGTGAGGTTTACTTAATACATTTATCTGATTACGTTATGAAATTAAACAGGCCGTCATAGTATGGTCAATATCCATACTACTATTAAAATGAGAAAGTGTGTCTGTCTGATTGTTTGTCTGTATGTTTGTCTTTCTTTCAGGGCAAAACGGAGGGACGAATTGACGTATTTTTTTTACCCGAATTCAAATAAGGAGGAAGGTTTCTCAATTCGACCGTATGTTTTTTAAATGGAGATAGTTGAAGGGATGGAGAGTAACATAGGCTACTTTTTGCCCCTTTCTAACCCCCACTTCCCTAAACTGGGGAGTGGAAGTTTGTATTTTTACGCCAAATTTAACGCGAGCGAAGCTGCGGGCCTAGGCTAGTATACCTATAAAAAAACCTATATTTTTATTATTATATAGAATTTTTTATTGAACACCAATGAGTTGACTTAAAAATAGACTCAGAGATAATTATAATATGTATGTAAGTGTGATGATCACATGTATACCTCAGTAGAGATAGCATGAAAACTATGATGTCGTAATTATGCTTTGAGTGTTTTTTTTTTATAGTGGTTCGACATAATGGCTTCCCTACGCCTGATGGAAAGCGAAAGAGAAGCCCAAGTCGCTGTGACAACGGGCAAGTAACTGGTCAGTTACTTGTCAGTTGCCACCGCCATGCCGGCCCAACAATAACCCCCCACGAGCTCCGGAAACCCTACTCACCGGCAGAAACACGACTCAGAGGTCATTTGACTGCGGTATTCTATAGGGTGGAGGTCCTTCCCCGGACGGGCGGCTCAATTCGAGCGAAGATTCGCTATGCCCTACCTCTCTTAAGAGTGTTAAATAAATGTACTTCAAACAAAATTTACTTAGATGTTAGTGCTTAAACTTAAGTGGTTGATAAACCTTGGAAGTTTACTAATAGTTACGCATTAAAGAATGATGGTATTTATTATTTACTTAGTAGAACTTCAAGGTTTAATAATGAATGACTGCCAAGGAAATAGATTGTATCTAAGTAAAAGAATATGTATGTATAGATGATTTGTTAGATAATTATGGAGAGGTTGAAGTTAAAAAACTTATGTCGTTATTACCTATGTATACTAGTAAGTAATTAGAGGCTTTTGTGTAACTTAAGTAGCAGGAATCATCATCAGCCTATTGCATCGGTCATTTAAGTTAGGTACCTATATTTTTAGGTCTAGTGCAAGTTTCGGTCCAATCGGTAATACTATTATAATATTCAATAGTAGTTATTAATTTTATAATCAATCATTTCACCTTTTTTCAGTCTATCAAACTATATAGCGATTGAATTATTGCTTGTTGTTCAAAGAATTCTGACCCGTGGAACACTAAAGTGGTTCGCCTATTCTGTCTCCTGTTAGGTATAAACTTACAAAAACAACGTAAACAAAACTAGTGCGTAGCGTAGGCAGACATGTTAGTCCTAGAAGTCTAGCATAGAGAAATCTAGGTCACCGCCGGTATCCTGATCGAGTCACGCCCGATCAGACGGAAAGCCCTACTATTACATAAACATTACATTATGAGCCGACCAAAACAGAGTGTACGTGGGTGAAATGACTGAATGAGCTTTTTCTTGGCTCGCTCGTATGCAATTATGTGCAAAAATGGACATCGTAAATGAATACTAGGTATTATTTATGCTCTAGCCATAGTAAATTAATAGCATTATCTATTGATCTGGTTCTAAACTAAGATATTTTATAGATTGGTACCTCTGTCACCGGATTAGTATACTGATATGGCAGTGGGATGGCCATATCAGCCGCAGAACCGATAACCGTTGGGGTAAGCGAGTTCTAGAGCGGATATCGTTTCTTGGCAAACGTAGTGTAGAACGCGCTGGATGGCTGATACTTACCAGGATGTGAGAAGCCCAGAATCGAGCCACATGGAGAACAATTGGAGTGGCCTATGGCCAGCAGTGGACTGACACGGGCTGATGATGATGATGATGTCCAGCAGTGAACTGCAAAAGGCAGCTGATGACGACACCTTTCTGATGTTAAGAAATCCGTCTCTAGATTGAGCCTATAGATTTCTCAAGGGCCGGCAATGCACCTTTGACTCCCCTGGTGTTGCGGTGGCTATGGGCTGAAGTGATCACTTACCATCAGGTGACTTTCAAGCCCGTAAAATTACGATGTGACATTAAACCGTTTTATATTTTAATCTCTTTGTTTATTACTATAGAGGAAATATTTGATTGTTTGCAATGAATGGCCACCTAGCATTAGCACTTAATATTTTTATTAATACTATGTGCGGATATATTTACATCAAATTACAACCGTAGTCTATCAAATGTAATATTAGTTCGTTTCTGAATCATTGATTTAGGCCCAGATATGGTACCTAATATGACTAAAATACCACACGACCACTGAAGTGAAGAAAAACCTGTTATGAACCCAACGTATCCGCTTTATATGAACTAATCGTTTAGTTACAATGTATGAGCGATATTGTGTGAATGATAATATACCTATGTGTTTAATAATTGTTTAAGCTCTTTTGCCTCCAATATCTTGGTATGAAAATAGTGTAATCTTTTTGTATTAGGTACACCACCTCACCCTTTCTTACGAATTTCTAGCCAAAAGTTGTCTGAAAGAGATCGCTCGTAGATAAGACCGCCTTCATTGAACAACGATCGTATACTTCTTTGCAACAAAGAGTATTTGAACCCAAAACTCACCATTTATACGTTCAAATACTTTAAATGGAGTAGGAAAGTTCTGCAATGGTTACCTACAGTGTGGGAGGTCCCTCAGCTAGATGAAGATACGATCTGCGCAGGACGGCCGGCATTAGCTGGATGATCTGGATATTTGGCTGCAGATCGAGCTGATTGGCGCATTTTGGGAGAAGTCCACGTCCAGCAGTGGACTGCCGCAGGCTGCTAATGATAGAGATAATGATGAAAGAGTACTCTTTCACCTGCTGCGTTATCCCTCTCATTAGCAAATGGTCCCTACTTGGTTGTTTGGAAGATATCACTGTCAGGGATAAGAACGCCCAAGAAGTAAAATTACTTCAATATGTCTGATATTCCTTCCTACAAATGCTTACTTTCTTGCGCAATAAAGAATATCTATCAATCTTTATCTACTACACTTAGATACTAGATAGATATTTATCTTACTTTTTCAACAAGCTCTTATTTACGTTTAATTTTTCATTGTTTACAGAAATAGCTCATCCAACATGCGTGCTGGAGTCAGACTTCGGATTCAAAATCAACTGCGCGTTCAAGAAGTCAGGCCTCTTCAGGGTACGGAATCTGGGAGGAGTTAAAGCACACGCTAGTATAGGTGAGTACTAAGCCTCTTGATAGAATATCAGGTGATTCAAGCATTTGTCAAAAAAGTTACTAATAGTCAAGTAATATAAGGTCCTGCTTCGAACTTATTTATGAGAGGTACAGCATGGCGAATCTTGGCTCTCATTCGGACATTCGTTCATGAGAGTATAATATTTCTCCCTGATCCCTAAATAGCTTATAGGTTATATTATTATATATACATTTTTGGAAATTTCTATCGAAAGATACACTAAATGTAATAATAATTAATAATAATAATATTGTTACCTGCGCTCGCCGAGCGCCACGAGCGGGCAATGTTTTCTACAACTGTATATTATTCATTTCTAAAATAACATGTTGATGAAATACAATATTTTTTATTCAATTTTAAGGAAAATTCCAATTATCCCCTAATTTACACATTAATAAAATGTAATAGGAAACGTGACTATTCATTTTTAAAGCATCATTGATGATGAATGACATTGAGATGTGGCATTGATTTCAATCATAAAGCACCATACATTCTCTTATTAATTGAAACATTGCTAGCTCACAAAAATAACATCATTAGTCTATACCAGTTCACTACTGAACATAGGCCTCTTTAGTTGTTCGCTAATTTTGGGCTAATATCAGGAGGAATTGCCTATAATTACCACGCTCTGGACAGGCGGGTTGGAGATCGCAGGGCGTAGTTTCTCGCTCCAGTGGCGTTGCTGCTCGTAATCGGCCTGCTATTTAGCTACGCCTTAAATCATGATGGTTATACTGCCACGCGGTTGCCTGAATCTCGTCTGTTATTCAGCAGGAAGCACCACAAAAAGATAAGCTGACTCGGAAAGATGGCTCGGTGGCTCATTTGGTAGTGACCTCTGCCCTCTAAGCCAAGGGTCGTGGGTTCGATCCCCGCACATTACAAACATTTGTGTGCATGAACATGTCTGTTTGTATTGGTCTGGGTGTTTTCTATGTATAAATGTATTTATTTACAAAAAATGTATCTAAGTAAGTTTATCAGTGTTTAGTACCCATAGTACAAGCTTCGGCTTAGTTTGGGGCTAGATGGCGCTATGTGGCCCAAGGTGGCATGTCTTGGGTTATTTATCTTAACTAATATTATAAAGCTGAAGAGTTTGTTTGTTTGTTTGTTTGAACGCGCTAATCTCAGGAACTACTGGTCCGAATTGAAAAATTCTTTTTGTGTTGAATAGATTTATCGAGGAAGGCTTTAGGCTATATGACATCACGCTGCAACTATTAGGAGCGAAGAAATAATGGAAAATGTAAAAAAAAAACGGGGGAAAAATAACTATTCCACGCGGACGAAGTCGCGAGCACAGCTAGTTTATTTATAAGGGTCGATTACATCTTAACTTCTTAACTATTCCACGCGGACGAAGTCGCGAGCACAGCTAGTCCTAGATAGAACATCGATCAAGTTTTATTATCAAACGCAAATACGCGTCGGTTGTTCTTGCAACAAGGTCGATGGTCATCAATCGAGTGAAAGCCGATTGTTGACGGATGCCGGTCACATTTGTTGGTCAGTGGCCATGTGGGCCGCGATGGTCACGGCGCTATTGTCCGTTACCGGTCGAGTGCTGACACTTCCAATATGAATCAAATAAAAAAAGTCTCTTTATTAGACTTGAGACAAGCACTTATAAATCGTCAAAACAGTAAATTAAGAGGAATTAAACTATCAACGGATTCAGATTCATATCTAGAAGAACCGACAAGAAACTCGATAGCTATTTCATTTGTG
This sequence comes from Conogethes punctiferalis, assembly GCA_031163375.1. Taxonomy (NCBI): domain Eukaryota; kingdom Metazoa; phylum Arthropoda; class Insecta; order Lepidoptera; family Crambidae; genus Conogethes; species Conogethes punctiferalis. The sequence goes on along the minus strand of CM062095.1, from coordinate 5,067,300 downwards.
GACCAAGGTTCAGGAGGCTGGGATGACTTTTTTTTATAGTGGCTCGTAATGGCACATAATGGCTTCCCTACGCCTGATGGAAAGCGAAAGAGAGGCCCAAGTCGCTGTGACAACTGGCCAGTAACTGGACAGTTACCTGTCGGTTGCCACTGCCATGCCGGCAAACCCTAACCCCCCACGAGCTCCGGACACCCTATTCACCAGCAGAAACACGACCCGAAGGTCATTTGGCTGCGGTATTTTATATGGTGGAGGTCCTTCCCCGGACGGGCAGCTCAATTCGAGCGAAGATTCGCTATGCCCTACCTATCTTAAAAACCACTACCAAATGAGCTATTGAGCCAGTCAATATTGGAGAGTACTCATAAATTCTAGGTGCTAAAGTTTATTTTTCCATTTTTATCCTTCTTTATCTTTGATTCAAATTCAAATTCTTTATTTGTGAGCACAGGTTATAATAAGGTGTACAAAATTGTTGTAGTTGGGTTCAGCTGTGTCTGCCTATAAAGGCGTATTGATATTTAACCATTTCAGAAACAGCATTAACCGTTAATCCATGTCCAAATTCCAGGATTCAGTCTCGGAGACGAGCTGGGCTTCGAGCAGTCCCTCACCAACTTAGACCCCAGCAGAAGGAGATCTGTCAACATACGGAATGGCGCTCCACCGAACCTCGTCGACTCCTCTCCACGGCCGGCTGCTAAGCAAGAGGTAGAATTCATTCGCATTTAACAATGTACATAAACTTTTTAAACTGCAGTTTGCCCAAACCCGCCATTCAGGGGAACGACGGGGTATGTAGGACTCATGCTGTCCCCAAAACGGGACCGTGGTTACCTGCCTCATGATGTACCTAATGCAGGCAGGGAATATCCAAAACTGGGACCTCCGCCAACCGCTTCGCGAGTGGCATCCGGGACCCTGCGAGCTAAGGCTGCCATGATACGACGAGCAATGCACGTAAACCTAAATAATTTAAGATATTTTTTTGCTATGGGTTTGCGCCTAATTGCAATAGGCTTGTTTCCATAAAAAAAAAATTAGTCCGTCTTCTAGACTATAAAAAAATAAGAGATACGTATTTTTTCATTTGTAAATTAGACCCAAAATTACAAAGATATAGCCCGTTAAAGTTGCGCGTGACGTCGACAGTTCCGTGCGACAAAATGCCGCACGGCGTGACATCAAACATCCCCACTCCTAAATTTTGATGCTTTGTATCTTTGTTATTTTTTGTTTAAAATGAAAAAAGGAAATATATTTTTGTATACATACGTATCCAATATATTTTTATAATCGAAAATACGGACTAAACATAATGTAAGTATTTTGACCCTGGAAACATCCCTATTTCCCTCGTATTCCAATGTCTGTCGGCAACGGCTTTTGACATATTTGGTCATGATAAGAAAAGATAACGAGAATCTTGAAAAGCTGGTTGTAGTTGTTGGCGTAGAAGGAAAGTGAGTCCGTGACTTACCAAATGATCTGACAAAGTAAAGGAAACCCTAGACAGAGTTCATCAGCGGTGAGGGCAACTCCGGACAGAGGCAATGAACGAGTGATCACAATACTCAGTAATAAGGGAACGACTAAGAAGAGAGCAAGGGCATAGTGAATCTTCGCTCGAATTGAGCCGCCCGTCCGGGGAAGGACCTCCACCCTATAGTATACCGCACTCAAATTACCTCTGGGTTACCACCGTATTTCTGCCGGTGAGTACGGTTTCCGGAGCTCGTGGGGGGTTAGGGTTAAGCCGGCATGGCGGTGGCAACTGACAGGTAACTGACCAGTTACAGCGACTTGGGCTTCTCTTTCGCTTTCCATCAGGCGTAGGGAAGCCATTATGTCGAGCCACTATAAAAAAAAAACTTAGCTGATGCCAGCATGGCGATAGCAACTGACAAGTATTTAATTTGGTCACTTATCCGTTTCCGCAGCGATTTCAGCCCCTATTTTGAATTCTTTAAAGCGATTATAACACTTTTCTGTGCTACTATAAGAGCAAAAGATACTCGTAGCGTTAAAGTGTATAATTGTTAAGATGGGTTCTTCACACGTCTAAACATGATTTACGATGATTGGTTTTGAATAGCAAAATAAATAGAATCATTCAATTTAAATTTACCTTCGTGTGAGGTTCACTTATTTAATTTTCTTCAAGCCCTTCGTGCAAAAAGTTTAATAACTCTTGAACGTAAAGTAATAAAATATCCTTTAGATGGGCTTGCATAAGAAGTAAATTGCTTTTTGAAGTATTATGAAGGGCATGAGAAAAAGATCATTATTGATTATATTTGTGCACTTGGCTACAACTCGCCTGGTTAAGTGATATTGGACCCTTCGCCAGAGCGAAGTCATCTAACAAAGCCAGTTTACGGCGTGTTTACACAGAAGCTGGGCGAAGCTAACAAAAATTTACCAATGGTCAACCAATCATCATCATCATCAAAAACAGCCCGTATCAGTCCACTGCTGGACATAGGCCTCTCCTAATGTTCGCCATCTTGATCGATTCTGGGCCTCTCGCATCCAGCACTTGCCAGCCGTCCTGCGCAAATCGTCACTCCACCTGGCCTGAGGGCTTGTCCTACATTACGTTTGCCGTGCGGTCTCCACTCTAGAACGGTTATCGGTTCTGCGACTAATGTGGCCAGCCCACTGCCACTTAAGCTTACTAATCCGGTGAGCTATGTCGGTGACTTTGGTTTTCTGCCGGATCACCATATAGGATTTACTGCCCCGCTTCGCACACCCGGCAAAAGAATTCTTAGATTTGCCTAAATATTAAACGTTCTAATAATAAAGGATAATTTATTAAACCTCCTATTTAGTATAGAACTTTGTTTTGTTACGCAAATAAATAAGAAATGGTAAAATAATATCAAAACTGTACATTCCGTAACAATCATAATCAGCATCTAACTTTTACCGTTAATTTAAACAGGCGTCTTGCCAATCAAGGGACGATTGCATTTAGCGAAAAGCAACCGGATTCATTTCGAGTCCGGCCATATTCAGTTCAGTGGCACGGATCGTAACGGTTCCAAGATACGAAGACAAGTCCCAAGGAACTTCTTGATATTCATAACGGGATCATGAATAAATATTGTAAAATATTTCACAGAGATTCTTCCAATTATTTTTACCCGACTACGAAGATGATTTTTACAGTCTATGTATTTATGCGTGTTCCACCGAAGCGCCTAACTTACTGAACATATTTTGATAGATGTTTTTTTATTTATCTGAATTGCATAGCCTTTATTATGTATTTGACACCTCATTTTTGGAATCCTTTTTGGACTAATTTTCTTATTATGTTTTTTTTTCTATATTTCCAGAAACGAGGCAAACAGAACAGAATCATGATGCGACCAATGGCACCAGTATCTCGCCCCAACCAAGCTGCCATGGACAAACTCAGCACACTACATCGACGAGTATCAACCACCATGCAGCCCATCGTCGTCCAAGGACTCTCAGCGGAGACACCAAGCGCCCCCCCAAGAGCAACACCATCAGTCACCATGGCAAAACCCATCCCCATGGGAGTTCCACCATTCAGGCCACTCCCGCCCAAAGAAGAAACCCTCAAGGTCGTCCCCATCTCCTCGACGAAGAAGACCTACGCGCCTCTCCAGGTCCCGCAGTCCAAAGGCCCCGGACTCGCGTACCAAAGTGAGAATTACCCCCAATCATCACACAACCAAGTATCAAAAATGGTCTCCCAAATGACAGCAGTACAATACGCTCCAATACTCAGAATCACACCGAGCCCGATCATTGTGAACACGCCAAAGCTATACCAACTACCCACAACAGTCAACCCATTCATTCCTATGCCTGTAGCTGCCCCACCCACACAAGCCATATCAATCATACCCGCACCTGTTTTCAAAGACTCCATACAAATGCTTCCACACTCATATGCTCCGCCTCAAAACTCTATCCAAAAGCCCAATCCTATTTCTAACTTTGTAGATCCAGTTCCTCAGCAAGTCCACCAGTTAGTGAACATGTATCCTGGTTACAACACGAAGAAGATTGATGATTACAACTCCATCACTGGTTATGGAGACGATACGACGTTGAAGATAAACAAGGATGATATAAATGCGAAGATTGTTGAGATCGCGAAGGCTGGGAATATATCGATGGAGGCTGTGGAAGCGGCCATCGCGTTGAGGCAGCAGCAGTTGCTGACTAAGTACGCCAGTCTCCCGGCCGCTACCACATCCACGACCACGACCTCAACCACGACGACCACGGAAGAGCCGGTGGTTGTGTTCCAGACTCAACCGGAGCCGGAGATCGTGGTGGCAACGCCGCAGAAACCAAAGAGGTAAATAAGTTGGCTATTTTCGACTGACCATATTGTTTGACTGGCTTAACAACGCTTCGCCCGACGGTAAGCGATCGTGCTGCTGAACTCGCTACAGCGAATTGCTTGGGTCAATTTACGTTTATTCTACTTGCCTTCCCGGATTAGGAGTGCCGGTTGCTTGTCATTTGCGGCCAGGGCAAACCCATGTCCTACCCATGTCCCTGCAAGTTACTACCCACTGTCAATACTGGGTGGTTTAGGTTTATTCTGCTGAGTTATTTACCACATATTCTGGCTAAATTGGTTAGAGAACTAAAGAAGCATTTTGTTTACTCTTGTCGTTGCAATCAGAGTTTCGGGTAGGTAACCCGAAAGTTCCAACATTAAGAGCCATTACGCACTGTCGACTAGTCGCTGGCGACTCAGTCTCTCGGCGACCAAAACACTATGCGGCGACTGACGACTAAGTGCGCAAGGCCCTATTTAAACTCTAGTAAGTCACAGTCGCCGGCGACTGAGTCGACAGCGACTAGTCGACAGTGCGTAACGGCTCTAACACAATTTTGTAGGTAATATTTTAACTACCTACTCAATGAGACAAATCTAATACAAATCTGCCCTTCAGAAACCCAACAATCGGCAAAGTTATGAACGCACCCCGAGAGTATTATCCTGTGGGATACGAGAAGAACTACGACGATCACTTCCAGTCGAAGGTGGACCTTCCCGAAACAGACTTCCACTGCGGAGACCAGAAGTACTTCCCAGGGTTGTACGGAGACGAGGGCTTGGGATGTATGGTGAGTGAAATTGAAATATGTTCAAGGTGGCAAACAAGTCCCGCCTGATGTTAAGCGGTTAGCGCAGCCTATGGACGCCTGCAACACCAGGGGTATCACACGTGAGTTGCCGAACCCTTAAAAACCTCTTCACAAACTTTTTGAAGGATCCCATACTGTAGTCTCGGGAGAGCCTCGGCGGGAAGCTCATTACATAGCCTGAGTGTGAGCGGCAAGAAGTTACTGGCCTAGTAAGTTAGTGTGGCAATAGTAAGGCTAGGCGCGCACTGCTTAATTTTTGCCACCGTGACAGTCGTTTCATCTCTTTTGCACTTTTAAAATGAGAAGAAGTGAGATATCCGTCACGGTAACAAAATGTGACCAGTACGCGCCTAGCCTTAGAGCGCAGAAGCCTATCAGAAAAAACGCGAACTATCCGAAGTTTCCGGTTCGATGCCCGGTCGGGTTAACTGAGGAGATGAACTTTTTTAAATTGTCTCGGGTCTGAGTATTATGGGATACCCATTGGTACTTACAAGGGAACACCTTGGCATGCTAGAAAGACGCAAATTAGAAGACAAAGCCATGAGATATCCCTCATCTCCTTTGCTACCTTATTCAACATTACTCACTTCAATTTACACTATTTCAGGTGTTCCACGTCTGCGCGCTCACCGACGACGGCCTAGTCAAGAAGTCCTTCCTCTGCCCGGAGTCCACGCTCTTCGACCAGACCATTCTCAAGTGCAACTGGTGGTTCTATGTGGACTGCAAGAGCACGCGCAAACTCTACGACACCAACATCCCCGTCTCCAAGAGCTACCAGCTCATGAAGGCGCTTACCTTCTTCTCTTCGTACAAGAAGGAGATGGAAGATGGTGAGTTGTACCTTACGTTGTGCTTTACTTATCCAAATGTGTATGGTTTTGCATGCAGTGAAAAGGCTTTATAAGCTATCTTTGAACGTAGGAGCGCCATGTCAAAGACTAGGGGTTGAAGTTAGTCATCATCATCATCAGCCTATCGAAGTTACTCAATGGCAGATTTTATTAGTGACATCACAGATATGATACCTAAGCGAGTACAAAACTATATCAGTGAACCAAAAGTGTGGCCAACATGTTTGGCCATTAAACACGTTTTTTCTATAATAACCTAAATCTGTAGAAAAGTATATAGCAATCTGTAATAGTTCTCTCCCTATGATGATGTTTTGATCATGAGATCCACTTCAAAATAAATGAGTAGTTAAAACCTCTACAGCACTGACCAACATCATAACTTCTAAATTTATACTTTTTACATTCCAGGTACCCCTACAAATCCCGAAGACGTCCAAGGCATAAAAGAAGCCATTACTATTTTAGAAAATCAAGACCAAACAAGCTCAGAACAAGTCAACAGCAACAGTTCACCAAACGGCATTCAGGTCGTCACGCCACTGCCAACAATAGACGAGAGGAATAATCAAAAACCACAACAGACAGAAAACTCACCGGTGTATAGAGCAACAAGGAATTATAATAGCCCAAACAGTACAAGACGAAACGCCGTTACCTCCTCACAAGAAAACAGTTCTGAGTTTAGACTGATTACTGTCAACGCAGACATGAATGTTGATAAGAATCAAAAACCCAAAACCGAAGAAAGGACAAGAAACGAATCAGCAGAGAGGAAACATCGAAGAAGAATGACTCTGAAGAATACCCCTACTTCCACAAGTTCTACTACAACTACAACGACGACCACTACAACAAGCAGACCTACATCGTCACCTATCGTTGAAATCATAAAACAAGAAATCCAACCAATAGAATCCTTTACCAGCGGTGACGTCAGACCACAAAGACTAACCGATGAACTCGAGTCCTCATTCCAAGTGGATGCAGCATTCCTAAAAGAAGCAGCAAACGCGCCACCTGTTAAAAGATTCTACAGATCAAGTGCAGAAAAAGAAAGCAAAGAAGTGACATTCGTCAACAATGAGAAAGTCCAAATCGTTAGACCGACATCGACAGCTCAACTTGTAGGAGACTATCCTACCCCTACAGCGGCCATAGCAAAGCTCGATGAGGCTATTTTAGGGAGACCACACAGTAATAGATATAAGAAATCAGCAGTCACAATCGTAATGCCACAGAACTATGAAAACTATCAAATCCCCAAAGACCAAACATAGCCTGAATTCATCTTAGTCAATAGTTAAATTTAAGTGTCATATAAAACCTCTTGTTAACTTATTTATTTCTTAATCGATGCGTAATAGCAGGATTACGTGTGCGCTCAATGTTATTATTGTTAGTCTAGTGGAAATCAGTCAAGTGATATTACGGTGTATGTTTTAGATGTATAGAAATAAAAATTGTTTCCTAATTTTCTGTATTTTAATTTACCATATCAAAAACGCGTAATTTACAATACTTGGGGACACATCTAACCACGACCTTTCTTAGATTTCATGAAGCAATGAAGGAACTTTTCACAGAGCAACGGTCCTATGACGATGAATCCAGCCGCTGTTAGCGCCGTAGCAAAACTCATGCAAATCATTTTGGAATCTTGCCCGTGAATTCCTTCTTGATGTTTCTAAATGCTCATTCTCCACAGGTACTTTGAACGCAACAGCCTTCTCCGTCCTTTTCTGCGAGCGCTTGCCGACACAGAGTAAGGCAGATAAAGACTCCTGCTGCTCCCAGTACCCCGACTACCGAAATGCAAACCATACGCTCATTGTAAAGAATCTGAAACAATGAAAACAAGTGTAAACCTAATGGAAATAAAAAAGCTCCAAAAAGGTAAAAAAGACTGGACGAAAAGTTAAAAAAATAAACTATTTTGTTTTCAATAATAGCCTAAAAGATTTTGAAAAGCTGTCGTAAAATAAAACCAGCTTTTATTAGCAACATTATTTATTAAAATTTAAAGTCATTTATTTTTTAACATACAACGTATCCACTTTTCACAAATCATGGGAGCTCCTGCAATCAAGCCTACTGCAAGTATTGCTGTGGCAATTGACATACAAATCATTTTGAAATGTCACAGAAGGTAAAATTTCACAATCAAAAAATTTCAGTCACGTTCAAATATTGAATTAAAAACAGACAAATTAAAGCATTTATAAGAATGTAAAGATCGAGAAACAAGTAGAATAAGACATTTATAATTTTAACAAAATATAAAGATTTTCGATTAAATAGGTTAAGAAGATGTAAAAGTATGCAGAACTAGTAGGGTATTCCGCAGTCTGGACAAATAGGAACTGGTGGGCAGGAACACTTGCGTTGAAGTAGCTTTTGGGCACAGAACGGCACACAAATCACCAACGCTGCTGCACTGAATAAACTCAGCAAAGATACACAAATCATATGATACGTGATCGAATCTGTAACAAAGGAAACGACTGATAAAATAGAATCTCAAGAAGTATTAACAAAGAAATCAAACTGTCAACTTAACATTAGAGTTTATTCCTTTTTGTCCTCTTATCACTTATTTTATTACAAAAGTATGATTAGTAAGCAAAATAAAGGTATAATTGACTACAATAAAAGTCACAAATAGTAATTACAAAATCAAAACTGTATTAAAACTATCATTTAAAAATCTTACAGTTAATTTCTCTTCTTTTGCTTCTTCCCCTTTTTGCCCTCCTCTTTTTTCATACAGCAAATCATTCTTTCACATAACACAGGGCCACAAATAATAACTCCTAGTATAGCTACTGCCGAACAAGCGCTAAGGCAAATCATTTTGGTGGTCAATATGTTATTTCAGAAGCTGATACAGCCATTGTTGAATTTGAGGATCCATAAATTAAAAATCTTCCAAAATATCTTACAGTTCAATAGGAAAGCCCGCAATCTGGACAAATTGGCGAAGGTGGACAAACACACTTGACTCTCAACAGCCGAGATGTGCAAATGGGGACGCAGACAAATAACGCTGCACCAGTGAACACGCCCAAGAGCAAGTCGCAAAACATAGGCTCTGAAACAAAAACCGAAGTGAAATTGGAAAACGATAACTGATCCAATCAATACAAACAAATAATTGATTAAGAAGGGCTTATCTTTGTGGTACTTTGAACATTTTTTACTTTTTGACACTCGCGCAATTACGATGCACTAGAACGGGTTTTGCAGAAGTCTAATCATCACATTTTGGATATTCAATAAAGTTTACTTTGCTATGCAAATTATTAATTAGAAATTCTTGAACCGTTGAAAAGTCGCATAAAATGACATTCTACTAACGTTTGATCACGCACCTCCTATTTGTCCAGATTTCGTGCTTAGACAGTCAATTTAGATGCCAAATGATAATCCTGAGATCAAGATTATCCTAGCGCAATTCCACAGTAATTTTACACTCATATTTATTTTTGCGAAAAAATATTTTGCAGTCACATCAATAACCACTGAAAGTTTAATCTCTTCTAAATTTGAAATCATGTCAGAGCATTATGTCCATTAAATGACAGCAAAGCATAAAGAAGTAGGTTTTATTTGATATAATCAACTATCTAGCTACGCACATGTACATAATAATAGATGTAAGATAGGTAGAACGAAAATTATAAAACGTACTTTTACGTTACTTTTACGAACATTTACTACATAATGATCCTATGTTTGTATTTCATATTTTGATTTTCTCATATACATGGGTAAATGCACCTCCACCCTATAGAATACCGCAGCCAAATGCCCTCCGGGTCGTGTTTCTGCTGGTGAGTGGAGTTTCCGGAGCTCGTGGGGGTTAGGGTTGGGCCAGCATGCCAGTAGCAACCGACTGGTAACTGACCAGTTACTTGCCAGTTGTCACAGCGACTTGGGCTTCTCTTCACTTTCCATCAGGCGTAGGAAAGCCATTATATCGAGCTACTATAAAAAAAATGTTTGAGATATACCTATGGACTTAGCCAATAAAAATATAGTTATCCATTGTTGAGTCTGTTACTACACCCCACTCCTTGTATTGTTGAGGAAAATAGATGAATGAACGGTAATATTGTAGTAATTTAGAAAATTATCACATAGGTAATTTAGGTAACTTGTTATAAACACAATCACACCTAGCTCGTGCAATATATTATGGACGAAAAATCACATAAACATTTGTTTCCTAAACAAAATAAGAAAAAGCTTTTAAATGATAATCAGACTGCATGTCTTTTCCAAAGCAAAGTGTAAGATCTGAGAGTTGTGGTTGTACTTTATGTAGGAACTGGTGTATACCTCGAGAGAGAAAATGTAGAGCAGGATGCTCTTCAACCAAGTATTCCAGAAACAATTGAAAAATAATTTGCAGCTGGTTTCAACCGTTGACGAGTGAATTTTACTTGAGAAATTCAGGAAAAAAAAATAACAGTACAAGATAAAATGTTTATTAAAAGCTTACACGACACGATAACAACAATTGGTTTTCATTCCTGGGACCGTTTCGGACAACAGGGACTCTTACAGGTAGTCATTGGCGCAGAGCTAGTCTTGCAGCATTTCTTGAATGGCCAATAAGCGTCTAATAGAATCGGGGCGCACGAGACGCATCCTACTGCTATGATAGCCGTGATGCATGACATACAAATGATCATGTCTGTATAGAGTCCCTACTTCTTGAGGCACTTGACGAATTTTTGCATTTCAAATTGTCTGTAGCAGACGGGGACGCACGCCAGTATCGTTGCAGAGGCGATCAGGGCGTACAGGGAGAGGCAAATCATCTTTTATACGATTCACCGGCTGCAGCCACCTTGGAATTGGGTTTGGTCTTGTTTGGATAGCAGCGGCGCTGCCTTGTAGTATCTGAGAAAGAAAAAAAATAGGATTTCATTTAATTAGGTACCAGTTACCTAGATAGATCCCAGACTTATAATTTTCAAGCCTACACGAGAGTGGCTACATGCAGAGTTTGTGTATTAGCGTTCTTTAAAGAAGACCTACGTACAGCAATAAAAAGGAAGGTTCGCTGATTGATAGATAATCAGAAGTTTAATAATTTCCTTCTAAATATAATACAACTTAAAATAAGAACTGTTTGTTTAAATATTGGCTCGGAATAGTGGATTTTTTTATTTCTGACATGTTTATTATATTTGAGTAGAAAAATTACAACGGCTTGCAACAAATTACACATTCTGATATCATACATATAATTATAAAGCCAACGTTATTCAAATATTACTCTTTATGTTTTCTACACTACCTTCTAATTCTAACTATAGAATAAATATGAAAATAATGTATCTATTAACCTGTCAAACCAGATATAGCGTGACGACGACCAATCCTATATGTTTTTCTTACGAGGCGCACCCCAATTCCTCACGCCGTCGAAAGAAAGTTACACAGGATGGTCTACGGTATTCATAATTTTAGTATTCACCTCTCAGTTTTATAATCTCATATTTTTTTACGCAAATTAGATAACTTGGCTCAATTTTGCAACTGTGACACTGTCATTATTTGAATGAATTATTCTTTTCGTAATGCAGAAATTCTTGCTGCCAGTATTTTATTACGATGAAAATATTCGAAAATCTCCTCACAAAACTGGAGATCAACGCTGGTTTGTGTACCCATGTGATTTAATTTAAAAGTTTAGGCTACATAATATTCTGATGTTATGATTAACAAAGAAAGTTTTAAAAAGTTTTATATGCAGACTCCGCTATCATTATGATCATCTGACGGATTCATTTCCAATTTAGAACTATCAATGTCAACCAGACAAACAGTCTGATCGTGATTTGTTTGTGTCGATCCTGAACAAAATTTTTTATCCACCATTCTATAGAAATGAAACCTATGTAGTCTTTTAGGTGCAGACAGGCAATATTAAATTGCCGTTGAAGCTGCTGTTTGAGTTGGCCGAAGCGTAGTTATAAATGAGACTTTTGGTGTTGTTTCTGACGTTGGGGGGAGTGACAGTCTGGGGGTTTCCGGAGCGGAGGGCGGCGGAGAAGCTGCAGTTGCCTCAGTTGCCGCAGCTGGCGTTGGAGAAGAAGGAGAACAAAGTGCGGGAGACCCAAAGGGATTGCAAAGGGAAGTGCGCGACGAGTATAGCGCAGAAGGCGGCTGCTGAGGCGAAGGCCGCGCAGGCTGCGCAGAACGCCGCCGGTGCGCAGGCGGCGCATATGGTTAGTTTTGAAATTCCTTAGACAATTAGGACAAACGCATCATTAGTAAGTAGTATTACTTACTTTTGGTTGTTTAGAATAGAACATCGTGCAGTTGCTGCATTGGCTTCAACCAAATTCAGACGAATTAAGAACCTCCTCCGTGTTTTGAAGTCTGTTGCATATCGTAACAAAAACGTACTTTTCAACTCTTATTCTTAGAAGGAGATTCTTATAAGTTCGTTTAATGCACGCAAGGGATTGTGCACATCAATAGGGTACCTAAAATAATTTAATCAAATTTAGATAACGTCGACTTCTCCTGCCATTTAACTAAGTAATAGCAATATCCCCTTTCTGAAACTGTCATATCATAACGCTACAGGCCTTTTCAACCAAGTAGTTTAGAGATCAATGTAAGTACATTGATCACTATACTTATATACTTTTCGCTTAATAAAATTCAACTTTGATTTGGCTTGGTCACGCCGTTTCGGGCACTATTGAAAACGTCTTAGATTCTGTCGAAATAATAAACTTAGCAACCTCTTACCCCGTTTATCAGGTTAAGACTCAACTGGCGGAGAAAGCTCTACAAGCGGCAAAAGCGGCGGAAGCAGCTTTAGCTGGCAAGCAAGCGGTGGTGGAGCAGCTACAACAAGAAGTCAAAGAGGCAGAGGCGGTGGTGGCCGAGAACACAGCGGCTGTGCATCAGCAGCAGAGCACAGTCAATGCGGCTGTGGCGGCGGCTCAGCAAGCTACTGCACAGGTTACTATAGATACTGACGATATTAAGACTTAGTAGCGCCAACGATAAGTTTCCATTTTAATTCTTAGATAGTAGCTTCAACAGTTGGCACTTAAAGTACTCCTATTATTTATGTACTTACATATAACTTCATTTAATGAAAATTCATCATCCATGTGACTGATGTGACCAAGAACTCATTAGGTACTGAAGTAATTTCACAAGCTTCTTTTCTATTTAGTTTCTTCCTTAGTAGTACTAGCCTACTAGACCAATAGCCTATTATAGTTGTCCTTTTTTTGTTAAATCTGCTGTTGTAGCATCTCATTAACTTCATACGAGAGACACATTAAATAAGCTCTTAAGTTTGATTCTTTTTATTCAGAATTGTACTTACTAGTAACAACTTAAAATCAGAGCGTTTAGATTCAGCTTATCAAAGATGGGCACCGAGGTTTAAGCAAAATAATTCTTAGTCATATTTGCTCCATATTTACGTACTCATGTCAATTACTCACATACGTTAAATAAATGTACTGTGCGGGGATTGAACCCGTGACCACTGTGTCAGAGGCAGCGTTCATCGAAATACATGCTTTCATTCTTTCTTGTACAATAGTGGGAAGTTACTTTCATGACTTAATTATCTTCAACAATTCCTACCGTATTTACCTCGGTAGTTTATGAAAATTGAGAAACAAAGTTTTACGAAGTTTCCATTGGCCTAACAGGTTACTACCATATTTTAATAAAATATCACTGTTTTCCAAATATCTTTGGAAGTAATTGTTGAAGAGCCCTCATGTCTATTGAGAAACACTTCGTAAAACATTGTTTTCTCTTTTTTCAAGGGTTAACTGAAGCAAGATAGCAAGAGGCTGACACAAGATGATTTGTATGACGTTGTACACGTTTATATTAGCAGCCGGGATATTATCCTGTACCCCGGTCTGTATCAAGGCAATATCTGGAAAATTATCGTGCTTCTGTACTGGCAAAAGACGATGACACGTCTGTGTAAAGTTTTTGTTGATAGAATGGTGGATAAACAGTGTACTTTTGGAAATTGATCATTCCTGATGTTTTAATAAAATGATTATTCTCTTCAGCTCATTACTTTCCTTTGTTATTATTTAGGATTTTCTATACTTTTCTACAAAAACTGTTCGCCTTGACTTTATTTAGTAGTAAAGAGAAAATGGCCACGATGATGTAGTAGTGTAGTAGCCGAAGTGACAATGCAATATTAGTTGTTTTACACATTTTACATTACAGTGTCAAATAATGGGTAGTAGACATAAAGTAGCATTAGAAAAATGTTCATTGAACTCTGATAATGATATTGGAAGAGTTTCATGCAGGCAATTCAAATTTAGGTACATTTCCAAGGATGCGTTTCGACGGAAGTTGGGGCTACGTGGAGAAGAGTAAATTTACCAATGATTGCTGGAAAAAATACCAATGGTCAATTTTCTTTAGCTCCACGCAGCCCCACTTCTATCATGACGCAGACTAATATTGTCAAAAATAATTCCTCAGCACAAGCTGATGATGCAAGCAACACAGCTGGCCGGCCAACTCGAGAAGTCGGCACATTGCGTGCTGGAGAAGACCAAGTTCGGCCTTCAGGAGAAGTGCCACAACCTGTCCGAAGCCAGGGCGAGGCTGGCTCACCTCCAACATAAGCTACAATGCGCCTGCGCGGAATGTTCTGCTACCAAACAAGCGGCCCACTGCGCTTGCGAAGCTGCCAGGGCGGCTTGCGGAAACGCCCGGCGGAAGAAACAGGCCGAAGTGAAGGAAATAACAATGGAGACGAAACGAGGACGATGATGATTAAAGTTAAGTACCTAATTGAGAGTTGCGATTGTGAATGGGTCTGGTTTGGGTTTTACGCAACCGTTGAATTTATACAGCTCGACTGCATTTTCATTAGGTAAATATGTAAAGAATGCATTGTTCTGTTTATTCATGAATTTGTAGGTATCACTTTTAAAGGCATTCGGACAAAAAATACAAGGACATTTTACAGAATAACACTTGATAAGTACCTATATCACTTGCTTTGGGATTCCAAATTTTGATTGACTGTCATTGATTGATCAGTCAATGAGAAAATTATTCTAACTATAGATATTGACAGAACTACAGTTCTTTGGTAAGATTTCATGTAATATTCTTCGACAGGCAGTTGTATAATCCTCATCTTGTCATTAATGGATTGACATATTTTATCACAACAGAGGTTTTAGACGAAAATAGACGTGGATGTCTCAGGTGTTTTAGATTAAATTGGTTTACTTAGTTTTGTAATTACATGTGTTAAGATGTGTCATTTAAGCTTTTTGATAGAACTTCGTATAAGCTTCTGATAATATAGTATAATCATGAGTTAGACGTGTTTTATTATCTTGCCTTGAAAGTTACACAACACTAAATTTGATTGCTTACTAAAATAGGTACATTCAACATTTTTTACAATGACAGACACAATTTATTGCGTGAATAAATGTGGCGTGCTGAAATACCAAAAGATTAAAATATCAAGTAAGTAATAACTCTTCAATAAATTTTTGTGTTGGCTAACTAGTTTCATGAACTTTTTTCGCAAATGTACAACCTGTGTAATATTATTTTCATCATTAAAGGCATGAAAATGAAAAATCATAAATATCTTTAGAATAATTTATTTCATAACTTAATTTATAAAGATTTCAGTCAATCCTTGTTGCTAATCAACTTTCAACAATATTGCACAAGTCTTTTAGTTAGAATTGATAATCGATGGAGAAAGTTTCATAAACTTGTTTGTTTTTTTTTGTACGTAACGAAAGTGTAAACACGAAAAACGAAAATTATAGTCTTCCTACAGATCATCAAATTCTTTCTGCTTTCTAAACTAAGTCTTAAAAACTATTTATCCACTATACTAAAGGCGTCGTTTAGGTTTTGTGGACTGAAGGCCATATTACTGTGTTTATAATTAACGTACGGCGATATGGTTGCTGAGGCAGCGATTTCTGTATCCGAATACCTTTGCAGTGGTGCGAAGTCATCTTCGCCTGTATACATAGGAGCACTCGGTTGGAATTTGGGCACGTATCGAGGTGGCGGTTCTGCGTACTGGCCTCCAACCAATATCTCGTCTTCAGCCTCCGGCTTCAAATTATCTGGTCTGTACTTTGGCGATTTCCAATGTTTATTGACTCTTTTGTTAGTGTCTGTGAAAAATTGCGGCTTTTTATTCCGGCTGTTTAAGTACGGTGGTTCTTTGAAATTGTGGTTGTAGTTGAAGACGTCTGAGTAGCTGTTGAGATTGAAGTCTTCGTCTTCTTGTTGCTGCACTGAGTGCTGAGGTTGGTCATACGCGTCATCGGGTTTGACGAACAGTGGTCGTTTTTTGGAGTACGCGTAATTATTGTCCAAGTTCTGTTCTCTTTGGTAGTTCTGCCAAGAATTGTATTCAGGTCCGAAGTTTGTGTAGTCTTGATTTTCGAAGTGGCCAGTGGGTTCGTTGTAAGTTGGCGCTGTGGGATAGTTGTCGATTACAGAGGATTTGAGGGGAGCACCGTAGGAATCTACGGGAGGTTCAGCATAACTGGTTGTCTGCTTTGGTTGGTGATGGTTGTCGTAATCTGCTGGTGGTTCGGCAAACCCAGCCGGTTCGGGGGTGTAGTAATGTGGGGGAACCTTCTTCGGCGTACCGTAGACGGGGTTCGATGATGGCCGTTTGGGGGGTCCGTATCTGGGCTTGGGAGCCCTTTTCTTTTGGCTCGTCGGTCGGTACTTAGAGCTGATTTGTTTCCTGTACTTCTTCGTTGGCTTCCTTGACTTTGGCGGTGGTCCGTATTTGGGTCTGGGGGGTCCGTACTTTGGTTTCGGTGGGCCGTATCTCTGTCTTGATATTCTTCGGTAGATGACTTTGGGTTTTTGGTTGTATACTGTCGCGCCATCTATGGGGAAGTTGTCAATGAGTATAGCTGCGTCTCTCTTGAGTACTCTTCTTGGTCTGCTAACTGATATTTCTCTCTTCTGTCTTCCCAGCTCTTCTTTTGCACATGTTGCCGTCACAGTTATCTGAAAAAAGGAGAAAAAGACGGTTATTAATTAACTCTGATTATTTAATAAAGCAGGTTCGAAATGGATGATGTTCTCTGGTGGTGGCCTACTTTCAGCAGTGAACGGCAATTGGCTGACTGACTTGGATGGAATTTTATAGGCAGTCTATTTTTTATAGCAATAGACTAAAAACTAAAAAAGCTAGACCAGAATATATTACATCTCTTGAGTCAACATGAGCTACCGTTTTGAAGATGCTTGCAATGATATATACTAGCTAGTCATGCATATAATGCATGCAATAGATAAGTGCTGATAAATCGTCTTCGTTAAAAGACCATTAATTTATTGTAATAAATCCAATCAATAAAAGAGGTTAAGACTTCTCACATGTAAATTTTAACAGTTATCTATGAAGATTATCATCTTACTGTTTCTTTGAAGTTTCTACAACCATAATATGACACCTATACAGTCACAGATTTGAATGATCTTTTACTGTTTTTTTACCCGGCTAATGTATTGCGATATTCTGTGATATCTCATCTGGTGCCTATAAATCTACCTTCCAAGTACACGATGATGTAGGGTTGCCAAGCTCTGGTTAAATACTCCCTAGCGTTATTTTACGTAAGGATTTATAGGGGAAAAGGTTTGGTTTTTGTTAATATAATAGCTTTTTTTTTCAAAGGAACTTAAGTTTAATTTTCAAAGGAACTTAAAGCACAATTTTGCAGCAGTGCAATAAAATTATTACACATTCAGTACACATCTGATTAATTTGCCACGAGTCTCTACTGTTTAAGGGACGATGCGGTACAGGGAATTAAAATCTATTTTAATGATTTTAATTCCCTGGGAAAAATGAGAAATAAATTAGTTTATTCGAACACGGGAGAGACAAATGGGAGGGATTTATGTTGCAAAAGTACGTGATCCGTTCAACGAACGATCGTTTTCGATTTTGGTAGTACGAGTTCAAAGTCAAAGTCAAAATACCTTTATTCACATAAACTTAAAATAAGCACTTATGAATCGTCAAGTACAAAATAATGTAAAAATATAAAAGGTAATGTAAGAATGTGAATAAAAGCAATTTAAAAGAAGCTACCGCCGTGTTCGGAAGGTAGATTTCTAGTGGAGTCAGATCCCTTAACCGGGGATGTAACGATTGACATTCCTAAAAGGTTTGACAACCCTACATCATAAGATCCGTACAGTTTGCGTGCGCGCAACAAGCTAATTGGCGATGAAAGTATACGCTGTTCGCTTCTGGCATTGGCTGAGCAGAAGCCGAGCGATTTCTTCGGATTATTTATTATGGAATCGAAGTATTTGATAATGGTTTTACGTGTGGTGTTGAATTAGCGTTTTGTCTCTGTTTGTCGGTAGATGGCGTGGTCCGTTGTGGCCTAGTTAGTTTTTTGCTGTGGTCATCGGTATGTGCGTTTTATTGGGTGTGAAATGTAACTATACTATATTTAGCAGCGTCATTATCCCTGGCATCATCATCATCAGATTGAAACGTCCACAGCTTGAATTAGGCTTCCCCTAATGGCCATTGGCTCGAGTCTAGCTGTTTTGGAATATGCCTATAAGAAGCACTCTTGTTTTTTCTGGATTAAAATGGATTTTAGATGAATAGTCTAGGTAATTTATCTAAATAAGCAAAGTCTGTGTTGTTTCCGGGTTTTGAATAGGACCATCCATCTCATCGAATGGGTGTTGCAGAAGACGTCTAAAAGAATATCAGGATACGGACAGAAGCGTTTACCTGGGAACAATAAAGCCTAATTTTGTCACCAACCTACCCGCCAAGTCTCGTTAGTATATGTCCCAGGTTAATATATAATAATAATAATGATGAATCATCAATTCGCGTACAAAAAAGTTAGGCAATTATATCTTTGCCAAGTTGTTAAAATGTGGAATTCATTGCCAGTACATGTGTACAGTGTGTGTGTTTCCTTCGATATTGGATCTTAAAGGCGTGAACAAGCGTCTTTTGTACCGACCGCGGCATGGCGGTGGCAACTGACAGGTGACTGTTTTGGTTACCTGCCCGTTGTCGCAGTGACTTGGGCTTCTCTCTCGCTTTCTATCACGCGTAGAGTGGCCATTATGCCATAAAAAAGTCAGTATAAAAAAAGTCAAACAAATTTTCATTTGAAACAATTCTTAGAACAACTCACGACATTATCAAACTCATACATTATTCCTTTCACGTAATGCGTAGGTAGACAGTACGGCAGTACCCTAGAGAAACATGGAACGTTGACATAAGAAATATCTAAGATACTTTCTTGTTTGCATTCAACATACAGACGGAATGACCCTGGGGACCCTATTAACATAATATGTTGGGGAAAGTGATACTGTATGTTGGTACCTGCAAATAAAAATGATGAGTAATCAAGTGATAGTTCATCGGAAGTGGGATTGTACTTGCATGGTGTTATGTGACCCCGATGGCTTGTTGGGTGAAGATATACTTTTTTTTTTCTAGAGGGGAATGCATTAGGCACCGTCATGTCACCTCCGGAGTGAAGATATACCTACCTCATCTTCTTTCGTCAGAAAAAAAATAATAGGAAGAAATAATCTTCAAAGTTTCAAAATGTATTTGACTGGCCCGTAGGATCAATTGATGACCCCTTCTGAACCAAGGGTCGTAGGTTTGATCCCAACCCGGGACAAACATTCGTTTGATGTACATTTGTGTTTGTTCCGTTTCTGTTTATATTTGTATTTAAGTATAATATATTGTGGTACCCTTATTGTTTTGATAGACAACTGCTTAAACAGCTATCTTTTGTTATCCATAATTCTGAGAAGTAAAGACCCACAAAATACCTATACGGATTTGGACATGGAATTAATAAACCATCTCTTTTTATTGAAGTAGGCTAAAACTGTACTAGCCCTTTATTGTCAATACAAGTTATTATTTTTTACTTGACAATTCATAAGTGCTTATTTTAAGTCTACGAGTATGTGAATAAAAGTATTTTGATTTGATTTGATTTGAATCTACACCTGCCCAGATTATTTTAGTACCTATAAGATAAAGGTATAATGATAGGATAAAGATAAGGTTAGAAGGCGTCGACAACCGCATTCTGCGGTCTGCCCGGGCGACGAACCCACTGTTCCTTCCGTTTGTGTTGCATGATTTGTAACTGGTTTCTTTCCGATTTCCTTTAAGACCATCACGAACTGAATGAATTAGTTGAGTTTCCTCCATGGGTAATTAGGTCTCATCACGATTTCAGTCATGATATTGATAACAGTTGGTGTATTAAATGGGTTATTTTTAGATTCCATACATTGATATTAATTAGCAACCGTGCCATGCCGGTCTCTAATAAATATTTAGCTAAAATAATATACTAATGCCAAAACAGTGAACGTACTTCGCGGGTGTTTCATTTATTTTCCGAATTCTAATCCGTTTCCAATTGCCATGGAGGCTAAACGAAGCTTAATGACGTCACCGGAAGAACGCGGGGATGATGTTGATATATTGACATTCCTAGAACTTTCTTTGTTACATTTCTCACGATACGTGATGTAACAGAACAACAATAGCAATTACAATCATTTTGAACTACTGTGGGTATATTTTACCACAGTATATACAAGAACCAGTATCTACGTCTTTTTGTTTAGATATAGAGATATTATACCTCTTTCGAGGATCGGTTTTTTTAACTAAAGGAGGTTCTCAGTTCGATTGTTTGTATGTATGTTTGTCCGCGATTATTTCGCGTTTGGCTAAAGCTATTTGGAAGCGGTTTTCAGAAAAGTATTTGTTACATTCAGTAGAAGTTTTAGTACTTTAACCGACTAAAAAAAGGAGGTTCTGAGTTTGAAGTCAAGTGTAACTCACTAATTAAAGCAAATTAAATAAAAGCTTTTAAAAATATATTTTAATAACTTCCTAAATGATAAATCTTGACATCAATTGAAAATAGACTATTGAAAACTCATACAATCAATTTTTAATACTTTAATAATGTAATTACTGAAAAAACTAATTACTTATCGTCGCTGCGCGTGCAATACCGCGGAAGAGCACTTTGTTAATACCGCGTAACAGCAAAAGGGACAAAATTGAAATATCGCGCAAAATGTAGGTAAATGACAGATAATATTATGTTTTTTCTGTCTCCTGTAAATTCGCGAAAACGCAGATACGCGGTTTTTACAAACTGCTCTTTTGCGGTATTGCACGCGCAGCGACGTTATACATTAAAATTAATAATATTGACATTTAAAGTACGTTCACGCTAATGTACTTTTATTTTTTGTAGCAAATTATGGCGAATAAATGAATATGAATAGAGGAGCTCGGTGGCGCCGCGGTCCATTGGCGCGTCATGTTAATCCGATGATGGGTGACCAAAATTTGACACCGATTTCCTCCGTGCTTCGGAAGGCACGTTAAGCTGTTGGTCCCGGGTGCTATCTTTACCAACTCAGAAAGCAGTCGTCACATCATATCAGAGATGATGATAACTCCTAACTGGGAATGGGTATAGCTTACCCTAAGTGTTGCGGAGGTCTGATGGCAGTCGCTCTGTATAAAAAGCTTAGCCCTCGCCAAATCTCTCAGTTTGGGAAGCCGACCCTAAGACACTTGGGAAAAAAAGGCTAGGATGATGATGATGAAATGAATATGAATAATGTATGTAATGTACGTACACACATCGATGAATATTCTTTAAAACAGACTTTAAACTGGGTATAATAGACATTTGTTGTACAATTTTAGTGGTCGTATCTCTCTTCCAGACAGTCATGTTTCTGTAAATAATTTACCTGTATATTTAACATAATTTCTACGTAGTTAAGCTACTGTCTTTGCTTATGATGCACTGTGTCAATAGCGGTGATTGCAATTAATACAAAAATACAAGACAGGTCCGTAAAGTAGCGATAGTTCAATAGCTTTCTCATAGCTTACTTACAGTTACCTAGCTAAAATCCGTGGGAGCATGCTCATGCGCAACCTTTTGTTCGTAATTATTTATTAACTAGCTGCGCCGGCGGCGTCGCACGCGTGGATATCGGGTTTAAAAAATAAAGGACTTCAATAAAATACCTACCTATACCTCAGTTTTAAGTTAGTTAGTTATTTTATTTTAGTATTTGCAAACATATGTAACAGTGGCAACGAAATACATAATCTGTGAAAATTTTAACCCTCTAGCTATCACGGTTCTTGAGATACAGCCTGGACAGACAGACGGACAGACAGCGAAGTCTTAGTAATAGGGTCCCGTTTTACACTTTCGGTACAGAACCCTAATAAAACCTACTGCGGTCACCAAACCGCCTGCTTGGCAGGCAGTGTAGTTTAGTACAAAGCATTCAAAAAAGCGTACTTTATACAGTCGAAATCTTTGATTGTATATTCATTAATCCAAAATTAAAACTTTTGAATTTTAATATCCTTATTCCGGAAGAGAAATTTTAACATAACTCTCTCCGAGGCCGCTTAGAAATTTAGTTTAATCGAGAAATGCAAATCAGGACACGATTAAATCCGTTTATTTTTTTTATATAGTAGCTCGACGTAATAAAAAAAAGCCCAAATCGCTGTAACATCGGGCAAGTAACTGATCAGAACATGTCAGTTGCACCGCCATGCCAGCCCAACCGTAGCCCCCCACGAGCTCCAGAAACTCTATTCACCGACAGAAACACGACGCGGAGGTCATTTGGCTGCGGTATTGTATAGGGTGGATTACGGATACAGTACCTATAGGTACTCGTAGGTAAACCATCATCGTGACATTCGTATGCCCTCTGAGCCTCTCCTTCGTGCCCCGAGTGGTGAGTGCGGGGGCGCGATCCACTCATAGGGGCGTAACGGTGTGGTGGGTGCAGCCACACCTTTGCACGAGGTCCGCCCAGGGGGCACTCTATTGCTCCCCAGATCCGGGGGTAGGGGTATTTGCCCTCCCCGGACCAGGAGTGCCGGCCGCTTATCATCTGCGGCTGGCCAGGGCAGGCAGGGATGTGGCCGTATGCTTCGGCGCTACCCGTGTCCCTGCAACTTGCTGCCCACTGGCGACACAGGGGGGTTTAGTGGGTATGCCCTCCCATTTTGGGAGGTGTGAGTCCCACACACCATGCCGTCTCCCCCCGGAGGCTGCATGAAGGTGCCTTATGCATTCCCCTCTCCTAAAAAATTCTCGTGACATATCTGACTTCAAAACACACTTTCGCTGCGTTAGAAACAACTTAGTAAGCCCACCTTTTCTAAACGGATTACCATTCTTTGTTATATAAATGGGATGGGATTACGTAGGACTTATAGCGTTAGGAAATTGAAATTAATAGCTTATGTCAACTATCATACATAATCTCTTTATTACGACTGCAATGTACCTACATCCTACGCTTTTCTAATTAATTATTATCTTTATTTCGTTAATCTGTAGCGACTCTACATAAGTATGTTTAGATTGCTACATGGGTAGTCAACTGCTGCCTTGTTTTTCCAATGACTAATTAAAATAGGTTCTTGATAAGGCCTTAGAAAGATTTAATAACATTTCCCGCTGGATAAGATCACACTTGTCTAAGTGTTAAGGGATGTAAGGGACTTATAGTCTTTTTGCTCCAAGCCACCTTAATCTAATAAATAAATAAAAAACCCAAGACATGCCACACTGGGCCACACAGCGCCATCTATAGCTCCAAACAGCAAAGCTTGTATTGTACTAATGGGTACTAGACAACTGATAAACTTACTTAGAAACACCCAGACCAATACAAACAGACATGTTCATGTTCAGACCAGTGCAAAGGTCACTACCAAATGAGCCATCGAGCCAGTCAGATCTGCCATCTTTTCGCGCCAAGCCACCCTCATCTTCTTGTGGTAAATCTTGCTGAATAACAAACGAGGTTCTGGTAGCCGACTGGTGCGGGTATAACTGTCGCAGTCCATCTGGTTGAATCTCCTATTCAATTAAATGACTAGTGCGTTCATTGAATGACTACATTTAATTGAATGCCTAAAGGACAACCTGTCAAGTTGTTGAATGTAACGTTCAACGTCTTGACTGATTGTCATTTTAGCATAGTCGTTGAATGGGTAAAACCCGACTGTGTAATGTTTAGTTTTAATTTTTCTTTATAAATATCCGACGGCAGTGTATTAATAGATAAATCCATGCTATCACACTAGTTCATTACAATAAGTTCAGTTCAAGTAAGTAAACCTAATCAATAAAATATGAACATTGTTCATATCTTTTCGATCATGTTTGACGCCATATTTGTTTAGCGCCGCGTGGAAAAAAATTTAACTAAATTACAATCACCTGACTGCTTTTACGTCCGCTCTGTTCAAAAGGTTACGTTTCAACCGCTACCTAGTTGGACGTTAAGTGACGCGTGTTTAGTCAACGTTCGGTTCAGTCATTCAATGAAATGTCGTCATTCAATGACGCGCTAGGCATTCAATTGGATAGGAGATTCAAACAAATGACTGCGACATAACCATCACGGTTAAATCCATCCAAGCGTCATCGGATAGCCAACCCGCCAACCTTTTCGTGGTAATTATTGGTAAAGCCTTCAGACGTTTGACCGAAGCGGCGAACAGGAGAGACCTATTTCCAGCAGTGGACTGCCATAGGCTGATCATGATGATGTATACTACTTACTACTTTCGAAGCCACCTTTTCGTGGTTTTTCTACTTGGGTGCATGCTCAGAGCTTCTGAACCTTCTCTTTTCAGAACCTGCCCTACGATGGCTATCACACCTCACCGTCTCTCCACAGCTAACCACCGCCTAATTGACCGTGACCAACACACCGGCCGGGCCGCCGATTACCGATAAACGCATACGTATCGGTTTTCATTCGAAAGTGGAAGTAAGACTCGTAATTATTTGCATGAAATCACTTTCAATGCGCCTAGCAGTAGTAGAATTGTGTAATAGTTCATCTTGACCCAATAGGATTGTTTGGCTAAAAATTGTAATTAATCCGTCTTGTAGTACTTAATACTTCCATGCTTTTAGCTTATATGAAAATAAAGGACACGTAGTTTTTTTAACCGACTTCGAAAAAGGAGGAGGTTTTCAATTCGCGTGTATGTATATTTTTTTTATTGAAAATTAGACTAAAAATTACAAAGTTATAGCCCGTTAAATTACGCGTGACGTCACTCGAGGAGGAGACATCATTTTTACGGGACGGAGTGACGTCAAACTAGACTCCCACTCCTAACTTTTGATGCCTTGTATCTTTGCTATTTTTCATTTGAATGAACAAAGTACAAAGGAAAAATACGTGTTCAATACATTTTTATGATCTAAAATACGGACTGATGTAATGTAATTATTTTGACCCCCAAACAACCCTATTGTCTTCAGGTTTGGACGTTACCAACGTTGTTGGTATCTGGACGTTGGTTACACACACATATAATATGATATTGTATATTTCAACTACGGTCAATTGATGCGAATAATTTAGTCTAGTTAACGGATTTTCTCCAACGTAACATGATAACGTATGGGAGAAATGATCTCACTAGTACTCGTATTTAGCTCAAAAGTATCGGATTAATGTAGGTTGACGAAGATCATTGTATCAATGTTTGATACTTGATAATGCACATTACACATACGAGCTACTACTTAAAGCTTGAAGAGTATTTGATATGAATATCATTTGACTGCTCGATGGCTCATTTGGTAGTGACCTCTGCCCTCTGAGCCAAGGGTCGTGGGTTCGATTCCCGCACAGTACAAACATTTGTGTTAGTGAACATGTTTGTTTGTATTGGTTTGGGTGTTTTCTATGTTATGTATTTATTTACAAAAAAAATGTATCTAAAAATGTATGTAAATGTATCCCATAGTACAAGCTTCGGCTTAGTTTGGGGCTAGGTGGCGCTGTGTGGCCCAGCGTGGCATGTCCTGGGGTTATATTTTTTTATTAGCGACCCGCCCACGCGAATTTTGGTATTCCAGATAAACATTTCATTTGCCTTTCTTTAGTTAGGATCCCTAATCTTTTCTAGCAATCAATATAGTTGTATGTTACTCAGGGTGAATATACATAGCTTTCCAATAAAGGCAGTACATGACAGTAGTTTAGAGTAGATAACTATGAATAAGACTGTATTAACGATAATCTTAACTAATATTAAAAAGCTGAAGAGTTTGTTTGTTTGTTTGAACGCGCTAATCTCAGGAACTACTGGTCCGAATTGAAAAATTCTTTTTGTGTTGAATAGACCATTTATCGAGGAAGGCTTTAGGCTATATAACATCACGCTTCAGCTATTAGGAGCGAAGAAATAATGAAAAATGTAAAAAATACGGGGAAAAAATTACTATTCCACGCGGACGAAGTCGCGAGCACAGCTAGTGAATGATAAAGTTGGTAATCAGTGGTAGGCTATTCTTCAAAGGCAGCATAAATGTTAACAACTATGACGTGTGTAGAAGAAACAATGTAATCATTATTTTGTGACAGTAAACCTCGTTTTGCATTAGATTTAGAAAATGTTTCAAGTCGTGAGTTATTGTACGGTGTATGCGTCCATAACGAGACTTGACACTTACAAAACACCGTTATAGTAATGCTGTCTACTGTAGACAGTTAGTTTGATGTCTTGTTAAAGCCTTGTTATGTGGCGAATGACCAGGCCATTTGATGTAGTGTAATGTAGCAAACGGTTACAAAGTAGACAAGTACTGATACTT